>JANAVB010008469.1:0-54585 GCA_029216955.1 Iris pallida
CCCGCATATCCCAACCGCATAAGCGCTCCTGGCCGCATGATCCTTCAGCCGCATGGCTGGCCTTGGCCGAATAGCTATCCTTGGCTCATTTTCGCATGCATAAGACCCATTTCCTTTCCTGACCGATAAGACCCAGTTTTTTCTCTGCCGTATGAAATCGATCCTCCGAGCCGCATGGGACCCATCCCCTCCCAGCCGCATGAGCCCGAGCTGCATGGCCTTAACCCCTGAGTCGCATGACTCTTCCATAGCCCTTATATTTTATGTTGAGTTGTTACGTTTATACTTTTGTCTTTTGACCCTCTGTGTACTTGGGTCCCTTGATAGAACGCCATGAACACGATAGTGACCCATAGGGGTGCACTCTTGACAAGTAACATGACATGCTAGTGGTCCGTCGTAGCACACTCCTGAAGTAAACCTGACATGATGTACTTTGATATGTTGTTGCGACGGCTAACTTGACATGACAAGAATGATTAGCCTGGACACCGTGGACGATTGTATTTGTACAAATAAACCAGTATTATCTTGCATCATGTCTAGGACGGAAACCCCTGAGTACCACGGTCAAGGGTAGCTACTGAAATAGACTAAGGCTAATAACTAGAAAATCCAGTAGTCATGGAGAGATTTTCCAGCTACAGGCAATCTCGTTATCTGGGCGCCCCATCATGGGATTTGTAGCCTACCGTCGAGTAGGGCACATTTCCAGCACACTGTCATGTGCACCCACCAAGCTACTTAAGGGTACATGCGTTTCTTGGACGATGTACCCATATGAATTCAATCCCCTAATTGCGTCTGGATAACCTGGATGGTTTGCAGGGTTTGTGGCTGTTGGAATAATCTCATTGCATCTTGCTAGTAACTAGGCCTGTGATAACCCTAGTTAGTTAAAGTATCAAGCCGTACTTGTTTGCTTGGCCGTAAATGTTGAATGGAGTCTAAGTCTTGCCCTGTTCCGGTACCTGGTTACTTCAATAACATGAGTATTTATGCTTGCCTTAACATAATGATCAGGGGCCAAGTTCTGTTCAGGCGAAGGGTTACAATCCCGGCCCTTGTTTGGTTTAAGGGTTGTAACCTGGATCCCGGAACAGTTCTGTGTCCTCTCTTCGTTTATTGTCTTATTACACCCCATGTCATGCTCGTCATGTTTTACTTTACCAACCAGAATTTGAGACGGGTTTCTATTCAGGTGAAGGGTTACAACCCCGGTCCTTGTTTGGTTTAAGGGTTGCGACCTGGCTACCTGAATGGTTTCCTCGTACTCAATTCACTGTTGTTGGCTCTGTTATTATCAGTTTACTTTATATATAATTATCTTTAATATCCATTTATTATATGCTGGTTTTAGTTCCTAAGTGAAGCCTCATTTGTGGCACTTGCTCTTTCTGGGATCTGACCCAGCTGATTTTGTATGGCCAGATATCGGAGCAGCTCCAGAGGATCTACCTATCTTCCAGCCGGATGGTGACCACCAGGTGTAACCTTGGCAACGAGTGGGTTCTTTTGTTCTCCCACTTGTATAAATATTCTTTTGAGGCGTTTAGCCGACGAGCACGTGTTAGCTCGTATTGTACCTTTATTTACTGTCTGCCTACGGGCTGTAACATGATTGACAAATCCTAGGGTTGATCATGTATGACTGAAACTCTTGCTAGTCTTGACATTTTGTACGACTAGCTTCATGATCATCCATATATGTAATGTATGGGACGCCTTACTATTGTATATTTGGTGCTCTGATATCTTGTAACTGTTATTACTTGCTTGAGATTGAGACAATAGGCTTGTTCATGACCTTAAGAGACTGATGGCTTGTAGTTAAACCTTAAGAGACTGATGGCTTGTTGTTAAACCCTTATGTATCTAGACAGCCGTGACCGTATAGCGAGGTGGGTTGCACTTCAATATACGTAGCTGGCTATGTTTGCCCCCGCTCTCCAGTATTCTGGTTCTGGGGAGTTACAGTATGTGTTGTGTCTATATATATATATGTGTGTGTGTGTCTATATATATCTATGTATCCATGTGTGTGTGTCTATATATATATGTATGTATCCATGTGTGTGTGTGTTGTGTCTATATATAGTGTGTGTGTGTGTTGTGTATATATATAATATATATATATTTTTATATATGTGTGTGTGTGTGTGTGTGTGTGTGTGTTGTGTCTATATATATATATATATGTGTGTGTGTGTGTCCATATATATGTATTTATATATTCATGTGTGTGTGCGTGTGTGTCCCTACATATATATGTAAGTATGTGTGAGTGCTATATATATCGGGATATATATAGAGTGAGAGGAAGAGATATTAGAGAGTGAGAGGAAGGGAAGAATAGAGGGAGAAGGAGAGGGAGAAAGAAGAGCAGCCACAGTAGCCACGGGGGATTAGGGGCTGCCCCCCACCCCCCCAAAACAGCAGCAGCAGCATGCTGGCAGCAGCAGCAGCAGGCATATGCATCGGTAGCAGTTGCAATAAGCACCCCCCATTTACCCCATTTACCCCCCTAAGTACCCTATATATACCTATATATATACCCATATATATACCTATATAACCCAATATATACCTATATATACCCATATATATACCCATATATATACCTATATATACCCATATATATACCCCCTTAAATGGCCTATAGGTGTGTGGGTTTGAGTGAGATTTTGGTGAGTTAGAATGCAAGTTATGGGTTAGCTATTGAGATAAGTTAGAAGATAGTGGGATAGTGAGTTAGATGGTAGAGTTTGATGGTGTTAGATAAGTTAGTGAGTAAGTTCTAGTTAGAGTTAGTTAGATTAGTCAAGGGTTAGAGTTAGATTTATGTGGTATCCCTTAGATACCAAATTGGTGTCTCATGAATCTCCATACCTTTAGGTAATGTGATTTTACCTTTTTGACTTTTAGATATCAAGATACCATGATACGGTATCGAGATTCTAGGAGAGGATTGAAATACCATATTAGAGAGTGGGGAAATACTTAGAATGAGGGTAGGAAGGTCTAGAGTCGAAGTTAGAGGCTAAGGATCGGGTTTACCTTAGAAAGGGTAAACGGGGCATGTTAGGATAATACCCATTTCATAACATGGGTTTAATACCTTAAGATATAGTTGTAATTAGGATTTTATGGTTGGTAATGGTTAGCAATAGTGGACTTAGACTAGTTTTGACCTTGGTTGACCACGGTTGACTATTTTTGACCAAAAGTCAACCGAAAGTCAACCGTAGCCTAAAATTGACTAACTTGACCGAACTTGACCTGTTGACCCAAAGTCAACTGTTAGTCAACGTTAGTTTGACCTAGAGTTGACCAAGGGTTGATCGGAGTTGACCAGTTGACCAAAAGTCAAATGTAAGTCAACCTTTGACTTAAATTGACCTAGTTTAACTTTGTTTGACTTGCATTGACCTAGTTCGACTTTGTTAGGCCTAATATGACTTAGATTGACTCTGTATGATCTAGTTTGACTTTGTTTGATCTAGTTTGACCTAGTTTGACTTAGTTTGACGTGTCTTGACCTAGTTTGACTTAGTTTGACGTATCTTAACCTTGTTTGACTCAGTATGACTTGATTTCACTTCCAAACCATTATATTGATACAGTATTCCATCTATAGGTCCTCGAGGTACTGTTCTTGGACTCAGTCGACTTATCCATCACATCACACGCGAGTACATTCTCTGATAACTTTTCCAATTTACGATAATTGTTATAATTCATGTTATTAGTGTAGATATGCTTGTTCTCGACATATTGGTCACACGGATTGGTATTCATTGATCTTGACATGAATGTTATTCCTGGTTATCTTGGTATATATTGTGCAAGCCCCCTTGTAGTTCTTGTGCAGTATATGGACACCGATTCTCGAGGAGACTTGCTCCCTTCTCACAGAATCCCGTGTCGCAACGTGTCTTGCTTGGATCCACTCTACCAGTCGGGGCGGGGAGTATTAGTGTAGATATGTGGTCAATGCCTATTGTGCACCCATTGTGTATTGATTGATTGTGAGTGTTGATCATACATCCCACGTATGATTAGCCAGGCCTGTTACTATTGTGTAAATTCCCAAGCCGGCCACATATTGTAGCTAGTACTCACACACCTAGATAGATGATTCTTGATTCTTGTACATGCCATGATCAGTTTTACTTACCTTATTCTAGCTCTAGATTTACAGCTTATCATGCCATGATACTCACATGTATCCCATGATTTCTTGTATATACTCTCTATTTACAGTCTTATAGCTTTTGTCATATCTTGTGAACTGTTGTTAGTTGATTGTGCTCGTTCCATCCTGACTGGATATGTTGACAAAATATTACAGATGCTGATGAGGAGGATTAGTGTACCTACTACGGTCCGGATGACGTAGTGGGCATAGACTTGGAGACCTTGGTTCAGCAGGGCTTAGCTCCGCCTGACGAGACTTTACCTATTGCTTAGTTAGAGTTATTTTGGACTGGACTTTGTCGCCAGCTTGTCACTTATGATATTATATTTTGGGATTATATAACCATATTACTTTGTGACTCTCTTCTCTCTGTTGAGCTGGATATTGCACTTTGTGATTTATATCTATCTAGTTTTCATGCCATTATTCTTCCTTCTAGATTGTGATTGAGTTTATCAGTATTTTATTTATATTCCTCCGTACGGATATGACAGGTTATTATATACTGTTTGTTAGCTAGTAGACCTACAGCGTTCTATGCCGTTTTTACGGTGTAGGTTGGGCGCTGTCACGCACTTGTACCCTACCTAGGGTGCGGGTCGTGACAGCGGCTTAGCCAGGTTAATTCCTGCCTTGTACAAGCAGAAAGGAATGAGATGCAGCATCAGCAGCAAAAGGTAAGGTGGGGTAGCAATTGAAGGATGGTAGGCAGTAGGGACTGTTGTTTTGGAGCATAGCAGTAGCCTCAACAAAAGCCGAAAGGCAACAAGGTGAGCTGTTGTGAGGGGTGCACTTGCATCTGTGCACAAGTGTGCATGACTGTGAGAGCAGGGACCATAGGGTCTGTGCACACATGCTGATTGGTAACAGCAGTGGGGGCACTTACACCTGTGCAAAGTACACTAGATAGGGGGCCTATGTATAGGTGTACACAGGCCAATCATAAACAACAACAGCAATAGCAGGTGTAGGTGACACAATCCCTGCTGTACTAGGCAGCAGGCAGGGGATCAAGTGAAGAGCACCTGTACAGGGGTTAGCTTGAACCTGTCTGTAGCAGAGTTGGCCAAGGGCCTGTACAGGATCTGTACATATTGTGCACTGATCAGTGGGGGCACATGTGCAATGTGCATCTGCACTCTACATAATGTGTGAAGTACAAAGGGTGTGTGCTTTTATGAGAGTTGTGTATGTAAGGATTAGAATGAGTTTAGGTAATTGGGTTTACCTATGTGAATGTGGGTAGTGTCTAGGAAGAAATAGGTAATGATTACCCTGTATTAAGGTATTGTTAGGTAATAGGCAAGGACATGTACATAGATTGCATATGGGTATGTTGGTCTATATAGGTAACTAGGATAATGTATATAGGGTAATGAGTTATGTGATAGGTATAGGGTATTGTATAGGTAATTGGATAAATAGGATTTGGGTATTACCCACAGTTAGATGCCTAGGTAATATGATAGGGTATTGGGTTAAATGTTAGGACATTGACATATAGAGTATATGCATATACAATTAGATAGATACATTGGGTTTGACCTAGTATAGACTAGAATACCTTGGTATGACAAGGTATGGACCCAAAAACCTAGGTAGGACCTAGTTTCACATAGTTTAGCAAGGTATTGACCTAGTTGACCTAGTTTGACCTAGAAATGACTTGGAGACCTAGTATTGAGCTAGTATAGCATATTTATGATTCAAAACACAAATTAACATTGATATTCCATATTTAGGTCTTCGAGACCGTATCAGATACTGTTGATACTTCACACCGGATCTCAAGCGAGTACATTCTCTGATAATTTATCGTTTATGATATCTTCTATGTTTCCTGTATTTAGTATAGATATCCTTGATCTTTTGACACATTGGTTACACGGATTGATAGTTTCTGGATCCCGTCATGAGATGTTATTCCTTGTATATCTTGGTATACCTTATGCAAGCCATATTGTTGGTCTTGTGCATTATATGGACACCGGTTCCTGTGAAGGCTCGCGACATTCTCAGAGAATTTCGTGTCGTAATGTACCATGGCTGGACCCACTATACCAGTCGGGGACGGGGAGTATTAGTGTAGATATGTGATCATACCCTCCTTGTGCATGTTACTGTTCCTTATGAGTGTTGATCATACACCGTACGTATGATTAACTAGGCTATATATCCTTGTACAAGTTTTCAAGCCGATCACATGTTGAAACTAGTGCTCACTCACATAGATAGCATTATTCTTGGTTCTTGTAAATGATATAGCATGTTCTCTTATTCTTGTACTTAATCACAACGTTACTCATGTCTTGCTATATTCATGTACCTGTTATGTTATCTTGTATATCCTCTCTTTTTACTGTTATATAGTCTTTATCATTTACTGGAACTATTATTAGAGGTGTACTTTACTCCAATCTTGACTGGATATATTTTTTCCAGATAATTTAGATGACGGTTGCCCTACCTACTACGGCCCGCATGATGTAGTAGGCATATACCAGGAGACACTGATACATGAGGGTTTAGTTCCAGTTGAGGAGGCTTTATTAGCGACTCAATTAGACCAGAGTTGTACTTGATTTGTCTCCAGCTTTATGACTCTTGGCATGTTATTATTTGATACTTGTATTTGAGATAGTTGACTCTTAGCCTTTCTTTGGACTTGTGCTATGTTTATGTTAGACTTTTTCTGGATTTTATATCATGTTATTATCTTTATCGTGCTATTTATCTTTCTTATAGTCATTGTGATTGAGTATGAATATTATCATTATTTGTCCTCCGTTTGGAGTTGAGATATCTTTACAGGTTATGATACATTGCTAGTTAGCATAGTAGACCTAGACAGTATTCTACCACCGATACAGCGGCGTAGGCTGGGCGTCGTTACGTACTCGTGTCCCTATATCGGGTGCGGGTCGTGACATATTTTTTGTGGTGGCCTATACAGGTCTTGTAACGCCACTCCCAAAATATGGAGGACTAGGTACGTACACATACCAGCCGTATAATAAATATACGTAAGATGTAAAATGCAGTATAATCATGACTAACTAATCTCATCCAAAAAAAGAAAACAAGATATTATAAAACAAATATGTATTATCATTTTTCAAGTTGCTGGGTGGAGACAAATCCACTACCAACATGAAACTAGAAAGAAGGAAATAGAAAAAATAGAAAGATAGCAGCAAGCGTGATCCAAGAGCATGTCCTCTTCAATAAGAAGGAGAAGATCACGATCATGGCGGTAACTCCTGCAGAAAGTCAAGAAAATACACACACCTAGAGATCACCAAGTCCTTAGAGAGACGTAGCAAGATACATATAAACATGTATAATGATAGTAAATAATATGCATGGAAGGACATGATACAAGAATAAAGACTGGTCAAAATACAGTACAAAAATGAAACGTGGAAGAAATGGCATGCCGTCGAGAATCGTGCTAATAAACGCGACTAAAAGTAAATCGAGGTAAACCGCAGCCCGGTGGTTACTAACGACCCTATAAATTACAGCCCGGTGGTTGCTAACAACCTATAATAAGTCTCTATCGCCGCCCGGTGGTTGCTAACGATTAAGAGTGGTCAAGTATAGTCACGTCTATAACAAGGTCCTTGCCTAAAACTACGAGTCAAGTCAATCAAGTAAACTCAGGTCAAGTAAAGTCCAAAGGATACATGGAACATTGTCAATTCAATGTCAAGGAACATAGCATATAATTAACTACTCTATCACGAGACGCTCACATAAATAAGAAAGTAAATATGACGAGTAATGATATGAAATAGAAACATTCTACATGCATATAAAACTTGGAAAGAAAGTAAGCAACATGAGCATCAACAATATAATGAAGAAAAACAACAGAAAAATAAGGAACACGCACAAAATATACTGTACAATTCGACAAGGTATACTTGCTTGGTAGTGGGCCTGGTGTGGTACGATAATCGTGATGACACAAAATTAACTTTGGCGTTAAAACATCACAAAGATGACCTCCGATGATGGGACAAACTGTCCCATTGAGTCTAGAACAGTCCAGTTAGCTAGGGTTGACACAAGGAAGTTCAGTTTCATAAGAGAATATGAAATACGATTAGTCATGGCCAAGAATTGATAATCGATGAGATTTTATGGAGAAAATACTTATACTTTTTTAGAAAAATATTTATAATACTTGGAAACTCTATTTTATTACCTCAAAATATTTAGATAAATACATACTTGAAAATAAGTTTTAATTTAGAAATTACCTTTTTTATTATTTAAAATAATTTTAGAAAAGTACTTTAAAAATTTAGGAATATCATTTTTAGAGGAAAAACAATAATTTAATTAGGTAGAAAATATTACAATAATATTTTTAGGTCAAAAGCATATTTTAAATACCAAGAAATAATATAAATATACATTAGCCCAGAATAAAATTTAAACTTCTAAAATTAATTTATAAACAAATTTGCATGCTATAGATCACCATGTCAGCTTTTCAAAACATCAAATGGATCAAAAACTGAGTTCGGGATCTCCCGAAATCTCAAAAATAGTACGACGCGTCGATTTTTGGACAACTAGCACTCAAGTAATTTACAAAAAATATTACGAATTTGCTAAATAAATTATAGATTATCCAAGCTAACCTCAACATAGTTCAAACAAAAAAATTAAAGGTAAAACAGAGTACGAAGTTGGGAGTTATGGCTCTTCAAAGTTGCTACAGTGATGCTAATTTTTGTGACAAATTTTGGGTATTTTAGACGAACAAGAGAGGAATTGTCATAGTGGAAAGACACCCGGGGTCGGACCCGAGGTCAACACAGGCTGACACGAAGAGGGTGAACACCGACACGGTGCACACACAATGGTGGTGGAAAAACTTGTAGAGAAAACAATGGAAAGGCTCCCTTATAAATAGGGTGGAGTAATCCTAATTAGATAAGGATTAGGAACGATTTAATTCTCACTTGATAAATCTCATGTTAGTATCTTTAAAACAATTTATCCAAATCTAAATCCAACTTTAAAACTAGATAAATCTCATCTTTAATTTAAAACTATTTAAAATCTAATCCAATAAAATCTACCCCCAATTTAGATTACAGCAAATAAATTTAATTTTTTTTATAAATAAAAAATAATTCTAATTAGTTTAAAATACTTTAAAATAATTCCAAATTTTTTTTTTCTAAATCCAAAGTTTTACAAAATATACATGAATTTATTTTCATGTACATCGAACGTAAATAGTACAAATTATTTACATAAATATTACTTTCAAAATTAGTACCTATACTTGTATATCAAATAAAAAGTATTTCTATAATAATAAAAATAATAAAAATAAAAAGTTTGGCAAATTCGGGATGACATATTTATACGCGAACAAATATAGAAAATATTTACCTTATATTATATCGAATCAAAATATTTATTTCTATATTTATGAAAAATCCAATAATAATTTTTTTATAAAAATAATTAATTACTTCTTATATATGTATTCGTACTCGTCATACAAATACACAAAAATAAAAAAATCTATTATGAAATTTTGGGGACTTACCGGTTTAGAAGTCGCAATTAGTGCGATGTCGTAGTGGTGCTCGACTGTAACACCCAGTTTTCTAAATGAGGGTAATTTTGAAATTTTGTGATTTAATTATTTAATTATGATATTTAAATAATAATATAATTTTTGGTGATTTTTAATTATTTTAAAACTATTTAAAAATCATGACTTGTAATTTGATGTGCAGCTAGTGAAACCGTAGAGACTGTCTGACCTAGAGCCTAACCCTGTGATTTGGAATATCTATTTATCATTTTTAGCCTAGGGATAATTTGGTCATTTTGACTTATTAGAATTATTTGATTAATTATTGGATTGATGGTTCTTGAATTTGACTTTTACTAGTTGTGACTTAAGAGACTGACTTAGATGCTGACCCTGATTGTGATGACTTGATTAGCATGGTGAGAGCCTAGTCTAACTTAAGTCAACTCAATTTAGGTCACTTAGGATCAAGTTTGAAATAGGAGGATTGGTGATTTGGTTCATAGGCTTGAGACTTAGAAATTAGTTCCATGACTAGTGCAACTAGGCCCATAGCCCATTAGACTAAACCCTAACCCTAACTTTCACTTTATGACTAGCCACTAGGTCATTCCCTTCCCTATGAATAATCTCTTAAGTTGTTCTTGCCTCTTTTGTGTTGTTTCAACATTTTGAAGAAAGAGGTAAGGAGCCATCTTCCCTAATCCATAACTTTCTCATTTCATGTCCTTTTTGACCCAAATCTTTTGCATATGAATCTAATCAACCCCTACTTGCTGTTCATGGAGATGAATTTTAGTTTGGGATCAATTTGGAGATTTGAGCTAGCAAGGAGGAACACTTCATTTGGGGCTTTTCTTGCTATTTGTACCTATGGGTAAATCTCTTTAAATTGATCTAATATTCTATTTTCGTTACATTTAGGGCTAGAACTAGGTGTCCCTTAGTTGTGCCTAGAATTTGGATAGAATTCGTGTTCATTTGTGTCCGTATTGGACACGTATCAATGTGTCTATATAGGTGTTTGATGAAATGCTTGAATGGATTAAATCTTTGTATTATGTTAGTTATAGTTCATGACCTAGAACAGCGTTCTACCGTCGACACTGCGGCGTAGGCTGGGCGCTGTTACATACTCGTACCCTCACAGTAGGTGCAGATCGTGACACGTTTTTAGTGGTGGCCCATAAAGGTCGAGTTTCTGTAGTGGTATTCGAACTAGAGTATCACTACAGCCTGTAGTAGGATTAGGTTTATTCTTGAGGTACTCAATCATATTAGAAAAAACTCTTAACTGAATTTCTGCCATCTAAATTCCTCTTGAAGATTGCTTCCTTGAAATAACTGTCCTCCCTTGAATTATCGTTTCTATCTCAGTATTGATTCCTTGTTTGGTCTGTCTCCAGGATGGTGATTGAGACACGATCGCATCGCTCTGGCCCAGCAGACGCTGGTGAGAGGCCTACCACCCCTCGCCGGATTGTGGATGCTGGGACCACATCACCCCATATTTTTGTTTATATAGGAGCATCTGTAGCTTTTGGGAGTGCACCTCCACCTGTCCGGAGGTCTTCCCCCATCGTTTCGGATATGTATCAGCAGTAATTACCTTCAGGGACAGTGGATGCGACTCAGAAGTTTACCCTTTTCCAGCGATTCCTGGAGACTCAGCAGCAGATGCAACAGAGCCAGTCTGCTGATTTCTGACAGAGCATACAAGATACTCACCAGTTGGTCAGGACGACAGTAGAGCTGGTGGCTGCTCAGCCACTGGAAGGTCAGATGCAGCCGTATCAGCCGAGGACTCTAGACATCCAATCCTTTAAGAAGATGGGACCCCGGAACTTCAAGGGTACAGAGGGCATCATATACGCTGACGATTGGATAGAGCACATTGAGAAGATATTTCGATTGGCGCAGATACCAGCTGGATTACAGATCGAGGCTGCAGCCAGTCAGATACAGGACTTGGCCCGTACTTGGTACCAGATGGACCCGAGGGTTGGTATAGCCGGTCAGACTTGGGCAACGTTCAAGAAACTGTTCAAGGAGAAATTCTTTTCCGATACAGCACTCGGTGCCTTGGAGGCACAGTTCGAGGGTTTGGTTCAAGGGAACCAGACCGTTGAGGAATACGCCAGGAAGTTCTGCCGTTTGGGTAGATTCATTGAGGATCTTACTGAGGCCGGGAAGGCGAGGAGGTTTTGCAGGGGTTTGATCAGGGAGATCAGGTCGTATACCAAGAGCGGCCGTGACGCCACTTTCGAGCAGGTTCTGGTAGGAGCCATGACAGCGGAGGACGACCTTGGGCTGAAGGAGAAGAGGACGCGAGACACTCAGAGAGCTAGTGGCAGCGCAGGCCCGGCCAAGAGTCCCCGCTTGCAGATTCAACAGCAGTATCTGATGCCACACCTACAGATTCAGCAGCAGTATCAGTAGTCGAGGGTCTACTTTCAGCAGCAGCAGTTTCAGGACCGTGTACCCTTTCAGCAGGTGCAGCAGCAGGCCCCGAGACAGCAGCTTGTTATCATTTGCCCTTTCTGTAAGAGACCAGGGCACGATTGGGGCGAATGTCGGAAGAGGCTTGGCAGATGTTTACTTTGCGGAGGATCCGATCATCGGCTGGGAGAGTGTCCTGAGTCATTTGGACAGACAGTTCAGGGAGCAGGAGCTAGGGCTCCGGTAGGCAAGCAGAAGGGATTACCCTTACCAACTCAGCAGCAGAGGTACATACAGCATCAGCAGCAGGCCAGGGGAGGCCAGCAAGGGCGAGCTTTCGCCAGGACAGTCGAGGATGCACAGGCCATTGGACATCTTGCTACAGGTTTCGTTCTTTTCGATTCTATTTTCGTAATTGCCGCTTATAACTGTCTTAAAAATTCGATTCCCTCTGTTCCTTGTTGATTGATCAATTTTTTCTGTTGTCCTTGTGTTATGTTTGATTTTTTTCTTTTTTGAGATAAATTATATAGGCTAGGTCACCTGAGTTATAGGATCTAGAATCTTCGATAGTCGTGTTAGCTGGCATAGTGAAGACATATAGTCGGATTTAGGACGTATTTCTCGGGTGTAGGAATTTAAGGTTTTCGCTGCCAAGCATATGACAATGCAAAATTTTTAAATACCATAATTCTAGAGGTATGTGCCTTAGTCAAGGACTTTGTAATTATCGTAGCCTTGCTCACTAGCATGACGAAGATTCTGAGTATCATGATTTTGGACAGACGCATATGATTATCAACTGTGTGATTTTGAGACTATGATTGTGGGGGTGTTTGACCTAGAAGGAGTACTACCATCTTAAATTTCGAGGACGAAATTTTTCTAAGGTGGGTAGACTTGTAACACCCAATTTTCTAAATAAGGGTAATTTTAAAATTTTGTGATTTAATTATTTAATTATGATATTTAAATAATAATATAATTTTTGGTGATTTTTAATCATTTTAAAACTATTTAAAAATCATGACTTATGATTTTGATGTGTAACTAGTAAAATCGTAGAGACTGTTTGACCTAGAGCCTAACCCTGTGATTTGGAATATCTATTTATCATTTTTAGCCTAGGGGTAATTTGGTCATTTTGACTTATTAGAATTATTTGATTAATTATTGGATTGATGGTTGTTGAATTTGACTTTTACTAGTTGTGACTTAAGGGACTGACCTAGATGTTGACCCTGGTTGTGGTGACTTGATTAGCATGGTGAGACCCTAGTCTAACTTAAATCAACTCAAGTTAGGTCACTTAGGATCAAGTTTGAAATAGGAGGATTGGTGATTTGGTCCATAGGCTTGAGACTTAGAAATTGGTTCCATGACTAGTACAACTAGGCCCATAGCCCATTAGACTAAACCCTAACCCTAACTTTCACTTTATGACCAGCCACTAGGTCATTCCCTTCCTTATAAATAATCTCTTAAGTTGTTCTTGCTTCTTTTGTGTTGTTTCAACATTTTGAAGAAAGAGGTTATGAGCCATCTTCTCTAATCTATAACTTTCTCATTTCAAGTCCTTTTTGACCCAAATCTTTTGCATATGAATCTAATCAACCCCTACTTTCTGTTCATGGAGAGGAATTTCAGTTTGGGATCAATTTGGGAATTTGAGCTAGCAAGGAGGAACACTTCATTTGGGGCTTTTTCTTGCTATTTGCACCTGTAGGTAAAACTCCTTAAATTGATCTAATATTCTGTTTTCTTTACATTTAGGGCTAGATGTAGGTGTCTCCTAGCTGTCCCTAGAATTTGGGTAGAAATCGTGTCCATTTCGTGTTTGTATCGGACACGTATCACTGTGTCTATGTAGGTGTTTGATGAAATGCTTGAATGGATTAAATCTTTGTATTTTCTAAAACAAATTACATATTTGGGAAGCCCTTGATGTGTGTTTTCAAACCCCCACTGACTGAACACGATTTTGTATCGTTTCCGTGTCGGAAATGGCTGTGGACACGCTGCACGACACAGCGCACGGGTGCCCTGCTACCTGTGTCCTGTTTCTCTGTGGACACGCCACGTAGACACCTCATTTTCGACACAGAGGTGGGGGCCACCTCTGACAGACCCCTCCCCAAGTTTGAGACACCCTCGTGTCGCATCGGACACGGGATCTGACCCGCACTGGTTTTTACACTGACTATGCGCACGGTACAGACGCGTCGGATACGCATTTCGTGTCGCGTCCTGACACAACTTGGACTCGATTCAGGGGGTCTAATGTCTAGCTCTATACCTCCACTATGTGTACCCAAGCTCAAGCTCCATCGAGCTCTGTGTCGTGTCCTATTGGACACGACATGGCAACACGATGCTGTATTTTACGTTTTATTGTCACTGTGTGTTCGATTCGTTTGGACACCTCGTGTCCAGTTGTTTGGACATGAGAAACCCCCCATGACACGTATGATATGCCCCTTATGTCTGCACATTTAATTTGTTGATTAAATTGGTTTTTAAAACGAATTTGAGGCTTGAATGCTCGGGTTTGCAATGTTCTGATACCTGGGTATTTTGAAATTGGGTTTTAAGATTTAAATCAGTTTAATTGTTTAAAATATCAAATTATATGTAAAAACATACTGCATGATGTGCTAATACCTGGGATTACATTGATTTCGATTTTGGTACAGTTTCATTGAATTGAGTTCATTCCTAAGATGTTCTCAGTTTTATAGATACTTGAGATTTCAAATAATTTACACTGAGTTGAGTTTTGTATATGTTTACTGAGATTAAAATAAGAATTTGTTTTTGGGTTTAAAACTGAGTTTTGTTTTGCTGATAAATGTATACTGAGTTTGGGTTTTCGATAGAAAACTGAGATTTTCCCTAATTACCAAAACCTGAGAATTTTTTCCTTCTTAATCAAAATCTGTGAACTGAGTTTAGTCCTATGTTTAGTTCATTGTTTAACTGAGTTCATTGTTTTATTGAAAGTTCATTTATGTTTAGTCCTATGTTTAACTGAGTTTTATTGAAGTTCATTTATGTAAACTGTGTACATGTTGCATGTCCTCTTTGTTTTCCTATATGTAGCTCTTCCCGATTTAAGGTGTAAATGAAACTGTAAATAGCTAAATGACTAGAGATCATGTTAGGTTATATAGCTCATGTAAATAAGGTTGGCTTGAGAGTGTGGTTGCATTGTATGAGAGTTCTTCAATTCCTGAACCTGAGATTTGCACCCTTGTTGTCACTTATACACACACACATCACAACACATGCCACACTCTACTCCCATTGCACATATACACTGTTTTGTGTTCACTGTTGGAAACCTGAGAACTGATGTATGTTGCACTGTTCACTCCCACAATGTAGACACACACACAAAACTGAGGACACTTGACACCCTATATCTAGGATACACACACACATTGAGATATATACACCTACATGTACACAGGAACGCTGAAAACTGAGAACAGTTGTATGCATTGTTCCACATAACATTCACACTGTTTTTCATATGTTTTGACACCGTCTTACTGTCATTGACACTCATATACATAGTCCACTGCTGCACTGAGACCTGAGATTTGTGCACCCATTCACTGATTTCAGATTTTCATACACACACACATTTGCATCACTTATTTCAGTCATATTGACACACACATTGACACATTATTCACTACTATAACTGCTACCTATACACATTATCTGAAAATCTGAACACTGTTTTCCAGTCACATGTGTACACACACAATTGCAAAATCTGAGACACACATGAACTATCATGAACACACATAGATACAACCTCTATAAAATCTGAAATGTGTTATTCCATTGACACCCTATTAGCTATAGCTATGTACACATTCAAACATACACACACACATGGCTGACCTGTACACCCACATGTTAATCACACACTCACATAATGTTCATTCACACACTCACACAAACCTGTGATGGACACACTCATGCATACACATTGACACTTGAGCTCACACACACAAGTTAGTTTGTAAACACACACACGTCTATCTCTCTATGTATAATATATGCTAATGGCCTATATGTGATAAATAAGCTGCCTATATTAAGTTAGTATATAGATAGATATATTAATGTATGTGATATGTGTGATGTAGTCTATATGGCTAAAGCCTATGTGTAAGGCATGTATACACCAATGATGTGCATTGATGACTTGTGTGGCCCTGTATTGTGTGGATTGCTAGGATAGACTGGCTAGGCCTAGTGAGACTTGTTAGACTTGTTTGGGCTAGGACTTGACCTAGTTGACCTAGTTTGACTAGTGTAGTTAACTAGAGTTGACCAAGTGTTGACTTTAGTCTAGTTTGACCTAGACAGCATGCAGATGCATTGTACATTTTATTTATCATCCTGTATACATCTTGACTTGTGTTACTCTAAATAGGAGTCAGTACCTCATCTCGGACAATATATTCTCACAGCTATTCAGATACCAGGCGAGTACATTCTCTGATCATTTCATAACTTGCTTATGATTATATTCCTGTTCTAGATTACCTATTTGATGCTGTCACGATATTATCACGGATTGGTACTATATGGATCCCTACATTGAGATGTTATCTCCCTCGGGAGCATCGGATACTTCATGTCATGTGTTTCATGTACATCATGTATTTCTCGCTCTCATGTTATTCATGTTTCTCATGTGCTTCATGTACGTTCATGTACGCTCGTGTACTCTCATGTGCTCTAATATACAGTCATGTTTCTCATGTACTTCATGTGTAACCTATACTTCATGTGTACCCCTTCATGGGCCTTCATATGGAATTCATGTGCACTCAGTTCTGAGCCCTCATGTATACTTAATGTACACTCATCTATGGGCTTTTATGTGAAAATTATGTGTGTAACATAACTTGTCTGGATCCTTGTGTATTGATTGGGGTATGGGGGAGTATAAATAGTCATGTGAACAATTCCAAAGTAGTATAACCATGTGCGCCTCTTTAGTATATTCATGTGCAAATCCAGTCGTTCATATGTCGACTTTGTACTCTAAATCACTAGTCACTGGTAGCTCTCTACTTAGTAGATATTTCCATTAGAGTTCTCTCTCTATTACATCATGTACTTTCTTTAGTTTTATGTATCGTACTCTCTTACATGTTTATATTTTCTAACCTGTTATAATCTGCGTGAGATGTATTGTGCTCGCTCCCGTCCTGACTGGACTTGTTAAAAAATTTACAGAGGATGATATGGAACCCTGCACCCCTTACTATGGAGCTTGCCTAGATGACACTCGCGACCTGGACCCCTGGGGAGGTTCAGGCAGCTGCTGAGGATGATACCCATGCATAGTATAGATAGTCTAGACTGTTCTTTCTTTTTATGTTAGTTGTTGTCTTTGATTTCTGAGTTGTATTTATGGAGATGTTGAGACTTATGTTTATTTCACTTGTTGTACCTCAGTTGAGGATTTCCCTATCTATTCCATCATGCTATATTCTACCTTTAGACTGTGATTGAGTTGTACCTTCTGTGATTGGCCTCCTTTTGGAGATTATTTCATATAATGTTAGTTATAGTTCATGACCTAGAACAGCGTTCTACCACCGACACTGTGGCGTAGGCTGGGCGCTGTTACGTACTCGTACCCTCATAGTGGGTGCGGGTCGTGACATCGACTTAGAGTGCTATTACGAGCCTACTATATATAGGATATAGGCTATAGGCTAAGGGATACTCAATCACAATTAGAAAAAACTTCTAATATATTGTTTCAATGCAACTGTCCTTTCTTTGATATTGATTCTTTGAACTATAACTGTCACTCCTTGAATATATTCTATCTTGTGTCATATTGATTTCTTTCTTTCAATTCGTCTTTAGGATGCCGCCTAAGACCAGATCGCAGCGTTCGGGACTAGCAGCTACTGGTGGATTTGTAATGTCTCGTGGGCTAACTCCAGTTATCTCCAGGGGTTGGAGTATAAGCTGCCCTTGTGTCACCCTCACTTTTTCCAGTTAGGGGTAAAATGATAATTTTCCATTTTATTATTATTTTGGGAATTTTATTTCATGAAATATTATTTAATTATTATAGGAATCGGGTTCGAATTTCAACTCTTTCCGACTTGTTTTGACTTGTTTCGGGGACCCGGGGTATTTTGACCTTAGCGGGCCCACACTAGTTAGCCATGGCCCACATGTTAGATTTTGGTTAGAGACTAGACTATTATTTTAGTTAATATTTAGTTATAGATTAGTGGTTTCGGTTTGACTAAACTACCCCCGGCTTGACCCTTTCATATTTAATAGCTATTTAAACCTTTGGAGGGCAAACTTGTAATTATCCAAATAGGACAAAACCTACATGCTTGGCCGACCATGACTAGCCCCCCCCCCCCTCTCTTTCTTCTTCACTAAGCTACACTCTCTCTCTCTCTTCCAAATTCATTTCTTTCTTTCCAAGCTTTTCCTCCAACCTCCTCTTAGGTATGATTTTATTTCCTCCATTAATTCTCTTTTGCATATAGTTCTTCCACATTAAATGGAGAGGAGAAGATTCTCTTCCATTTGCCCACAAATTTGTAGGTTTTCCATAGGAAAATAGGTTAAGGATTTATTAGGATTTAATCTTTTTGAGAGTGGTATATATATATATACATATATATATATACATGTGTTTATGTGTGTATATTTATTTATGTATTTGTGTGTGTTGTGTTGACTGTAAGTATGCGTGTGTGTGTGAGTGTCCAGATATGTATAGATATATATATGTGTGTGTTTTGTAAAGAGGAAGGAGAATGAGGAGAATGGGAAGGAGAATGAGGAAGAAGAATCGGAAATAGGAAGGAGAATGAGGAGAATGGGAAGGAGAATGAGGAAGGAGAATAGGAAATAGGAAGGAGAATAGGAGAATGGGAAGGAGAATGAGGAAGGAGAATAGGAAATAGGAAGGAGAATGGGAAGGAGAATGAGGAAGGAGAATAGGAAATAGGAAGGAGAATGAGAAGAATGGGAAGGAGAATGAGGAAGGAGAATAGAAAATAGGAAGGAGAATGAGAAGAATGGGAAGGAGAATGAGAAAGGAGAATGAGAAGAATGGGAAGGAGAATGAGGAAGGAGAATAGAAAATAGGAAGGAGAATGAGAAGAATGGGAAGGAGAATAGGAAATAGGAAGGAGAATAGGAAGGAGAATGGGAAGGAGAATGAGGAAGGAGAATAGGAAATAGGAAGGAGAATGAGAAGGAGAATGAGAAGGAGAATGAGGAAGGAGAATAGAAAATAGGAAGGAGAATGAGAAGAATGGGAAGGAGAATGAGGAAGGAGAATAGGAAATAGGAAGGAGAATAGGAAGGAGAATGGGAAGGAGAATGGAAGGAGAATAGGAATGAGGAAGGAGAATAGAAAATAGGAAGGAGAATGAGAAGAATAGAAAGGAGAATGAGAAGGAGAATAGGAAGGAGAATAGGAAGGAGAATGAGAAGGAGAATGAGAAGGAGAATGAGGAGGAGAATAGGAGTTTGAGAATGAATCGGAGTTCGGGTAGTCGGATTGACTTGAAACTTGGGTGGCATGTTGGGTACACCCCACAAATGTCATATTTGAGCCGATTTTTGGCTCGGTTGACCCAGAGTTGACTTTTTACCCAAAAGTCAACCGTAAGTCAACACTTTGTCTAGATTTCACCAAATCCAAACTAGAGTTGACCAGTTGACCAAAAGTCAACTGTTGGTCAACATTTGACCAGTTTGACCTAGGGTTGACCATAGTTGACCTAGGGTTGACCAGAGTTGACCAGTTGACCAAAAGTCAACTGTAGGCCAACTCTTGATCCCGTTTGACTTTCTTTGACTTGTTTTGACCCATGATGCCTGGTATGACCTAGGATTGACTTGGTTAGGCTTAGATTGACTTGATATAACTTGATTTGACCTAGATTGACTTGACAGGACTTAGTGTGACTCAGTGAGACCTAGTTTGACCTAGATTGCATATCATTCATTGTAAATCATTCCTAAACTTGTTTAAACCTAAATTAACTTACAGTATCTCATATTTAGGTCTTCTGATACCGCTCTGAGCATTGATATACCATACAGCTCAGGACGACAGGCGAGTACATTCACTGATAGTTTTCATTGTCTTGATATCTGCTATATCTGATTCAGTTGTAGTGTTATACTCGATTTCCAGTCACGACAGTTCACGGACTAGTATATGTTGGATCATGACATGGATGTTATTCCTAGAGTTACATGGTATATTGGTACATATTCCGTCTTATTTCAGTGTATTGGTATAGACACCGATTTCAAAAGGGGACTTGCTACCCTCTTGTGGAATCCCGTGTCATAACGTGTCATGTCCAGATCCATTGTACTATTCGGGGATGGGGGAGTTATTAGTGGTTGTGTGATCAATTCCCACATGGTTCTATGGTACTCATGGTTAATAGCTATACCCTCACCTCACGACGGGTAAAGCCTCACCCTACGGTTATGGCTTTCCATGGTGACCGGCCTTATCGTTTTTATTTTATGGTTCTTAGTCGGTCAGATGGAAAGCCTTTCCCAAGCCGATCACATGACGTACTAATAATTCAAGGCACCTTTTTATATTTATTATCTTGGGTGACTAGGTTCTGTTCGGGAGAAGGGTTACAACCCCGGTCCTTGTTTGGTTTAAGGGTTGTAACTCGGCTTCCGAATAGTTCCCAAGTCATCCTATATCTATGTTTTATCGTCCTTTTCAGTACTCTCATCATGATATGTATTTCCAGTTGATTTTGTCTTGTATTTCATTATGCTGTCTCTTATAGCTTTTGTCAATTCACATGGAACTGCTGTTGGTGTTTGTACTTGCTCATTTTCCTGACAGGATACCGTTATGATATATTACAGATGATTCAGAGGCTGATTGTCCGACCTACTATGGGGTCGGGTTAGATAGAGTAGACTTGGACCGTGGCTTGTTAGTAGAGCCACTAGACTTTGCTCACCCTGAGTAGTATAGTTTAGTTAGGTTTGCCTGGCCTGCGAGCCAGCTAGTACTTTTCAGACTGTAGTATTATATTATATTCTGTGATGTTATGTTTAGTCTTGGACTTGTGTGGATCTCGAACTTATTTCCTGCTTCATCTATCATATTTTCTCTCGTGCTATCTATCCTAGTTTGTTTATGTGATTGAGACAGTATTGCTATGTCACCTCCATTCGGAGTGTATATACTGTACAGGTACCTTTATCTGTTTAGTGTAGTTTTGTAGACAACCTAGACAGCGTTCTACCGCCGATGCTGCGGCGTAGGCTGGACGTAACCACTTCTCGTGCCCCTAATCAGGGTGCGGGTCGTGACACCTTGGGGGTGTTTCTCCTCCAGTGCAGAGGATTGTACCCAAGGTTGTTTTTGGTGATCTTTCTCCTCCTACGTAGAGGACTGCTCCATATATTCCAGGAGATCCTGCTCCTCCACCTCCAGTACCTACTGATATGGGGCAAATGTTTGCCTTATTCAGTGAGATGCTAGAGGCGCAGAGGGCTCAGTCCGAGGTGCACCAGAGGCATACAGACATGATGAGACATGGCATGGAGAGCGCTCATCAGCTCGCTCTAGCTACAGTAGAGCGGGAGCTCCGGCCCAGCAGCTGGATGCCCAGCTTAGGCCGGGTAACATCCAGGATTTCAGGAAGCTGGGACCACGAGACTTTAGGGGGACAGAGGGAATCATTTATGCAGATGACTGACTCGAGGATATCGAGTGACTTATGAGGGTGTCTCGTCTTGCTGATGACTTGAGGGTTGAGGCAGTAGGGCTTCAACTACTGGATATTGCTCGTACCTGGTTCAGGAATGAGCTAACTCTTGCTGGAGAGGGTCAGACCTGGGCGGTGTTCAAGGACCTCTTCAAAAGAAGTTCTTCTCGCCTACTGATAAATTAGACTTGGTCAGACAGTTTTAGAACCTCCAGCAGGGAGGTACGTTAGTTGAGGATTACGTCACGGAGTTCAATAGGCTGAGCCGATATGCGGAGTATATGGTGTAGGCCCCAGACATCAGATCGAGTCGCTTCTAGGAGGGTCTGAACTGAGAAGTGAAGATCCGTATTCCTTCTTTTTATGAGACTTATACGGAGATCCTTGCGGAAGCACACCAGATAGAGCGGGAGTTGGGCTTGAAGCCCAAGAGAGATCGCAACTTATTTTCAGGGGCTACTAGCAGCGCAGGGCATGCTAAGTGCCTCCAACTTCAGCATCGATCATTTCAGTCGCCGTCGCAGTAGTTTCAGGCTCCAGCTAGGGCACCAGTTCAGGTATCACAACAGCAGTAGAGACCGGTGCAACACGCTCATTTTGCCACTTCTGCAAGAAGTTCGGCCATATTTGAGAGGTTTGCAGGAAGCGATTGGGAGTGTGCCTATATTGCAGTGCCAAAGGGCATCAGCTGAAGGATTGTCCTTTGAATCCTCGTCGTGTAACTCAGGAAGCAGGTGCAGCTTAGGGAGCAGGTGCAGCTCCGAGAGCACTGACAAGGCCACCTGGGTACAGCTGATGGGACCTCTACTATAGACTTACCAGCAGTGGTTTGCTCAGCACCAGCAGCAGTGGTGTGCTCAGGACAGGGAATTTGCTCTGACAGTCGAGGAGGCTGAGCCTGTTGGTGATGTTATTGCAGGTTCTGTTCTTCTTGATTCATTCCAGCTTCATCATTATTTGATAGTGGTGCTTATCATAGTTTTATATCTGTTTCATTTGCTCGCAAGCATCATATTCTCGCTGAATCTTTGGGTAGGACTTGCAAGGTCATGACCGGGGAGGCATTATCCTGGTCAATGATCTTTGTAAGGGTGGAGAGTTTCATTAGAAGACTGGGATTTGAGTGCATATTTACTCGTAATGCTACTTTCGAGCTACGATATTGTACTCAGGATGGATTGGTTGAGTATGCACTTTGCTAGTATAGATTGTAGAGGAGATAGAGTCTTGTTCAGCCCGCCAGGAGAGCCAGAGTTTGAGTTTGCCAGAGGGGCAGCTGAGCCAGGTGGTAAAGCTATCTATGGAGCTTTGGTAGAAGAAAAGGAGTTGGCTCATCCTTTGATTGTAGAGTTTATGGATGTGTTTCCAGATGAGTTGCTAGGATTGCTGCCGGAATGGGATGTTGAGTTCTCCATAGACTTGGTATCTGGTGCAGAGCCTATTTCGCAGCATGTATATAGGGTGAACAACAGTAAGTTGGCAGAGCTGAAGAAGCATATTGATGAGTTACAGGATAATGGGTTTATCATATGCAGTTCTTCGTCTTGGGGTGCTCCGGTATTGTTTGTACCAAAGAAGGATGGATCGGTGCGCATGTGCATAAATTACAGGGCTTTGAACAAGATCACTATCAAGAACAAATACCCGCTGTCGAGGATCGATGACATATTTGATCATTTGAGTGGCACAAAGGTATTTTTGAAGATAGACTTTAGGTCAGGGTACCATTAGGTGAAGGTAAACGACATTCCAAAGACTGCTCTTCGAACTCGGTATGGCAGTATGAGTTCATTGCTTTGTCATTTGGGTTGACTAATGCCCCGGCAGTGTTCATGAACTTAATGAACAAGGTAGTCCACCAATACCTTGACAAGTTTGTGGTGGTGTTTATTGATGATATCCTCATCTATTCGAAGATGTTAGAGGAGCATGAGGAGCATATGAGGATTGTGCTGGAAACTCTCAGGAGGGAACAGTTGTATGAAAAGCTGTCGAAGTACGAGTTCTTCCAGGATAGGGTAGAGTTTCTCGAGGCATGTTGTGTATAGGGCTAGAATCTTAGTTGATTCGAAGAAGATCGCAATAGTGGAGTCCTGAACTACCCCAAGCTCAGTTGCAGAGATTCAGAGTTTCCTAGGTCTGGTAGGCTATTATCGGAAGTTCGTACATGACTTTTCCAGGATTGCTGAGCCGATGACCCGACTCACCAGGAACGATGTAGAGTTTGTGTGGTCCGAGGAGTGCCAGGCTGCCTTCGAGGAGATGAAGAAGAAGTTGACGTTAGCTCCTATCTTGATGTTGCTATTTGGGTCAGGAGGATTCACTATCTATAGTGATTCTTCAGGGAAGGGTTTGGGTTGTGTTCTTCAGTAGCATGGGAAGGTGATTACCTATGTATCCAGGCAGTTACATCCTCATGAGAAGAACTATCCGACTCTATTGGAGTTGGCAGTGGTCATCTTTGTTCTGAAGTTGTGGAAATACTATTTGTACGGAGAGTGTGGAGATCTTTACAGATCATAAGAGCTTGGAGTACGTGTTTACCTAGAAAGAGATGAATATAAGGCAAAGGCGGTGGTTAGAGATGATGAAGGACTTTGATATCTCCTTGCATTATCACCCAGGAAAGGCAAACATAGTTGCCGATGCCTTGAGCAGGTATCCGGTAGCTATGTACTTGACATTAGACCATCACTTATTAGTATATCTGGAGAGCTTGGGCATCGAGGTGGTAGTTCCTGGGATTGAGATGCAGATGTGGGACTTGCAGATTCAGTCTGAGCTGATGGACAAGATCAGGTCAACACAGTTTGATGATGTGACTTTGAGGAGCATCAAAGAGCAGGTTCAGGCAGGATTGTTGGATGACTTCTCTATTACCGAGAATGGGTCGTTGAGGCACGGTACTAGATTGTGTGTGTCTAGTGGAGAGCTGCGGGAAGAGGTTCTTCAGGAGGTACATTGCTCTCATTACTCTATACATCCTAGTACCAACAAGATGTATAGGGATCTGAGAAAGCACGTGTGGTGGTATGGAATGAAGCAAGAGGTGGCACAGTTTGTATCTAGATGCTTACTATGCCAGCAGGTAAAAGCAGAGAGGCAGAGGCCAGGAGGTCTGCTTCAGACATTGCCTATTCCATAGTGGAAGTGGGAGTACATTATCATGGATTTTGTATTTGGACTTCCATGATCTCCAGAAAGGAAATACGCAATTTGGGTCATCGTTGACAGGTTGACCAAATCGGCATACTTTTTGCTTTCAATGTGGGTTTGTCTACGGAGAAGCTAGATGAGATGTATGTGAGACAGATCGTCAAGTTGCATAGGATTCCTGTGAGTATAGTCTCGGATCGGGATAGTCATTTCACTTCTCACTTTTGAAAGAGTTTGTAGCCTTGTAGGCTAGTTTGGGTACTCGGCTCAAGTTTAGTACTGCATATGACCCTCAGACAGATGGGCAGTCGAAAACGATTATTCAGACTCTCGAAGATATGCTTCGCACCTGTGTGCTAGATTTCGGGGGATCTTAGAAGGACCATCTCCACCTGGTAGAGTTTGCTTACAACAATAGCTACCAGGCTAGTATAGAGATATCACCATTTGAGGCTCTATATGGTCGGAGGTGTCGTACTCCTTTGTCTTGGGACGATGTTGGTAAGACAGCTTTGCTTGGCCCGAAGATGATTGTGGATGCTGTAGTCCCCCGTCCCGTTCAGTCAATTATAGAATCGAAACGCCAAAGGCATTCAGACATAGCCATGCAACGATGACTCGAAGGCCTGCTCGGTCGAGGCGACTCCTCGCTCAGGTGGGTGGCTTCGGTGAACTTGCCTCAGCTTGGCCTTCGCACTAATAAAACAAAAGTTTTCAAATGCACAAGTAGGCTTGATAAAAAAGAGACGAATCCACATAGCTAAGGGAATAATCCCAAGTTGGGTCGATTAAGTTAAAACATGGAAAAGGTCCCACGGTCGACATAGAAACGATGCACGATGACTTTCAAAATTGACACTCGGTCCTTCGTCCCGTGGCTTGGGAGAAGGAAAGTTGGTCTTCGACACAAACTATGAATTATCCTAAGTCATAGGCGTCGCCCGCGTAAATGCTCGATAAAGCATGCACGCTTCGACGATGCAAGGCTTGGCATAGCCTTTGCTCGTCCCTTGGGTTAAGTTGTAGGCTCGATTAAGTTAGGCAAAGTTAAGCGATCGACCTAAGTCATTCCAAGTACTGTCCCGCTCTTTCTGCGGTTGTCAAGTTATTTAGTCCCACGATCTCAAAGCCCATCATATAAAGTATGACTTGGGCGATATCGTCGCGTAGAACACGAGTCGGTTTAAGGCACGAGCCACGGTTGGTTCAGTGGAAAGTTAGCCATGGTCTATTGGCACTTAAGGAACACGTTATGTTCAAGTTAAGTGGGAAGGCTATACCGTAGCCGTTCCTTGAGTTTAGAGACTTTTAGGTCTGAGCGATGGTTAGTCGCAAAGGAAAGTTCGAGCGATGGTTAGTCGCCGAGGTGGTCCCTTGTTGGGAGTCTCATGGTTTCGATGCATGATTTGCAAGTATGGTTCCAAAGCACGGTTTGCTAAGTTTGGTTAAGTCGTTCCACAAATTAGGCCTTGCATTTATGTGAGTCTAGATGTTCTCGTAGGTGCGTAGTCATGGACGACTTATCGACAAGGGGTGTTTTTACCGTTTCTTCGGATCGGAAAGCCTTGGGCCAGGGGACCGATCCGGCCATGGAGGAAACGGGGGTAATAGCCGAGCTGGGTATGAAACAACCGGTAGTTTGGGGACTTGCATCGGAGATCGCTACTTGCGGTGCAAGGATCCGGTTTGCCAGGCTATGTCCACAATGGCTCGGGCCAGTGACCTTTCATATAGATGAATCAGCATGGCGGCAATCCGCGTGTGTGTGCCTTTGGATTGAGTCTAGTTGTATGTGTGTACAGTTAGAACAGAAAGTTTGGGACTAAGATTTGGATACGATGAAGGCGACGTGCTTCGGTACGAGATGTGGCATCGAGTGTTAGGTCCTCGACATAGAGTTGCGTAAGTAAGATTGAGTTGTTTCGAGTTAAGTCAAAAAGGACCGTAGGGCAAGTTTGGCGAAGTTACGTTGAGTTGTCGGGAATGACCTCGAAGTATGAGGCACGGTCGCGCTGTCACAACACGAGTATAGTCAAGACTAAGCGGCGAGGCGCTGCCTCAAAAAGGTTAGCACGGTTACATGGGAATTGGACACTATCGTGTAGTTGCGTCTCTGATTATGGGCCAAAATGCAATCATGACTTGATAGGTTAACATTGTTGGTACAAGAACGGTCTAGAGGCAAAGTGTGAGTTGACGTTGTTGTTGCAAGCACGGGATGGGCTAGAGACACAAAATAGGCCAAGACGTCTGTCCTAAAACTGATCCTAAGGCAAGAGTAGAAAGACAATCATAAAGGGACTATGTTGTACAAAGTAAATTAACGTGTCGGTTTGTATGGGTAGACGAGGAGCTCACACCTCCAGTACAGTTGAGTACTGACACCCACACAATTTTTATGTGTAGGCACAGGTAGAAGCTCGTGGCACGAAGCTCGCTTGGATGCGTCGATGTACGGAGTTCCTCGACAATTCGAGACGTGCGATCGCGTAGAGTCAGAACTATACAGGACATAATGTGTGGACATCGCCTATCTAAATCATCCGCTGGTTGAAACTTGTATTGAGAGATGAGAGAGAGCTGAGTAACTTGTAATGTGAGAAGAGTGAGCTTGAGTGACTTGTAATCTTAGCCTTGCGCCCCATTATAATCTTTGTTTCAATATCAATAAAATGCATCTTTTGAATGACTTGTGTTTTGTTCTAAATTTTTGCTGGCATATTCAATGTCTCTGCTTGGGACTTCTATGCGACGATCCCGTCGCAGCCGCTGCAATCGGCCGTTATGGAACCCGTCTTGCACGAGCGCAATCTAGACTCGTACGGCATCACGCCTTAGCGAGAGCGATCGCTCCTACGGGAGTGGGGCGTGACATAATGGTATCAGAGCACGGCTTTACGTCCTTGGACTTTCGATTGAATTCTTTAACTCCGATGTTTCCGCGAACTGTGAATGTTGCTTCCGCAAATTGATATCGTTGGTGCCCTCTCTCTCAAATGTCCCACGGAATGTCATACAATAAGTCTATATAATTTGCAAAACATAGGAAAATAGTTTTTGACAAAAAATGAAAGATGGTTCACGTAGCACGTTTGGCTAAGTCGGGCTGGGCATATTCACCAAAATTGGGTCAACCTTGGCAAAGCCGAGTGCGGGATTCAAATGTGTCGAGCAAGAATAATTTGTACTTGATTGAGTAAAGGGGATGACTATCAATAGGGGTGCTATCGAGCGACGATAACGTCGATGCGATATAGATGAGCGTGCTTGAAATTCGAGGAATGGTTCGAACGGAAAATTTGAAGAAGTCAATTTTGATTCAAATGATGGTTTTGAGGATTTGTCGAATGACTTCATCCCTGAGTGGTGTATGCGATAGCTTCAGGGATGTTGATTGATTGTTTGAGGATACGGGGTGCCAATGAGTCTATCAGTAAGCGTCGCGTGTATGCAAAGCCGTAGATTGAGTATCGTTGAATAAGTTATAGTCTTAAGATTTGACGAGTTGATTCAAACAACCTAAAAATTGACGAACATGGAACGTGTACGGGATTGAGGATTGTGTGAGTAAGAAATGCAAAAATGATTGAGTAGGTGAAACTGAATCAAAGAAAAGTTAAGGTGTGCGAATAGATGACTCGATCGAGGAAATCGATAAGAATCGTATACGAAAGTTAGCACGATCGGATTATATCGTGCATGAAAATGATTCAAATATTTAAGAATAACTTTAAGGAATTGGGATGGATGTTGCTAGATTATTTGAGTTAGCAAAAATGATGTGATTTGAAGAAAAATGTTGCTCGATGACTTAAGATAGACGGAATGAACAATACGCGAACTTGGGTTTGAGAAAATTGATGTTGTGAATGATTTGAGGGATAATGATCAAAACTTGAATTTGAATGTCGAGGAGATTATTCAGTCGGACGATAGCATCATTCGTACGACTCAAAATTCATTGCAAAGGAAGATCGTCAGGTTACGCATATCATCGATGGTATTGAGGCGTATCAAAGATCGATATGCGATAACTCGGAGGCACTCTAATTCGAGGAATGATGATCATGCAAGTGTTATTATTCTGACGGATGCTATACTTAGGATTTTTTATTAGAATAAATGTGTATGAAAACAGAAGTGTCTTGATGGTTACGCGGATAACCACAACGTCGATATTTTTGTCTTGTGCGAGTGCAACTCTAGCCTCGCACATGCGTCGCGTCGGATTTGGGATGATCGTTCCGCGTGAGCGCTGACATGGTGATTCATGTCGCAGGAATGATCGAACTCGGAAAATTAGGACGCGACAACTTTGACGGTCTCGACTTGTTGGTTTAATGCGAAGAAAAATTCATGGATGTTTGGACTTGCGATTGATGATTGAGTAAACTTGAGGATTGAATAGATCCAATCTACGTATCGAGAATGAATTAGTCTAGACACAAAACAAGAGTTACGTCCCGATGAGGATGATTATCCTGCGGGGGCGTGCATGGTAATTCATGCCCACCGTGGATAATCTGACTCGCGTAAGATCGGAAAGCAACATATTGTTAAGCTAGACGACCTTATGATTGAATACGTGAATTGTGATGAACGACTTAGGAAATATGAAATGTAAATTATGGCTTAGCAACAAATTGTGTCGTAGCGTGCTTAACTTGGAAGGATTGATAGGCGAATTATGTCGAACATGTTCAAAAAGATAGACTATGCGAAATGGCTTGATAAATAAGTGATATTGATATGTCGAGAAATTGGTTGAAATATGAGTTATCGTAGGATGGCTTTGCTGAATGACTCAGACCCCGTGTGACGAATGTTGGGATGTGTGTAGGGAATCGATGCTCGATGTTTAGAAATCGGAGTGATGCGAGCTTGGGTAGAAAATTCCGTACTATCAACTTGGTTTGACCTTAGGATGGGGTCAGTGTTGATATTATTGTTTGGGAACTATGATTCCAATAATGACGGATGACTTTAGCCTAAAGATATATCCTAGCGGTTATACAGACGTCCCGATGTGCAGTGATAGGAATTATGGAGGCACCACTTACGAGGCTCGGTTGACATGCATATATATCAGGGACGCCTGAATATATGCACGATCTGACTCAAGTGGTGATGGCGGAATCTCTATCACGAGGCTTAGCTGAAATACATGTATTTCAGAGACGCCTGAAATATGTGCACGATCCAACTAAGTGATATGCTGAAACAAGTGAGACTAGAGGAATGGAAAAGGGTCGAGGATTTTGAAATCGTGTTTCAAGGAAAAGATTGGTGGTAGTACGATCATTAGATTGAGACGAACTTGAATGTTGGTTGAACGAATGGTTTGCCTAGAACTGAGTTATCCGTGTGCGCGACGAGAGTAAGTTACCTAAGTTGAGATATAGTTGTTCGAGGTGAAAGATAACCATAGCACGAGCGTGGCTCGAGTTGAAGAAACGCATAGGAGTAGTGTGTGCGAGAGTCTTTGAATGTAGAACAAAGTGATAAGGCAATGAGTAAGTACTCAGTTAGTTTCGAAGACAAAACTTTTTCTGAGTGGTGTATGATGTAGTGTCCCGTCCCGCTCAGTCAATCGGAGGAATCGAAATGCCAACGGCATTCAGACATATCCATGCAACGACGACTCGAAGGCCCGCTCGGTCGAGGCGACTCTTTTCTCAGGTGGGTGGCTTCGGTGAACTTGCCTCAGCTTGGCCTTTGCACTAATAAAACGAAAGTTTTTAAATGCACAAGTAGGCTTGATAATAAAAGGGACGAATCTACATAGCTAAGGAAATAATCCCAAGTTGGTTCGATTGAGTTAGAACATAGAAAAGTTCCCACGGTCGGCTTAGAAACGATGCACGATGACTTTCAAAATTGATACTCGGTCCTTCGTCACGTGGCTTGGGAGAAGGAAAGTTGGTCTTCGACACAAACTATGAATTAGCCTAAGTCATAGGCGTCGCCCACGTAAATGCTCGATAAAGCATGCACGCTTCCACGATGCAAGGTTTGGCCTAGCCTTTGCTCGTCCCTTGGGTTAAGTTGTAGGCTCGATTAAGTTAGGCAAAGTTATGCCGGTCGACCTAAGTCATTCCAAGTACTGTCCCGCTCTTTCTGCGGTTGTTGTCACCCCCGCTCCCGTAGGAGCGATCGTCCTCGATAAGGCGTGATGCCGCACGAGCCTAGATTGTGCTCGTACAAGGCAGGTTCCATAACGGCCGATTTCAGCGGCTGCGATGGGGTCGTCGCACAGAAGTCCCATGCAGAGACATTGAATCATAGCAGCAAAAATTTAGAACGGACGCAAGTTATTCAAAGAAGCTCTTTATTGATATTGAAACAACGATTACATTGGGGCGCAAGGCCAAGATTACAAGTCTCTCAAGCTCACTTATCTCACATTACAAGTCACTCAGCTCTCCCTCATCTCTCAATACATGTCTCGAGCCAGCGGATGCTTCGGAAGACGACGTCCGTACATTATATCCTGTATAAGTCTTTACTCCATGCGGCAGCGCGCTTCGAATCGCCAAGGAACTCCGTGCCTCGACGCATCCAAGCGAGCTCCGTGCCACGAGCTTCTACCTGTGCCTGCATATGTAAACTATATGGGTGTCAGTACTCAACTGTACTGGTGGAATGAGCTCCTCGTCCACCCATACAAAATTGATACGTCATTTTACTTTGTGCAGCATAGTTTCTTCTTATCAATTGTCTTTCTACTCTTGCCTTAGGATCAGTTTTAGGACAGACGCCTTGGCCTATTTCGTGTTTCAAGACCATCCCGTGCTTGCAACATCGACGTTACCCTATCAAGTCGTGTTTGCCTTACGACACTTAATCAGAGACGCAATTGCGCGATGAGACTCCATTTCCATATGATCGTGCTAGGAATCCATCGTGCCGTGCCTCGCAACTATGTGCGACTCAGCCATATCGCCGCCTCGCGGCCCTTGCTACTTTGATCACCAACTGACCCAATCAAGACTTGTGAATCTTAGTGTCACTCAAACAACTTTGCCTTGCGGCAATTTCTTGACTTAAACTCAAACAACTCAACCATAACCATGCAACTTATATGCCGACAATATAAGACTCGACGTCACATCTCGTGCCGAAGCACGTCACCTACGTTGCAGCCAAATCTTAGGCCCAACATTTTGTGTTCCAACTGTACACACACGTTCAACTCAACTTCCTTGATATACTACATTGAATACTCGACTCAATCCAAAGGCATACACGCGAATCGCCGCCCATGCCGACTCATCTATATGAACTAGTCACTAGGGTCCAGCCCTATAATGGACTCCCTTTTAGCTTTTGATTAGACGGACGCTCCTTGCCAACGCGAGTAGCTAGCTCCGCTACAAGTCCCCACCTAACCCGTACGGTCATCCAGCACAGCTATGAATGTCTCCATCGCAACGGTTCCCCTGGGCCGCCGGGGTCGCCGTTTGAAAAACAAATTTATTTTACCTTGTACAAGTTGTCCAATGACCATGCAAGACTCGACTCAAACTGATGTCTCACACAGTCAAAGCTACTTCTAGTGTTACCATCTCTTTCAGGGCTAAGTTCAACACTTCTCACATCTGAGATCTTGCCTCGACGACCCGTAGTCGCGAGCATTCTTCTTTCTTGCCTCAATGACCCAGTCGTGAGCATTCTTTCTTTCTTGCCTCGACGACCCAATTGCGAGCATTCTTTCTTTCTTGCCCTATCATTTCACTCACTCAAGAACAACTATCAAAACACTTTCCAAACTCAATGACTCAACCGTGGCCCGTGCCTTAAAACACTAAATTCGTGCCATCGTGTCTTAAACCAACTTGAAACTCTATATGACACCACCGCCCAAGTCATACTCTATATGAAGGGCCTTACGATCGTGAGACTATGTGGTTATACCCGGCCGTAGAACTCATAGGGCCGTGCCTGCTACTACTCCTGCTAGCTTAACGTAACTTGCCTAACTTACTTTGCAACAACATGACGAGCAAAGGCTGCGTCAAGCTTTACATCGTGGGAACATGCCATGTACGCGTTCGACATGAACAACCAAGTATTTGAGGTGTCTAGACTTATGCCACAAGCCGTGTAATACAACATAACCCGTCGGCGAGCAGAGGCTATGCCACGCCTTGGACGAAGAGACCGTGCATGCTTAATGAAGCATTCATGCGGGCGACGCCTATGAATTTGGCTAACTCTTAGCTTATGGCGAATACCAACTTTTCCTTCTCCCAAGCCACGGGAAAGGACCGAGTGTCATTTTCAAAGCACGCCGTGCACCAACTCTAAGACGATCGTTGGACCTTTCCATATTCTAACTCAATTCGACCCGTCGGGATTATTCCCTTATCTATGTTGATTCGTCTCTTTTATTATCAAGCCTACTTGTGCAAGTTGAAAACATGCGATTTATTAGGTAAAGGCAAAGATGAGGCGAGTTCACCGAAACTACCCTACCTGAGCGAGCGGTCACCTCGACCGAGCGATGTCTTCGAGTAGCCGTTGTAAGGCTAAGTCCGAATGCCGTCGGCGTTCCTATTCCTCCGATTGACTGAGCGGGACGGGGCACTACACCATACACCACTCAGAAAAAGTTTCGTCCTCGAAACTAACTGAGTATTTACCCATCGACTTATCACTTACTCAACATTCACGGACTCTCGCACACACTTTTTCTTATGCATTTCTCAAATCTGAGCCACGCTCGTGCTACCCTCAATCCTTTCTTCAAAACTTATGATCTCAAAATCCTCGACACTTTTCCGTTCCTCAAATCTCACTTGAATTTAATGTATCACTTGGTTGGATCGTGCACACATTCCAGGCGTCCCCGAAATACATGTATTTCAGCCAAGCCTCGTGATAGCAAATTTTGCCATTACCACTCGAGTCGGATCGTGCACAGCGTCCTTGATATATATGTATGTCAACCGATACTCGCGAGTGGTGCCTCCACTATCCTACAACTTCGCACTCGGATGCCTGCCTAACCGCTAGTCTATGTCTTTCCGTCAGTATTGGAATCATAGTTTCCAAACAACAATATCAACACTGACCCCATCCTAAGGTCAAACCAAGTTGGTAATACGGAATTTTCTACCCAAGCTCGCATCACTCCGATTTCTAAACTTCGAGCATAGATTGCCTATACACATCCCAATATTTGTCGTACGGGGTCCGATTCATTCAGCAAAGCCATCCTACGACAACTCACGTTCAACCAAATTCATGACGTATCAAAATTCCTTATTCAATAAGTCATCTTGTATAGTCTATCCCTTCAAACACGTTCGATATAGTTCGTCTATCAATCATTCTCAATTCAAGCACGCTATGACACAATTCATCGCTAACCAAAATTTGACATTCCACATTTCCTAAGTCATCTATTCCAATTCACGCAATCGATCATGAGGTCGTCTAGCTTAACAATATGTTGTGCCCCGATCTCACGCGATTCTGATTATCCACGGTGGGCATGAATCACCATGCACGCTCCCGCGGGATAATTATCCTCATCGGGGCATAACTCTTATTTTGCGTCTAGACTAATTCATTCTCGACACGCGGATTGGACCTACTCAATCCTCACGTTTACTCAATCATCAATCGCAAGTCCAAACATCCTCAAGTTTTCCTTTGTATCAAACCGACAAGTCAAGACAATCAAAGTTGCTGCGTCCTGATTTTTCGAGTTCGATCATTCCCGCGACATGAATCACCATGTCAGCGCTCACGCAGAACGATCGCCCTAAATCCGACGTGACGCATGTGCGAGGCTAGAGTTGCACTCGCGTAAGGCAAGATCGTCGACGTCGTGATTATCAACGTAACCATCAAGACACGATCATTTTCATCTTATATTCATCTCAATCAAAATTCTAAGTATAGCATCCAATCGAACAATAACACTTGCACGATCGTCTTTCGATGAATTAGAGTGCCCCCGAGTTATCGCATATCGATCTTTGATACGCCTCAATACCATCGATGATATGCGTAACCTGACGATCTTCCTTTGCAACGAATTTTGAGTCGTACGAACGATGCTATCGTCCGACTGGATAGTCTCTTCGACATTCAAATTCAAGTTCGATTATTGTCCCTCGATTCATTCACAACATCAATTTCCTCAAACCAAACTCAAGTATCGTTCATCCGTCCATCTTAAGTCATCGACCAACGTATTTCCTCAATTCGTATCATTTCTTGCTAACACAAATCATCGACCAACATTCGATCCAATCCTTAGAGTCATTTGCGTAACTTCACAATTTACTTTCTCATGCACGCTACCTACCTGTCGTGCTAACTTTTCACATACGATCTATATCGATTTCCTTTATCAAGTCATCCGTTCGCTACACCTTAACTTTTTCTCGACTTGATTTCACCTACTCAATCATCTTCGCGTTTCATACTTGCGCAATCCTCAATCCCGTGCACGTCCCGTGCTCATCAATTTCTAAGTTGTTTGAATCATACATCGTCAAATCTTAAGACTACAACTTGTTCCACGATACTCAATCTACGGCTTTACATATACGCGATGCTTGCTGATAGACTCATCGACACCCCGAATCCTCAATCAATCGATCGACATCCCTGAGGCCATCGCATACACCACTCAGGGATGAAGTCATTCAATAAATCTTCAAAACTATCATTCGAATCAAAATCGACTTCTTCGAATCCCGTTCGAACCATTCCTCTAATTCCAAGCACGCTCATCTAAGACGCATCGACGATATCGTCGCTCGATAGCATCCCTATCGATAGTTATCCCACTTACTCAACCAAGTCTAACCCATCCTTGCTCGATGCTATTCAATTCCCGCACTCAACTTTTCTAAGGTCGACGCAACTTTGGTGTATATGCCCAGCCCGACTTAGCCAACCGTGCTTACGCAAACCATCTTTTTGTTTTATTCAAAAACTGTTCTCCTACGTTTTGCAAAATAGATAGACTCATTGTATGGACATCCCGTGGGACATTTGAGAGAGAGCGCACCAACGATATCAATATTGCGGAAGCAATCATTCAGAGTTTACGAAAACAATGGAGTTAAAGGATTCAATCGATAGTCTAAGGACGTAAAGCCGTGCTCTGATACCATTATCTCACGCCCCACTCCCGTAGGAGCGATCGTCCTCGCTAAGGCGTGATGCCGCACGAGCCTAGATTGCGCTCGTACAAGACGGGTTCCATAACAGCCGATTTCAGCGGCTGCGACAGGATCGTTGCACAGAAGTCCCATGCAGAGACATTGAATCATAGCAGCAGAAATTTAGAACAGATGCAAGTTATTCAAAGAAGCTCTTTATTGATATTGAAACAACGGTTACATTGGGGTACAAGGCCAAGATTATAAGTCTCTCAAGCTCACTCATCTCACATTACAAGTCACTCAGCTCTCTCTCATCTCTCAATACATGTCTCGAGCCAGCGGATGCTTCGGAAGGCGACGTCCATACATTATGTCCTGTATAAGTCTTTACTCCATACGGCCGCGCGCTTCAAATCGCCAAGGAACTCCGTGCCTCGACGCATCCAAGCGAGCTCCGCGCCACGAGCTTCTACCTGTGCCTGCACATGTAAACTATGTGGGTGTCAGTACTCAACTGTACTGGTGGAATGAGCTCCTCGTCCACCCATACAAAACTGACACGTTATTTTACTTTGTGTAGCATAGTCCCTTCTTATCAATTATCTTTCTACTCTTGCCTTAGGATCAGTTTTAGGACAGACGCCTTGGCCTATTTCGTGTTTCACGACCATCCCGTGCTTGCAACATCGACGTTACACTATCAAGTCGTGTTTGCCTTACGGCACTTAATCAGAGACGCAACTATGTAATGAGGATCCATTTCCATGTGATCATGCTAGGAATCCATCGTGCCGTGCCTCGCAACTATGTGCGACTCAGCCATATCGCCGCCTCGCGGCCCTTGCTACTTTGATCACCAACTGATCCAATCAAGACTTGTGAATCTTAGTGTCACTCAAACATCTTTGTCTTGCGGCGGTTTCTTGACTTAAACTCAAACAACTCAACCATAACCATGCAACTTATATGCCGACAACATAAGACTCGACGCCACATCTCGTGCCGAAGCACGTCACCTACGTTGCAGCCAAATCTTAGGCCCAACATTTTGTGTTCAAACTGTACACACACATTCAACTCAACTTCCTTGATATACTACACTCAATACTCGACTCAATCCAAAGGCATACACGCGGATCACCGCCCATGCCGACTCATCTATATGAACTAGTCACTAGGGCCCAGCCCTATAATGGACTCCCTTTTAGCTTTTGATTAGACGGACGCTCCTTGCCAACGTGAGTAGCTAGCTCTGCTGCAAGTCCTCGCCTAACCCGTACGGTCATCCAGCACAGCTATGAATGTCTCCATCGCAACGGTTCCCCTGGGCCGTCGGGGTCGCCGTTCGAGAAACAGATTTATTTTACCTTGTACAAGTTGTCCAATGACCATGCAAGACTCGACTCAAACTGATGTCTCACACAGTCAAAGCTACTTCTAGTGTTACCATTTCTTTCAGGGCTAAGTTCAACACTTCTCACATCTGAGATCTTGTCTCGACGACCCGTAGTCGCGGCATTCTTCTTTCTTGCCTCAACGACCCAGTCGTGAGCATTCTTTCTTTCTTGCCTCGATGACCCAGTCGCGAGCATTCTTTCTTTCTTGCCCTATCATTTCACTCACTCAAGAACAACTATCAAAACACTTTCCAAACTCAATGACTCAACCGTGGCCCGTGCCTTAAAACACTAAATTCGTGCCATCGTGTCTTAAACCAACTTGAAACTCTATATGACACCACCGCCCAAGTCATACTCTATATGAAGGGCCTTACGATCGTGAGACTATGTGGTTATACCCGGCCGTAGAACTCATAGGGCCGTGCCTGCTACTACTCCTGCTAGCTTAACGTAACTTGCCTAACTTACTTTGCAACAACATGACGAGCAAAGGCTGCGTCAAGCTTTACATCGTGGGAACATGCCATGTACGCGTTTGACATGAACAACCAAGTATTTGAGGTGCCTAGACTAATGCCATAAGCCGTGCAATACAACATAACCCGTCGGCGAGCAGAGGCTATGCCACACCTTGGGCGAAGAGACCGTGCATGCTTAATGAAGCATTCATGCGGGCAATGCCTATGAATTTGGCTAACTCTTAGCTTGTGGCGAATACCAATTTTCCTTCTCCCAAGCCATGGGACGAAGGACCGAGTGTCATTTTCAAAGCACGCCGTGCACCAACTCTAAGACGATCGTTGGACCTTTCCATATTCTAATTCAATTCGACCCGTCGGAATTATTCCCTTATCTATGTTGATTCGTCTCTTTTATTATAAAGCCTACTTGTGCAAGTTGCGAGTTCACTGAAACTACCCTACCTGAGCGAGCGGTCGCCTCGACCGAGCGATGTCTTCGAGTAGCCGTTGCAAGGCTAAGTCTGAACCCGTCGGCGTTCCTATTCCTCCGATTGACTGAGCGGGATAGGGCACTACAGTTGTCAAGTTATTTAGTCCCACGATCTTAAGGCCCTTCATATAAATTATGACTTGGGCGATAGCGTCGCATAGAATACGAGTCGGTTTAAGGCACGAGCCACGGTTGGTTCAGTGGAAAGTTAGCCACGGTCTATTGGCACTTAAGGAACACGTTATGTTCAAGTTAAGTAGGAAGGCTATACCGTAGCCGTTCTCTGAGTTCAGAGACTGTTAGGTCTGAGCGATGGTTAGTCGCAAAGGAAAGTTCGAGCGATGGTTAGTCGTCGAAGCGGTCCCTTGTTGGGAGTCTCATGGTTTCGATGCATGATTTGCAAGTATGGTTCCAAAGCGCGGTTTGCTAAGTTTGGTTGAGTTATTCCACAAATTAGACCTTACATTTACGTGAGTCTAGATGTTCTCGTAGGTGCGTGGTCATGGACGACTTTCCAACAAGGGGTGTTTTTACCGTTTCTTCGGATCGGAAAGCCTTGGGCCAGGGGACCGATCCGACCATGGAGGAAACGGGGTAATAGCCGAGCTGGGTATGAAGCAACCGGTAGTTCGGGGACTTGCATCGGAGATCGCTATTTGCGGTGCAAGGATCCCGTTTGCCAGGCTAAGTCCACGATGGCTTGGGCCAGTGACCTTTCATATAGATGAGTCGGCATGGCGACAATCCGCGTGTGTGTGCCTTTGGATTGAGTCTAGTTGTATGTGTGTGCAGTTAGAACACAAAGTTTGGGCCTAAGATTTGGCTACAACGAAGGCAACGTGCTTCGGCACGATATGTGGCGTCGAGTGTTAGGTCATCGACATAGAGTTGTGTAAGTAAGATTGAGTTATTTCGAGTTAAGTCAAAAAGGGCCGTAGGGCAAGTTTGGTGAAGTTACGTTGAGTTGCCGGAAATGACCTCGAAATATGAGGCACGACCGCGCTGTCACAACACGAGTATAGGCAAGACTAAGCGGCGAGGCACTGCCTCAAAGAGGTAGCACAGTTACATGGGAATTGGACACTATCGTGTAGTTGCGTCTCTGATTATGGGCCAAAAGGCAAGCACAATTTAATAGGTTATCGTTGTTGGTACGAGAAGGGTCTAGATGCAAAGTTTGAGTTGACGTTGTTGTTGCAAGCACGAGATGGGCTAGAGACACAAAATAGGCCATGGCGTCTGTCTTAAAACTGATCCTAAGGCAAGAGTAGAAAGACAATCATAAGGGACTATGTTGTACAAAGTAAATTAACTTGTCGGTTTTGTATGGGTGGGTGTGGAGCTCACACCACCATTACAGTTGAGTACTGACACCCACACAGTTTTCATGTACAGGCAAAGGTAGAAGCTCATGGCACGGAGCTCGCTTGGATGCGTCGAGGCACGGAGTTCCTCGACAATTGGAGGCGTACGATCGTGTAGAGTCAGGACTTATACGGGACATAATGTATGGACGTCTCCTATCTGAAGCATCCGCTGTCACGACTCGCACCCGCTTTTCGGATACGAGACGTGTCCAAGCCAGCTTACGCCGCAGAGTCGACGGTTAGAACGCTGTCAAGCCCGCGAGAAATAATGCTCAAATATCACATTTGCTGCTCATTCACATTTCTAAGTTTGTTACAACATTTACAACATTTATAATTAAAGAAAATATAAGATTTTACAATTAATGAAGTTGATACAATTGCTTTCTATTTCTAGGTTGACCTCAGCATACCCAAGTCTTCCCAGTGCTAAGAGTGATCGCAGCTAAATCTGAAAAATATTGGTTTCCAGTCAGGAATGGAACAAGTACACAAACCGATGGCAATGCAAAAACACAATAGAATTAACAAGACATGAAAATAACATATGAGATATAAAAACTGGAAAGAAAACTGATGACATGGCACGGTGGAGATGAAAAGGAAAAATAAAAAGACATCTACCTATTATGGTGTGAAATATCTGTTTCGACATGTGAACGGCTAGGGGGTAAATCCGGCACATGCACGTGTCATGTACAGGTGCTATTGTTTACGAATAGACATCATGGGGATAGTTCTGGGTAGTCCACATGTCTACTAAGATATTTCCCCTCCCGACTACTCCGTGTGACGAGCGTGTCAACAAGCAGCAAGATATATGTATAGACATGAAATGAGAAAACTACTATGAATCGAAAGTAATCAGAAAGTGTACTTGCCTGAGGTCCTTAGCTGGTGAAACCAATAATACCATACCACTCAATGAGCCACAATCAGTCAACACATGCAGAAGTCTCCAGATACTGAAATAAATAGTAACAACGTTCTCAGAATAGTCAAATTAGCTAGGATTGCCTGTCCTTAAGTCCAATTCTGGACAAAGTGGCAAAATGGTAATTTCGGGCAAAAATGATGTCCGCCGTTGGACCCGCTTTGCACCGAAAAGCGTGCCAGAGTCAAAGGTCTCTAAAGTCGTCAAACTATATGTCAACAGGTTCAGTTTTCCGATACGAACCCAACCGTACGTCCAAAGGTGGGTTTCGGCGGGCCGTGCACAAAATTGCCCGTTGAGTGGGACCGTGGGGCCCGCAAAACAACGTTCCGATTCAACTATCTCAGAATTGGACCAAACTTGGCATACAAGACCAGAAAAATGATACGGTCCTGTTGGCGTAAGTTTCATCTCGATCTGACGAGCGTGCACAAAATAATTAAGAAATTTGCACAGAGGCCGATACGATAAATTTCGACGGATACGCATCAAATTCGTCGTGCACACGCGACCAATTTGAATTCCTCCAAAGACCATACGACCACGAAGCCGTTACGCACCTTTCGATGCTTTCGGTTCGCGACCAAGTCGCCCGGTTTGGCGGGACGCACGTGGTATCGGAGCATTTTATTGAAATTCTATATTTTCGAAACTAGTTTTCCTAAAAGTTTGAAACTGAAATAATCACAAACTAATTAATGAAAAATAAAACTACGAGTTGGATTTCCGTCTTGTATATGTTGCTTATGAATCTCTTCAAACAGATCCTAAAATTTCTCAATAAAATGCCCAATTTCTTCCTTCCAAAATGGGTTCTCGGACTCGAAATACTATCCTGTTTTGACAGTTTTTCGTCCAACTTTGATTCGAATTTCTGATCGATCAACTGGGTTACATCCAATTCCCTTTGAAGGGAGTCGAAGAGGGACAACTAGACTATACGCGACAACTTACAGAAATAAATTCATTGAAGGAGCAATGAGAACGCGTACCGTGAAGACAAGCCTTGCGTTGCCGTTGCTGCTGTCGCTTGGTGCGGCTGTCCCTATTTTCCGCGCGCGCGGCGGCCGTCCGACGGTCCTCCGGCTACGCGCGGCCGTCGGGGTGGCCGCCCATGCTATGGAGATGGCGGCGTGGGTTTTGTGTTAGGGTTTTGCGAGTTTTGAACTGCTCTCGCTCGATCTCTCTCTCTCTCTACTCTGTTGTATATATATATACGAGTAACTGTTTTCACAGGGTCGGGTTTTAGCCATACGTCAAATTTTGTATAGGTCCCTGTACTTTTAATATGTACATATGGGTCCCTGCTGGGTCAAATTTGATATTATAAATTACAAATAAACTTATTCTATTATAATATACATATATATATTATATATATATATTATATATATATATATATATATATATATATATATATATATATATATATATATATATATATTCACATACACGTATACATGTACTATATATGTTTATATATACACACATATACGTATATTTATAATATATATATTTTTACAAATACACATATACACATATACCATATATATATATGTCACGACCCGGTCCCAATTTCTTGGGTCGAATCAGATCATGCCCAGCCTGCACCGTTGTTGAGACGGCGGCAGTAAGCTGTTCAGTAGCAGATAACCATACAACAACACTATATTTGTCACAACTCAAAATTCGAAAATAAAACTTTATTAAACTTTTACAATGAAATAAAAGATACAACTTAAACCATTTTTTTTACATACATCATGAATAAAAGAAAACTCTAGGCAAACAGCTCAGCAATCTCGAATTCCTCGTCTTGGGATCGCGTAACAAAGCCTCATCAGTGATACCTAAAATGTTGGATCTCCAGTCAGGAGGGAGCAAAGTACAATTACGAATATCCAATAATTCAAATAATAATTTGAAATTTGCAATGTTAAACAATTTGAAATACTTTAACAATATTTTCCTACAATTCTACAATCGAAAACAATGTGATTTGAGTAGGCAACGAACTATGACCGGCTTGGGATGATTCAATTATATCCTAATGATACGGTCCGGCCTATCCTCGTGTATAGGAGGAATCAGCTCGCACAATCAATGCAATATGGGTGTATTGGTCATAGACGCTACACTACTCCCCCAATATCCCGAGTCAATCAGATTCAATCAATGAGTCAATATTCGAACTCTAGTAAAGAGTTCCACAATCAATACTCTAGGAGAGAGTTCCGTGCAGCAATGTGGTTTAAAATTGCAATAAAACAATTACTAGATAAATTACCAAATAGACATAACTGTACTTGCCTTTGTATTAGAATGACTGGAAAGACGAGTCGGTACCGAGGAGGAACGTCAGTTGTAACTTCGAGTTCCTACAGTTGAGAACTCGACTTAGATCCTTTGTATAACCAGGCTAAGTGTGCTAGTTGCAATCTCTAGTAGTAAGTCCTAGTCAGGTTTTAAGTTGTATTAATTTACAGCTAACGATTACGTCGCAACTACGTGCGTTGATTAAACCGATTAATTTGGTTATTTGGAAATAATAACAAGGACCAATTAACTTTGGAAAACTTTGTGTTTTTGTAATATATTTATAAAATTATAGTTTCTTATAGTGATAAATCATGAACTAGTTATTTACTAATATTTTATCCATTTAATTAATTCTTGATTAATTATAAAATTACGCTCTAACTACGATTTATACGTCTAATCAAAATACCACCCAAGATCAACATCCACCCAGAAAAATAAAGTAAAACCTACGCTAAACAATACATGGGCACAGCTAAACATCCTAGAGTGGGCTTATGCCCTGTACAATTATTTTTACATCAAATAAGAGGAAAAGATCTAATTACTAAATAAAGTGCAGTAAATAAATGACTATAATAAATAGCCTAAATATTAAATAAAATAATTTAAAATAAATGTTTAAGAGTCTCAGATTCGGTCCATCATCAAAATCCAGCTAATACCACAACGCCCGGTCGGACCGGTGCGTTTGCATTTCGCCAGGGCCCACAGACCGGTACGATCGTCGCCCGAAAAATCAGTTTAAAATTCATTTCCGAAAACCAATTTTAAAATCAATTAAATATAGTTTTGTAAAAATTTGGGCAGCACTTCCTCTATTTTGGGACAACCCAAAACTGGGAAATGCGCCACAGAAAACCTGCAATTATTCCAACCCAATAATAATCCCGCAAATTTATCCACCAAAATATTTCCAAGCCACCAGAAAATAATTTCCAATCCACAGAACTTCCCGAAATACCCGGGAATCCTATAATCAAACCAAACCACACAACCAGCAGATAAAATCACAGAAAATATACTAACGCGGCTAACCGAAAATACTACGCAGCTAACCGAAAATACTACGCAGCTAACCGGATTTCCCAAAGGGAAACCGGGGACCGATTATCATCATAGACTCTACGGGAGGGACGAACTACTGTGATTAACAGGAAAATTTACCGAGAGGCTCGATGACGGAGTCCGAAGGGTGGCCTCGGACTCGGGACGCGCCGTCATGGACTCGAGAGTCTCCGGACAGCGTTACGATGCACTGCGAACGTACGGGGAAGCTCAGACAGGAGGATCAACGCACGGGCAACATGCGGACAGCGGGTCAGGGAGCCGACGAGCCGCGGGAAGCGGGTCTACGACCAGCAACGGCCGGACAACAGAACATCGGCCCGGAGAGGGTCCGCGAGGAGAGGGGCGCACAGCCGGGGGTGATGGCCGGAGCGCTGTCACCGGAGGGGGCCGCGCGGAGTTCGCCGGGGGTGGGCGAGCTCGGGGTCGGCGGCCAGAGGGAAGCTCGGCCGCGGTCGGGGATCGGGACAGCGCGGGGAGGAGCCGCGCGCTGGGCTCGGCTGGCAGGGAGGGTCGCGCGCGGGGACGCCGGTCGGAGAACGGCGGGGGCGCGGGCTGGATCTCGCCGGAGAGGGCTCGGGAAAGAGGGTGGAGGAGGAAGAGAGGGTTTGAGTAGTGAGTTAGGTGAGGGGAAGTTGTTACTGTGAGAGAGGGAGAGATGCTTTCTCTGATGAATGAAAATAGGAAGTAGTGGGTTCTCGTGAGGGGGAGAAGTGGGAAGAGTGGAGTTTAATAAGGGAAGTAGGGTCTGCACGTTGGAGGAAGGTGGGGTGAGTAAATAGAGGGAGATGGAGAGGTGGGAGGTTATGAGATTTAAGTGGGGAGTTAGAATAGGAAGGGTTTACCAATTCTGTGTGATGGAGTGCTGGTCCTACGGGACCAGCTAACATTTAAAATTTTTTTTTTTATTAAAATCAAGATTTAACCAAGTCCAAAGAATAATCAGATTTAAGAAATAGGAAGAATTGGTCTCAGGCCTGGGTCTGGCTCGGAAACCAAAAATCCAAGTTGTTATAATTTTAAAAATTCTTTTTCACCCAAAAATAATTAATAATAATATTTAATAATAATAATTTTGAAAACGTTAATTAATAACACAAAAATTCTATTAAATAAATAAATACGAAAATGATGGGTTTCACAATCTTTCCTCCTTAGAAAATTTCGTCCTCGAAATTAAAAGATAGGGTAGGAGAATCAAACAGGTACGGGTACTACACTCGTAACTCAGGTCCAAAAATAAGAATTTCCAAAGCAGTCGTGGATGAGACGGTTTAGGGATAAGTTTCATTTATGATATCATCCATGTAGAAAATACAAAGTGAACCAAAGTACAGAGGTTGATCAGACCATCATGCACCGGTCCTGATTAGACAATATATTAGTGGGTGCACCCAATAAAATACTGTCATGATCAAGCTTGATAAAGAGATAGCTTGCAAAACTAGGCTAACTTCGTCAGCATCAGTCAAGTTTAGAACGAAAAGATAAGAAAATAGGAGTTTAAGTGATGGCTCAAATTCTGATTTCTTCTCATCTCTGACTAGACTTGCAACTGGTTTCTCTGGCACTGAAAGGTTGATTCCAATCTTCAATTCTGAATTATCCAAAATGTGACTCGGATCCGAAATGTAACATCTGAGCTGTGACGTAGAAGACGTTGCACATTCTCAAGATTAGCTGGTAGAGCTAACTGGTACGCTACTTCCCACGCGTCTTAAACTTCAATGGCCTGATGTACCTGGCCTCAATTTCCAGCTCCGTCGAAACTGATTGTTCCTCTGGTAGGAGAAACTTCACCAAATGCAATTTGGTCTTCCCAAGACCTGCCAAATTCCGAGACGCAAAATCTCAATACATCTTCAAGCGTCTGGATTGACCTCTCTGATTGCTCGTCCCGCTGTACTCCATGAATCCGATAAATGTGCCTCTCGTACAATGCTGCCAACTTCTTTAGTGGATAAACCAACTTTGAAAGTGTGCTGACTTAGTCAGTCGGTTTTCTATAATCCAATTGGTGCCCTTCCCTCCTTGGGAACAAGGCAATCCTTACTCAAAGTTCATTGTCATATGCTTCTACTTCCACTCCGAATTGTCCAGCGGCTGCAACAAACTTGTTGTTCTCTTGCTAAATTCCTCATGTTGACAAATTCACATCTAATCCCATACCTGGAATTGTCCTTCTTCATTCCATAGCACCAATCAATGGAGGCATATTCCGATACATCTTATTAGCTCCTGAATATATGGAATACTGCGACTGGTGCATTTCTTTCATCAACTCGTTCCTCCGTTTGTCAGCCGATACGCAAAATCTCGTACCTTTCTTCAGAGTTCCAATACTGATCAATTTAGAAACCCTCGAGTGTTCCTGCCAACACTTGATCTCTAAGCCTGCAAAGTGCCTTGTTTTGAAACTTCGTTCTCTTAATTTTTTTGTCCCTCAGCCTCGAACTTCATCAATACTGAATCAGCATCCAGCTCCGTCCTTCTATCTCCAGGTAGTATAACCTCCAGTCCAAACTTCTCGATGTCAGAATGGTACTGCAGGTTGATGTCGAAAACCTTCATCTGCTTCAACCATCTTCTTAGTCTAACATTCAGCCCTTCCTGAGTGAAGACATATTTCAGACTTTGGTAGTCCGTACATATTTTCACTCCCTTTCCATAAAATCATGCTTCCATAGCTTCAAAGTAAAGATAATTGCAGCAATTCAAATTAGGCGTGGGATGATTCTTCTCATGAGTCTGTAGTTGCCTACATGTGTAAGCAATTACTTTCCCATGTCGTTGAAGAACGCAGCCCAGTCCTCTTCCAGAGGCATTACTGTAAATTGAGAACCCACCGGTTCCTGCGGGTAGCGCAAGGATTGGTGTAGTGGTAAGTCTCTTCTTCAGTTCCTCAATGCCGCCTGGCAAACTTTCGTTCAGATGAACTCTTCATTCTTCCAAGTGTGCTTCGTCATTGGCTCATCAATCTTGGCAAAATCCTTCACGAACTTCTGATAGTAGCCGGCCAAGTTCAAGAATCTTCCGAATTGAACTTGGGGTGTACCACTTTTCAACAACAGCTATCTTCCATCGAAATTTCTTCTCTTGACAACATGGCCAAAAGTCTACCTTGTCAAGAATCCACGTTCAGGTAACTTACCATAAAACTTCTTTTTCCTCAAAGTTTCCAAACTTCCTCAGATGTTCTTCATGCTCTTCTTCAGTCTTCAAATATATCAGAAGGTTATCTATGGGGAAGATAAACTAATTCAAATACTCATGAAAATCTCTGTTCATGAGATTCATGAACACAGCAGAAGCATTTGTCAGTCTAACGTCCTGACCAAAGAAAACTACCCATACTTGGTGTTTGAACGTCGTCTTGGAAATGTCCTCTTTCCTGACTTTGATTTGATGGAAGTCAAATCTTAAGTCAAACTTCGAAACACCCTAACTCCACACAACCAGATCAAACAGATCCTCGATCCGGGCAGAGGGTACTTGTTCTTTAGTGTCTGGTAATCCATGCACATCAGTTGTTCCATCCTTCTTGGGCACAAACAAGATAGGTGTTCCCTAAGGTGAAGTTCTATCTTGGATAAATCCTAGAGCCTTCATTGATCTGGTCCTTCATCTTCTATGAACTTCGAGTCTGCATCATGCCTTTGTAGGAGGCAAGGTCTGCTAGATAGGAAGAGAGTCTCTGGGTTGTGGCCTAACAGGTGTTGCTGGGATAAGAGCTCTGGTTTGATGGAAAGATAAGGGACAATCCTTTACCCGATGTTCAGCAGATCCACATACCAAACATTTCTCCAATCTCTTGCGACAAATATTGGTTTGGTGACCAAGCATTTTACAGTAGCCACAAACCAATAGTTTCTTACGATATAACTGCCGGATAGGGCTCAAAATGTCTTCTAGATTTCAGGGGTACCCCTCCTAGGGTGAGGTTCCGCTCCAACTTGGTTTAAGATAGCTTAAGGCTACATCATGACGTTCTTCATGTCTTCTCTCGTGATATTCATCTGTTCCTGCTGGGCTTCATCTTGAGCTTTCTGGAACTCCAGGATTTCTTGAAATAGGACAACCATTTGGAAGATGATTGCTGGTACTAGTGGAGCAACAAAAATGAATACTCCACCAAGGAAATGCAATTCAGTTTGAGATGAGGTAGGAATCGCCAGTGTAGGAAAAACTTCACTGGATGCACTATGAGGACGGTCAAACAGCCGCGAGGGAAAAGACCCTGGGCTTGGTTGAGGAGATGGGGTATGATCCGGAGATGACACCTCATCGCCAGCAGGATTTGGTCAACGGTCATTCTCTGGATGGTTTAGGATGCAAACATAAGCAAGGTATCCTACCAGTCTATAATCAAACAAAATATTTATTTATAATATATTTCGGTCCTATGTTGTGACAAATTGATGTTCTAGTGTTCTAATTGTTTAGGTATATTTTCCTAAGTTGTTGTTCAGACCTGCATGGGCCACCACTAAAACATGTCACGACCCGGTCCCAATTTCTTGGGTCGGATCGATCATGTCCAGCCTGCACCGTTGTTGAGATGGCAGCAGTAAGCTGTTCAGTAGCAGATAACCATACAACAACACTATATTTGTCACAACTCAAAATTCGGAAATAAAACTTTATTAAACTTTTACAATGAAATAAATACAACTTAAACCATTTTTTTTACATACATCATGAATAAAAGAAAACTCTAGGCAAACAACTCAGCAATCTCGAATTCCTCGTCTTGGGATCGCGTAACAAAGCCTCATCAGTGATACCTAAAATGTTGGGTCTCCAGTCAGGAGGGAGCAAAGTACAATTACGAATATCCAATAATTCAAATAATAATTTGAAATTTGCAATGTTAAACAATTTGAAATACTTTAACAATATTTTCCTACAATTCTACAATCGAAAACAATGTGATTTGAGTAGGCAACGAACTATGACCGGCTTGGGATGATTCAATTATATCCTAATGATACGGTCCGGCCTATCCTCGTGTATAGGAGGAATCAGCTCGCACAATCAATACAATATGGGGGTATTGGTCATAAACGCTACACTACTCCCCCAATATCCCGAGTCAATCAGATTCAATCAATGAGTCAATATTCGAACTCTAGTAAAGAGTTCCACAATCAATACTCTAGGAGAGAGTTCCGTGCAGCAATGTGGTTTAAAATTGCAATAAAACAATTACTAGATAAATTACCAAATAGACATAACTGTACTTGCCTTTGTATTAGAATGACTGGAAAGACGAGTCGGTACCGAGGAGGAACGTCAGTTGTAACTTCGAGTTCCTACAGTTGAGAACTCGACTTAGATCCTTTGTATAACCAGGCTAAGTGTGCTAGTTGCAATCTCTAGTAATAAGTCCTAGTCAGGTTTTAAGTTGTATTAATTTACAGCTAACGATTACGTCGCAACTACGTGCGTTGATTAAACCGATTAATTTGGTTATTTGGAAATAATAACAAGGACCAATTAACTTTGGAAAACTTTGTGTTTTTGTAATATATTTATAAATTATAGTTTCTTATAGTGATAAATCATGAACTAGTTATTTACTAATATTTTCCATTTAATTAATTCTTGATTAATTATAAAATTACGCTCTAACTACGATTTATACGTCTAATCAAAACCACCCAAGATCAACATCCACCCAGAAAAATAAAGTAAAACCTACGCTAAACAATACATGGGCACAGCTAAACATCCTAGAGTGGGCTTATGCCCTGTACAATTATTTTTACATCAAATAAGAGGAAAAGATCTAATTACTAAATAAAGTGCAGTAAATAAATGACTATAATAAATAGCCTAAATATTAAATAAAATAATTTAAAATAAATGTTTAAGAGTCTCAGACTCGGTCCATCATCAAAATCCAGCTAATACCACAACGCCCGGTCGGACCGGTGCGTTTGCATTTCGCCAGGGCCCACAGACCGGTACGGTCGTCGCCCGAAAAATCAGTTTAAAATTCATTTCCGAAAACCAATTTTAAAATCAATTAAATATAGTTTTGTAAAAATTTGGGCAACACTTCCTCTATTTTGGGACAACCCAAAACTGGGAAATGCGCCACAGAAAACCTGCAATTATTCCAACCCAATAATAATCCCGCAAATTTATCCACCAAAATATTTCCAAGCCACCAGAAAATAATTTCCAATCCACAGAACTTCCCGAAATACCCGGGAATCCTATAATCAAACCAAACCACACAACCAGCAGATGAAATCACAGAAAATACTAACGCGGCTAACCGAAAATACTACGCAGCTAACCGAAAATACTACGCAGCTAACCGGATTTCCCAAAGGGAAACCGGGGACCGATTATCATCATAGACTCTACAGGGACGAACTACTGTGATTAACAGGAAAATTTACCGAGAGGCTCGATGACGGAGTCCGAAGGGTGGCCTCGGACTCGGGACGCGCCGTCATGGACTCGAGAGTCTCCGGACAGCGTTACGATGCGCTGCGAACGTACGGGGAAGCTCAGACAGGAGGATCAACGCACGGGCAACATGCGGACAGCGGGTCAGGGAGCCGACGAGCCGCGGGAAGCGGGTCTACGACCAGGAACGGCCGAACAACAGAACATCGGCCCGGAGAGGGTCCGCGAGGAGAGGGGCGCACAGCCGGGGTGATGGCCGGAGCGCTGTCACCGGAGGGGGCCGCGCGGAGTTCGCCGGGGGTGGGCGAGCTCGGGGTCGGCGGCCAGAGGGAAGCTCGGCCGCGGTCGGGGATCGGGACAGCGCGGGGAGGAGCCGCGCGCTGGGCTCGGCTGGCGGGGAGGGTCGCGCGCGGGGACGCCGGTCGGAGAACGGCGGGGGCGCGGGCTGGATCTCGCCGGAGAGGGCTCGGGAAAGAGGGTGGAGGAGGAAGAGAGTTTGAGTAGTGAGTTAGGTGAGGGGAAGTTGTTACTGTGAGAGAGGGAGAGATGCTTTCTCTGATGAATGAAAATAGGAAGTAGTGGGTTCTCGTGAGGGGGAGAAGTGGGAAGAGTGGAGTTTAATAAGGGAAGTGGGGTCTGCACGTTGGAGGAAGGTGGGGTGAGTAAATAGAGGGAGATGGAGAGGTGGGAGGTTATGAGATTTAAGTGGGGAGTTAGAATAGGAAGGGTTTACCAATTCTGTGTGATGGAGTGCTGGTCCTACGGACCAGCCAACATTAAAATTTTTTTTTTTAATTAAAATCAAGATTTAACCAAGTCCAAAGAATAATCAGATTTAAGAAATAGGAAGAATTGGGCTCAGGCCTGGGTCTGGGCTCGGAAACCAAAAATCCAAGTTGTTATAATTTTTAAAAATTCTTTTTCACCCAAAAATAATAATATATTTAATAATAATAATTTTGAAAACGTTAATTAATAACACAAAAATTCTATTAAATAAATAATACGAAAATGATGGGTTTCACAACTTTCCCTCCTTAGAAAATTTCGTCCTCGAATTAAAAGATAGGGTAGGAGAATCAAACAGGTACGGGTACTACACTCGTAACTCAGGTCCAAAAATAAGAATTTCCAAAGCAGTCGTGGATGAGACGGTTTAGGGATAAGTTTCATTTATGATATCATCCATGTAGAAAATACAAAAGTGAACCAAAGTACAGAGGTTGATCAGACCATCATGCACCGGTCCTGATTAGACAATATATTAGTGGGTGCACCCAATAAAATACTGTCATGATCAAGCTTGATAAAGAGATAGCTTGCAAAACTAGGCTAACTTCGTCAGCATCAGTCAAGTTTAGAACGAAAAGATAAGAAATAGGAATTTAAGTGATGGCTCAAATTCTGATTTCTTCTCATCTCTGACTAGACTTGCAACTGGTTTCTCTGGCACTGAAAGGTTGATTCCAATCTTCAATTCTGAATTATCCAAAATGTGACTCGGATCCGAAATGTAACATCTGAGCTGTGACGTAAAGACGTTGCACATTCTCAAGATTAGCTGGTAGAGCTAACTGGTACGCTACTTCCCACGCGTCTTAAACTTCAAATGGCCTGATGTACCTGGCCTCAATTTCCAGCTCCGTCGAAACTGATTGTTCCTCTGGTAGGAGAAACTTCACCAAATGCAATTTGGTCTTCCCAAGACCTGCCAAATTCCGAGACGCAAATCTCAATACATCTTCAAGCGTCTGGATTGACCTCTCTGATTGCTCGTCCCGCTGTACTCCATGATCCGATAAATGTGCCTCTCGTACAATCTGCCAACTTCTTTAGTGGATAAACCAACTTTGAAAGTGTGCTGACTTAGTCAGTCGATTTTCTATAATCCAATTGGTGCCCTTCCTCCTTGGGAACAAGGCAATCCTTACTCAAAGTTCATTGTCATATGCTTCTACTTCCACTCCGAATTGTCCAGCGGCTGCAACAAACTTGTTGTTCTCTTGCTAAATTCCTCATGTTGACAAATTCACATCTAATCCCATACCTGGAATTGTCCTTCTTCATTCCATAGCACCAATCAATGGAGGCATATTCGATACATCTTATTAGCTCCTGAATATATGGAATACTGCGACTGGTGCATTTCTTTCATCAACTCGTTCCTCCGTTTGTCAGCCGATACGCAAAGTCTCGTACCTTTCTTCAGAGTTCCAATACTGATCAATTTAGAAACCCTCGAGTGTTCCTGCCAACACTTGATCTCTAAGCCTGCAAAGTGCCTTGTTTTGAAACTTCGTTCTCTTAATTTTTTTGTCCCTCAGCCTCGAACTTCATCAATACTGAATCAGCATCCAGCTCCGTCCTTCTATCTCCAGGTAGTATAACCTCCAGTCCAAACTTCTCGATGTCGAATGGTACTGCAGGTTGATGTCGAAAACCTTCATCTGCTTCAACCATCTTCTTAGTCTAACATTCGCCCTTCCTGAGTGAGACATATTTCAGACTTGGTAGTCCGTACATATTTTCACCCCTTTCCATAAAATCATGCTTCCATACTTCACGTAAAGATAATTGCAGCAATTCAAATTAGGCGTGGGATGATTCTTCTCATGAGTCTGTAGTTGCCTCATGGGTAAGCATTACTTTCCCATGTCGTTGAAGAACGCAGCCCAGTCCTCTTCCGAGGCATTACTGTAAATTGAGAACCCACCGGTTCCTGCGGGTAGCGCAAGGATTGGTGTGTGGTATAGATCTCTTCTTCAGCTCCTCAATGCCGCCTGGCAAACTTTCGTTCATGAACTCTTCATTCTTCTTCAAGTGTGCTTCGTCATTGGCTCCAATCTTGGCAAAATCTTCACGAACTTCTAGTAGCCGGCCATTCAAGAATCTTCCGAATTGAACTTGGGGTACCCTTTCAACAACAGCTATCTTCCATCGAAATTTCTCTCTTGACAACATGGCCAAAGTCTACCTTGTCAAGAATCCACGTTCAGGTAACTTACCATAAAACTTCTTTTTCTCTCAAAGTTTCCAAAACTTCCTCAGATGTTCTTCATGCTCTTCTCAGTCTTCAAATATATCAGAAGGTTATCTATGGGGAAGATAAACTAATTCAAATACTCATGAAAATCTCTGTTCATCGAGATTTCATGAACACAGCAGAAGCATTTGTCAGTCTAACGTCCTGACCAAAGAAACTAAACCCATACTTGGTGTTTGAACGTCGTCCTTGGAAATGTCTCTTTCCTCTTGACTTTGATTTGATGGAAGTCAATCTTAAGTCAAACTTCGAAACACCCTAACCTCCACCACAACCATCAAACAGATCCCGATCCGGGCAGAGGGTACTTGTTCTTTAGTGTCTGGTAATCCATGCCATCAGTTGTTCCATCCTTCTTGGGCACAAACAAGATAGGTGTTCCCCTAAGGTGAAGTTCTATCTTGGATACAATCCTAGAGCCTTCATTGATCTGGTCCTTCATCTCTATGAACTTCGAGTCTGCATCATGCCTTTAGGAGCAAGGTCTTCTAGATAGGAAGAGAGTCTCTGGGTTGTGGCCTACAGGTGTTGCTGGGATAAGAGCTCTGGTTTGATGGAAATAAGGACATCCTTACCCGATGTTCAGCAGATCCACATACCACACATTTCTCCAATCTCTTGCGACAAATATTGGTTTTGGTGACCAAGCATTTTACAGTAGCCACAAACCAATAGTTTCTTACGATATAACTGCCGGATAGGGCTCAAAATGTCTTCTAGATTTCAGGGGTACCCCTCCAGGGTGAGGTTCCGCTCCAACTTGGTTTAAGATAGCTTAAGGCTACATCCTGAGTTCTTCATGTCTTCTTCATCTGTCTTCCT
>JANAVB010008470.1:0-44550 GCA_029216955.1 Iris pallida
GGGGGGGGGGGGGGGGGGGGGGGGATAACCATTGTGGCCGGCCCTAATAGGACTCCATCTCATTTCCTTTTTTGAGAAGTCTTCTTCCCCAAGTGCTCTCAAGCTCCCAAGGAAGAAGCCTTTCTCCTTAGATTTTCTCTCCTTTAGGTAATATTTCCTTCTCTTTATTTCTCCATTTTGCATTTAGAAAAGTTTTAACCATAGGAATGACCCCATTGTTGTGTCCCTATTTTGTGTCCTCTTGTGTCCATTATGTGTCCTTTAGGGATTTCTATTGTATTCTTGTTGTGTCTTGTGTTCATGGGGAAAACCCCAAACTTGGACATACTTTATTGTCACGCCCCAGAACCAGAATACTGGAGAGCGGGGCAGACATAGCCAGCTACGTATATTGAAATAGAATACATCTCAACTTACGGTCACGACTGTCTAGATATGAGGGTTTACTACAAGCCAGCAGTCTCTTAAGGTCAAGCCTATTGTCTCAATCTCAAGCAATTAACAGAGTTACAAGATATTAGAGCATCAAATATATATATATATAAGGCGTCCCAAATATTACATATTGGATGATCATGAAGCTAGTCGTACAAAATGATAGGACTAGCAAGAGTTCAGTCATACATGATCAACCCTAGGATTTGTTAATCATGTTTACAGCCCGTAGGCAGACAGTAAATAAATGTGCATCGATCTAACAGGTGCTCGTCGGCTAAACGTCTCAAAAGAATAAATTTACATATAAGTGGGTGAAACAAAAAGGGAAAACCCACTCGTAGCCCGGGTTCCGTCTAGTGTTCACCATTGGGCTGGAAGCTTGGTAGATCCTCGGGAGCTGCTCCGAAATCTGGCCACACAAAACCAGCTGGGTCAAACCCCAGAAAGAGCAAGTGCCACAAGGAGGCCACAAATAAGAACAAAAGCCAGCATATCAGAACATAAAGAATAAAAGAAAGTATAATTAGTAAAGTACACAGGGCGATAAACGACTAGGGACGTGGAACCATTCCGGGATTCATGTTACAATCCTTAAACCAAACAAGGACCGGGATTGTACCCCTTCGCCTGAATAGCTCACTATCTCTACCCATTTATCGATAGAGATAAGTAAAACAATCATGATCAAGAGTTCCAGGTACAGGGCTAGACAAGACTTAGACAAGGCTGGACACCATCCATTCGCAATCGGCCAAACAAATACTACGGCTTACTACTTTAACTAACTAGGGTTATCACAAGCCTAATTACTAACAAGATGCAAGTGAGAATTCCAGTCCCAAGCCCTGCAGACCATCCAGTTATCCTTCCGCGGGTTGAGAGTTATAGGTGGGTACATTGCCCGGGAGACAAATGAACCCTTAGGTGACTTAGAGGGTGCAACACATGACAGTGTGCTGGAAATGTGCTCTACTCGTCGGCAAGCTACAAGTCCATTAAAGCGCCCAGATAACGAGATTGCCTGTGACTGGGAATTCTCCATGTTCTAGTTTGATCTAATCATTAGCCTAATCCAATTTAGCGCGAGTCCCTGGCCGTGGTACCCAGGAAGTCACGTCCTAGACATGATGCAAGACAAGACAAGTGGATTGTACAAACAAGCAAGCAGGAACACCCACGGTGTCAGGGCAAGTCAAGTCAAGTCAAGTCAGGAGTGCGCCGCCACGGCCACTATCAAGTTATCAAGATAAATCATGTCAGGGTGCTTGTTAGGAGTGCACCACTACGGGTCACTGTCATGTCAGGTTGGTCATGTCAGGAGTGCACCACTACGGGTCACTGTCGTGTTATGCTAGGTCCTTGTCATATTATGCCAAGTACAATAGTCAATCCAAACATATTAAGTAAAAATCAAGTTTATGACAAAAGGCGTAAGGATATAAAATGGACGTAAAATATCTAATAAAATACCAATATATATAGGACTATAGAAGAGCCAAGCTTAAAGAAATAACCAAAACTCCAAAAGCCAATGGATTGCGCAAGGGGTCAGGGAGTTGGATTGCGCAGGTGTCAGTTGCGCAGGGTGCCAAGTGCGCAGGGGCACAGGGCACAGGGGCAGATTGCGCATGAACAGACTGCGCAGAAGTGAACTACGCATGGGTGGATTGCGCAGGAACAGACTGCGCAGGAGTCAACTGCGCATGGGTGGATTGCGCAGGGGTTACTTTGCGCATGGCTGGCTTGCGCATGGATGGCTTGCGCCAGCGCAATCCAGCGCAGCGCAAAGCACTGGCTGAGGTCATGCACAATCGGCCCTGCGCTAAAGAGCACAAGCCGGGGGTGCGCAATCGGCCATGCGCTAAAGAGCGCAAGGCAGAGGGATGTTCTTCCTGGCCGAGAGCAGGTCCAAGAACACCAAGAACTTCAATTCTTCATAACTTTGTCAAATCAAAACCAAATCTAGATTTTCAAAGGTCGAACTTGAGTAAAATCGAATTCTCATCCACATGGAAGCATCAAAACAAGCAAAAATCAAAGTTTAGTAGATCAAAACCAAGGATTTTCGAAAATGGTTAAAACCTAGATCTAGAAGAATGAAAGCTCCAAATCATATGTCAAGTTCTAAAGTTGTTCTCCATGGCCTAATCTAGTTAATGGACAAATAAAAGTGGTGCTCATTTGATGGTAAGGTGCACTTGCCTATGGGTTGGGGAGTTGTGTGGAAGAAGGAAGAAGAAGAAGTAGAAAGAAATTAATGGAGTTATGGAGGAGAGAGAAAAGTTGGTGGGTTTTAATGAGGGTGGTTGTGATGGAATGGAGGTGGAGAATAGGCTAAGGTGTTCCACTCATGATGAACCTAACCAAACCAAACCAACTCTACAAAAATAAAACCAAGCCATGGTCCAAAATCCATTTACGAGAAACCAAAATCCGCAAGTCGAGAAAATAAAATACGTGCCAAAAATCAAATTACGAGTACAAATATGAAATACAGGAAATAGGGGTGACATTTATATTTAAAATATTGATTAAATGAATTAATTCATATTAAATCTCAGATTTGAATATGTAGAGATGTGTTCTTGAGTACTTTACATTTTATTCATGTATCTCTTATAGATGTGTTCATGTTACATATATAGATTTATGTGTGTATATATATATATATATATATATATATATATATATATATATATATATATATATATATATATATATATATATATATATATATATTGTAATAAGAGTGTATCTATATTTATATATGTAATAAATGGTTCATGATGATTATATAATCAAGTTTGTGAGTGTGGTTCCTCATATTATTATTGTCATTATTGTTGTGGATAATTAAGATATATATTGTGTATTCTTTTGGCTCAAACTATCTAAATCCGTCATAATTTTTATCCACGTTTTTAATTTCAGCCCTAACTTAGAAATGTCATAACTTCTAGCTCAAAGCTCGGTTTAATCTCTCGGTTTTTTTAAAAGAAGCGTATTGAAGTTAGATTTCCAAAAATATGTATTAATAGGCCTAATTCTTTCTGTAACTTTCTGGAGAATTATTTGAGTGTCAGCTGTACGAAAGACAAACGCGTTCTCGGTGTTTTCGCGATTTCCGGGAGTTTTCGGAAACGAAAACGCGATCCGTTTGAAGTTTCGGAAAGCTAACACATAGATCTATAACATACTTTAATCCTAGATTTTAATTCATGCTGAGATGGTACAGTATTGATTAATAGTAGGAGTTACTATTCGACATATGCATTTTGTGCACCCTTGTGTGTAATATAATATTCTATTTGATTTTAACCCATGTTAATGTATATACATTATGTAATTAAATAGAGAATTCAAGCATGAGTAAATGGTTAAATAAATGATGTATGAGGTGTAAGTATCCTATCTAATGTAAGCATGTATAAGTATGGCTTGTAATGAATAGGTAGGTTCCATAGTATGTAATGTATGGTGCATATAGTAGTACAAGAGAATAAATGAATGATGAATGAATGCAAGCATAACGTAATATAATAATAGATGTAATGTATGCAATATACAAGTTATTGAGATGTAATGTTCTATGTTAACACAAATCCTATATTACCTCATGTACCCCCTTACACTATGTTGACACTATCACACTTGACACTTTGTTCACTTACACTTTAACACTCTTTGATATGTATACACTATGTATGCCCATTTAACCCTCACTTGCCCCTTTGCCATGTTCACATACGCACACATAGCCTCTTAAATAAGTATTTATGAATATAGTTAACTTAGCTATGTATGTATATTATATATATGTTAGCATATTGTGTTGTAATATATAAGTTTATATAACTATTTGAAATACCATGATTATAGACCTAATATTGAATACCAATATATGCATGTGTATATATGTGTAGACATATATAGCTAAAGTAATAGATTACCTAGTGTATATCCAATGTGAATTCTTGCCTATTTGAGTATTGAATAATTGCATGCTATATAGAGTTGGGTGTATGTTGGCTTGTATAGCCTTGTATTGATGTGTGCTTGCTAGGATAGTCTTGGTTAGGCCTAGTAAGACTTGCTGGGTTAGGACATGACCTAGTTTGACCTAGTTTGACTAGTACAGTTGACCAGAGTTGACCAAAGGTTGACTTTGGCCTAGTTTGACCCAGATTCATGTAGAATGTATTGTAGTGCTTTATATTACCCTTCTATATATGTTGTGACTTGTGCTATTCTAATTAGGAGCCAGACACCTCTCCTCGGACAGTATCTTTACCTTGAACATTCAGATATCAGGTGAGTACATTCTCTGATCATTTCATATCTTGTTTAGGATTATATTTCCTGTTTTAGATTACTTTACATGATGCTGACACGTTGGAAACACGGATTAGTACTATATGGATCTTGTTGTGCGATGTTATCCCCTTAGCGGATACATCGGGTATTCGTGTTCGTATACTTTATCGTGAGCATCGTGTACTCCTTGTATTCATGACATTCGTGTACAAATCGTATGAAATTGTTTATATTCATGTATTCATATGATCTCGTGTGCGACTATACTTCGTGTGCAATAACATAACTTAGCTTGATCCTTGTGTATTGATTGGGGCGGGGGAGTAGAAGTGGTTATGTAATCAATCCAGTAGATTACTCGTGTACAACCTCTGTAGATTACTCGTGTACAATATCATGCCGTTTACATAACCATCTTGTGTTCTGAATCACTAGTCACTGATAGTTCCCTATATATTGTAGGTATTTACTTACAGTCTCTCTCTTTTTCATCATGTTATTTCTTCAGATCCTGTATCTTACTCTCTAGCATGTTTATATTTCCTAACCTGTTATGATATTGTTGAGATGTACTGTACTCGCTCCTGTCCTGACTGGACCCGTTGATAAATTTTACAGATAGCTTGGAGATTGCCTGCTAGCCTAGAGGAGACACATTAGAGGTTGTTTAGATAGTTATTTCAATTATCTGGAGTTGTATTTACTTTATGGATTACTGTATCTGAGTTTGGAGATTTGAGATGTATTTCTGGATTTGTGTATCTTAGACACTTAGATTTCTCTCTGTTGTACCTCTTTTGGATTTCATATTTTATCTATCCTTATCATGCTCTACCTTAGATGTGATTGAGTCTGTACCTGCTATGTCACCCCCATTCGGGGAGTATAAACTGTTTAGCCTTATACTGTTAGATGTATGAGACCTATGACAGCGTTCTACTGCCGACACTACGGCGTAGGCTGGATGTACCCACTTCTCGTGCCCTAACTCTAGGGTACGGGTCGTGAGACTGGAACTAGACCATGGCAAAACCTACGCATCATCTCCTCTGGGTCTGCAACTAGACTAAGAGCGAAACGGCTCAGGCGACTAAACTCTGCCGCATACTCGTCAATAGAATGGTTCCCCTGCTGGATGTTCTGGAATCGTAGCCCCATGGCTACCCTAGCGGTGGTTGAGAAGAATTTTTTCTTGAACTGGGTCTTGAACTGATCCCAAGTGGCCCTCCCTCTCGCGAATAGCGGCTCATTCTGGAACCAAACTCCTGCCAAGTCTATCAGCAGAAATCCCGCTGCCTCGACCTGGAGGTCATTCGGTAACCTATCTCCAAGGAGCTTCCTCTCTACTGAGTCTAGCCAGTCATCTGCTACAACTATGCCCTCAGTCCCTAAGAACTCCTTGGGATTCAGACCCATGAAGTCCTTGATTGTCCCTGCTCTCTGCCGTGGCTCTACAGGTGGTGGGACCACGGTACGTTCCTCAGAACGCTCCATGCTCTGACGGAGTAGGGTAGTCTGCTCCTGATGGGTCGTTACGAACCCCTGGATCAGAGTGAGCAGTTGGTTTCCGTCGAGTGTGACGGAAGCCTGGATAGGTATAGTGATAGGTGGTGGTGGGAGTATCGGGTCCTGCTGGGACTGTGATGTGGAAGGTGGTAGAGGCATTTGGGTTAGTGGATTTGTGGAGTGGGGGAGTATAGTAGGTGGAGGTGTATCGGTCAACTGGTCAGCTGACTGGATAGGGAGTGTGCCATTCTCAGGTGTGACATACTGGGATGAGCGGGTGAGCACCATCTAATTAATAATAAAAAATGAAAAGGACTTAGAAGGACTCTTTAAAGTAAACAATCATAAACAAGAAAATCTAATTATAATAGCAAGCATGTGATGTATTTTCTATGTTGCAATCCTAGTATTCCTCTAGATGTTCTAAGCGTCATTCCTAATGTTGTCTAATTACCTTAAGTTCCTAATTGCAGGCAAGCTTGGCACAATGACGTAACCAAACAATTTAGTCATGACCTGCGTGGGCCACCACTAAAAATATGTCACGATCCGCTACCCAAATTGTTGGGCCGGGCCGAGTCATGTCCAGCCTACGCTTGAGATAAGTGCAGTAAGCTGTTCTAGTGATAACAAGATAAGACTAAATATGCTAACAGTTCAATAAGTAAAGAAGAGTCATAAATGCTCCAAACACAAAAGTCCTCTCATATAATAATAAGTCCAAGTACAAGTCCGAAATGTAAAACTGGATACAGGTCCAGTTACAAAATACGTAGTCTAATACATGACTACACTAAATATCTCGAGCAACAAACTAGACAACTTTTTCCGCAGGTACATCCTCGTAAGATAAAGCCTGGTCCTCGGCAGTAACTTCATAATATGAGTCACAGAGCAACTCCTCCTCAGTAAGTATACCTGCAACGTTATCCTGTCAGGACGGGAGCAAGTGCTGTTTCTAGCAAACTAATATACGAAACATGAAATAAACATAAGAAGAATAAAGTGGAAACTTGGCATCTCATAATCTATCATGGCAAGGACATATATGTCATATAGATAGATGTATAAGTAATGTTTAAAACTGTAGCAGGTACGTGATCGTCAATAGGTGTAAAATATATTATGGCACAAGTATATAAAATGTACTTTCGTACAAGTAAACAAGCGATAGATGTACATACGTACAAATACAGCTGGTGCGTCTATGACAAGGTATACATAAAATGTCAACCTTGTTCGGTACGTACATATGGAGAAGGCGGCATGATCACGTACACTACTAACAGTTTTCCCATAACCCAGATTATAATCATGTGAGAGATATATAAAGACTGTTCTAAGCATGGTTGTGACTGAAAGTATAACATGTGAAGATTTAACTTGCTACCCGAAGGATCAGCATTTAACATGGCTGGATTCGTAGTTCATTGATGTAACAGTATGTAAAGTTTATAGAAGTACTTGCCTTTAGCAAAGCAAAGCAGCAATAAAAATGCTACAGATGCCTGGTGACTCGTCACTATAGAAATAAATACATAAACTTAGTTTTTACACTAAGTTAAATACTAAAACACTAGTGGTGCAACACGACTTTCTGACTGGACACCTAGCCAAATGGTGACTTTAGCATATGAGACCAATGTGGGGTGACACAACAACCAAACTAAATTTCTAGGGCCTTTACACTAGTGCGGGGTGAGGTCCAATACGACTATAACTCAAAACAACACAAAAAGTTACAAGTCGTAATTATTCAATAAATAAATCAAGCTGTACATTGTGTTCCAAGAATTTTTGAGATAGACAAAAAGCTCAATTTTACATAAAGTAAAGTACCAAAATGATCCTTGTTAATCATGGAAATTTATACTTATTTTTCTGGAATTTATAAACCCTCATAAATAATTATTAAAAATCAGCAAACATAAATATACTGAAAATGAGTTCTATTTTCCTATTTTTATAAAATACCAAAGGCACTTAATAAATGCTGGAAAAAATTATGGTAAATTGTCTAAATTAACATAGTATTTAAATATAATTTTTTCCATATTTTTACAGCACTTAAAATATATATAAAAATTCAAAAACAACAAACAACAGTTTCTGAGAATTAATTAATTAATTATTTACTATTTTTGTCCATGTATTCGAAATTGAACCGAAGTCCAGATACAGGACCCAGAGCCATGAATCAAGTCTAATATGACTTGTACAGACTCTGAATGTATTAGACATAATTGGGCCCAAAAACCCATGCTAGGTTTGGACATCAATTGGTCATAACAATTAAAATACAGGAATTTAAATAATATATATTTTTAGAGTGGTAAAAATATACAAGTCACAAATTATATAATAAAAATAACTTGTAAAATTTTACATAATAATACTTTATACAAGGTAGAATTGAAATACATATATAAATATACAACAACAATATTTATATATATATATATATATATATATATATATATATATATATATATATATATATATATATATATATATATATATATATATACTCTATATATATACTGTATACGTATATATATAAAACAGTATATATATAATAATAATATATATACATACATAAAGACATATACATATATACATATATATATATATACATATATATACATATACATATACATATATATAATAAAATACTAATTATAATATATATATATATATATATGTTTTTTTTATATATATATATATATATATATATATATATATATATATATATATATATATATATATATATATATATATACACACACATTTACTGTATATATACAAAAAACAGTGTATATATAATAATATATACATACAAACAAAAATACGTATACAAAATATATATATATATATATATATATATATATATATATATATATATATATATATATATATATATATATATAATAACTAATAAAATAAAACAAAAACAAAAAAAGAAAACAAACAGAGAAGAAGGGGGGCTCGAACTCGGTCCAGAGGGGTCGAATTCTTGGGCTTGGTCGAACTGGCCAGGGGGTCAGCCCGAGCCGTGTGTTAGAGTTTGTGTTAGGGTTAGTGTTATTTAGGTTTTAGGTTAACGGGTTTAAACCCGATAGCACAGTTTCGTGTCCTGACAGTTAAGGACACGAAAACTATCGAGTCTGAGTGTCCTGGCCATGCACGACACGCACGAGTCGAGTCGAACGTGTCCAGGTATATATATATATATATATATATATATATATATATATATATATATATATATATATATATATATATATATATATATATATATATATATATATATACATATAATAATAACTAATAAAATAAAACAAAAACAAAACAAAAAAAAAGAAAACAAACAGCGAAGAAGGGGGGCTCGAACTCGGTCCAGAGGGGTCGGGTTCTTGGGCTCGGTCGAACTGGCCAGGGGGTCAGCCCGAGCCGTGTGTTAGAGTTTGGGTTAGGGTTAGTGTTATTTAGGTTTTAGGTTAACGGGTTTAAACCCGATAGCACAGTTTCGTGTCCTGACAGTTAAGGACACGAAAACTATCGAGTCTGAGTGTCCTGGCCATGCACGACACGCACGAGTCGAGTCGAACGTGTCCAGGCTTACCTACGTACTGCTCGTGTCCTGGCGAGTCATATATGTGAAGACGAGACACGTAAGACACGAAAATAGGGTTGACAAGTACGTGTCCGACGAATTGGGGGTCGTGGAGCGTGCTGACGGCGGCTAGAGGCGTCGTCGTCGGGGCGCACGGCTGGCGCTGGACTCGCCTCAGCACGACAAACTTTTCGGTGGTGGTTGTGGGTGGTGTAGGCGGCTGTGGAGGTGGCGCTACACTCGTCGGAGTTTGGGTTTGGGTTAGGGTTCTCGTCGGGGAAGAAGGGGTCGGGGTGATCGTGGTGGTGTGCTAGAGTTAGGGTTTGGTCTGGGGGTCGTATTTATAGGGGGGAGAGGTCGGTTGTGGTCTGGGGTCGGTCGGGAATGGTGGGGGAAGTCGATGGTCGTCGGCAGCTGGCCGGTCGCGGAGAGTGGTTAGGTGAGAGGAAAGAGAGAACGTGGAGGGGGGGGGGATAAGGTGGGTTTGCAGTAAGGTCCCCAAAGATTGGAGACTTGCACAAAGACCCCAATCCCAAACAGTTTGCAAAATTTATTTGTAAACTCCTATTAAAACAATTAATTTATTTGCAAAACGATATTAAAACAAATTTAAATATTACATAATGAAAAATAGGGGCTGACAAAGGGTGTCCTCCCTTCTGCTGGCACGTTGTTACTCCGGGGTGATTTTTTCTTGAGTTCTGGGTGTAGTCGGTGGCAGTGCTTGGGGAGGTGACCCCTTAAATGGTAGTAGTTACAGAACATAATGTGGTTGTCGTAGAGGACTTTTTGAGTGTGGGTCTGATTTCCTAGCTCGATATTGATAAAATTGGGGGGTTCGGATGTTAGATCGAGTTCCACACAGATTTTGGCATAGTGGACTTTGGTAAGGTTGCTGGTCTCGGGGGCCGTGGCCACGAACGTACCGAAGGAGTTGGCTATACGCCTTAGGGCCGCAGGGACAAAACAAATGAGGGGTAGATTGGGCAGGGTAACCCAGGCGGTGACCCTTGCAGAATCTTCTTTAGTGGAGAAGCCTGGAGACCACTTAATGATCTTCATCTGGTGGGAGTCGATCCTGTTTGTGCCTTTGGACCAGACAGTCATGTGTTCTGTGTCTGATGAGAGGTAGAGGAGAATATGTCTGGGGTCGAGGGGGACGACCCGGCAATCGCCTCATACACCCTGGCGAGTTTGGGACAACCAGTGGAAAATTTAAGGATAAAAGTGTAGGGGAATGAGGATGACAGAGAGGTCAATTCAAGGTCGAAAAAGGTGACCGATGGCGTGGGAGAGTCCTGAGGGTATTCATCGTCCGGGAGATTGACGTCTGGGAAAAGGAGCCCTTTCTGAGGTGCAAGGTCCGGGCGGAGCGAGGCTGCAAAGGATCGTTGAGCTGCTCTAGGAGGATCCTGGGTCTCACCCCTTGGAGGCGGGGCCAGAGACACGGTTGGGTTCTGCTCAATGCGGGGGAGAGGGCGGCGGTGATAGCCGAGAGGGGCCTGCCAAGGGGGTGAGTTGGGAGGGAAGGGCAGCCGAGGAAGCGGAGGACAGTAGGGCGACTATTTCACTAGCCGGAGGAGTGGCCTCCTACGGACAAGGTGCGGTCGAGTCCTGAAGGGAAGTGGGATTGACTCCTGAGATCACCGCAGGGAGGTCCCCGGTCCTGACTGAGGCCGGAGGAGGCCCGGGGATGGCCGCTGAAACGGAAGGAGCCTCAGCGGGAAAGTAGGGGCGGGAGCCGGGATGGAGAGAGTAGGGGGAGGGGTTGAGGGTTGAGAGAAGATTGGGAGGGACGGAAGAGGGTACTAGGGTTTGGGAAGAATTTTGCGAAGACTGCGTAAAAAACTGGGCGGGAGGGGGGTGGGTGGGTCCCTCTGCGAGTGCGCTAGGGGGAGCGTAGAGCAGATGGAGGGAGCTGAGAGAGGGGAATTGGGTGGGCCCCTCGACAACGAAGTGAAGGGGGCGTAGAACTGGGGAGTGGAAGAATACGCGTTGGGTACGTAAAAATTTGGGTTGGGTCCACTAAAGAACGCGACCGATGAGTGAATGTAGGGCCTTCCCTGAGCGACAAAAGGGGAAGTCGCATAATAGGGGGACGGGTGGGACCCACCAAGGAGGCCAGCGTATGGAGCTGTGTCAAATGCGAAGGGGGGAATAATGAGGGTCTTTCTCGAGGACCGAGCCGAGGATTGCTGACCCGAGGGGCAAAAGTTGCAAGACACGAGGCCTGCATCGCAGGGGGGTCTCCAACCTGATAGGACGGAAGTCCCAGGCGAAATTTGAAAAATGGGCGCCTGCCGAAAGCCAAGATCCAGAGAACTCCGATGGGGAAGGAGACCATCGGGGGGACACCCAGGGAGCGGAGCGGAGGGAGGTACCTGCTCGAAAGGAGGGGGAGACCGGACCTCACAGGGAGGTCCGACAGGGAGGCGGAGTAGACAGGGGTTGGGGGCGGAAAGAAGCTGAACGGTGTGGAGCGCGGAAGAGGGGGGGTCCGGGAGAGAGGGGGCGGAAGAAGGCCGATGAGTGCCAGACAGTCGTCTGGCCAGGGGGAGCTCATCGGCGCTGGACGGAGACCCTAAGGTCTCCCCTGGAGGGAGCAGCGGGGGAGGAGAAGCTGCATTCGGAAGAGAAATATACCCATATATATATATATATATATATATATATATATATATATATATATATATTCTAATTAAATAAAATCAAAAATAAAAATTTAGGGGGTTTACACACAACGGCCTAACACTGCAAGAAAGCGCAAGACTTTATGCTGGATTCTTATGCTACAGTTGCATGACACATGAGGTGTAACCTCGGCTTGGGCCATATCATAGCAATGTAGCACCATAAGAAAACAAAAGACCTTATGCCATGACTCTTTAAAAAAAACTCACCTATAGTGTAATGCCTGGCTCTGTATGGAGGTATTTTGTTGGCTTATTGGATCCGATCAAAATGTTGGACCATAACTTGTGTTGGAAATCGAAAGAATTGAGAATGATGCAGTCTCTCTAAGTTGGCTGGATGAATGAGTTATGGAACATGGCCCGATGGTGCGACTATGTCAAGTGGAGAATATCATGCTTAGTGTCAAATCTTCTCTGGAGGACCCGTTGAGCATATATGTGATTGAAACAGGAAGACCCCTTTGTGCTAGTGAGTGGGACCGTCCCTTCTCCTCTACTCTTCACGCTTAATAATAAAATGAATATTAGTGTAGTTGTGCTTTGCCCCTGAAATGTTACATGTTCTACACTAACAAAATTTGTCGATTTAGCGATGGCCAGATCCGTCGCCCGTCCGACGGGAATTCCGGTTAGCGACCGATCAATGACGGGTTTGGCCAAAAAATCCGTCGGCAATCAGCTCGTCGCTAATACATGTCCATCGCTACGTATTTGTCAAGAGATGGAATAGCGACGGCATGTCGACTTCACAATTCGAAGCATTAGCGACTACTTTCCGACGAACTATCGTCCATTTCAAGTATTAAATACTGAACAGTGTGGACAATAGCGACGTAATGGTCCGTCGGCACATCGTCGTAATAGCGTATCAGAGTGTATCGTTCCGTCGCTAGTCCGTCGAAGGCCGTCGATAACAAAGGACGGATTAGCGACGGCAGACTGACGGATTATCCATCGACAAGGTTCTGGAAATGTTGGACATTTTCAGAACCATGGCGACGGATTAGCCGTCGGTACTCCGTCGCTACGCCGTCGACAGAGCGACTGATTAGCGGCTGATTATTCGACGCCATGGTTCTGGAAATGTCCCACATTTCCAGAACCTTGTCGACGGAGTGTCCGTCGCTACACCGTCGAGCGAGCAACTGATTAGTGGCTGATTATCCGTCGCCTTGGGCGACGGATTTGCCGTCGACATGCCGTCAAAATGTATACCACCAGAACCATGCCGATGGATAGTCCGTCGACCACCCGTCGCTACCTGGAAACAATTTCAAATCTCCAGGTAGCGACGGAAGTTTCGTCAAAAATTAGTCGGAAACTGGAAATATCCGTCGCTAACCGGTCACTAGTCTGTCGCTAACTGAGATTTTTTGGAAAAAAATTGCAGCACTTTTCCTGTTCACAAAAATATGCATAAACCAAACCAATATATAATGCACACCAATTATCCAACAATCACATAGACCAAATATAAAATGCACACCAATTATCCAAGAATCACATAGACCAAATATGCACATACGAATTTAATGCACACAATTATCCAAAAATCACATAGACCAAACCAAATTAATAGAAAATAGACATCGATTATCCTAAAGAGTAACCTAATATCCGTCATTATAATCCGATAATAGCACAAATAATCCAAAATTGCCACAAATATTCTAAATTTTCTTAATTACAATATTTTAAGGAGGAGAAGGAGTTCAATTGTCCGGTGGTGGTAATCCCTGCTGCGACCGACGAATATACTCCTCCACTAAGTACGACGGCAAGCCAGCGTAGACACTGCTCGGAAGTCGGCGTAGCTGCTCTGGCAACATGAGATCCAGGAGTGCCGTCACAGTCGACGGTGGTACAATAGGGGCATCAGGGTTGAAAGAAAGATGATCCATGGAAGAAGGACCGACACCAGCAGTCGACGGACCAGTAGAAGACGGACCGACACCATCAGCAGACGGACGGGCAGCAGCAGACGGAGACGAAAAGTACGTAGCAAATTGCTCCCGCAAGGACGACACCGCCTCGTATAGCTGCGTAAGCTGCGACCTAACATCATCGTCTGCCGGGGCCACGGGAGGAGGCGGTATCGGTGGAAATCTCTGCGTCGCCATATGCAACGGCCCTAGAGAGCCGACTCCGTACATGAGCCCTTTCTTAAAGCCGTCGACGGTATCTACGAACAAGTCGTTGCGAGCGGCCAAAGAAGAGGGCGTCCGGACGGGCATCGTTTCACCGACATCCTCGGTGTCAGTTAACTGAGCCCGACTAAGGGCCTCACGATACGCAGCCTATCAAATGAATGTGTTTATATTATAAGATTTATCTAAGTTGTAATCTAAATCCTATGTTTCACTAAGTTAAGTGTGAATCCTAAGTTTACCTAAGTTATAGTCCGAATACTTTTAATTCTAACGTAAATCTCATAAACATAAGTACTTACATCAGTCTCCTTGGCCCTCTCGTCGACGAAGCTCCCGTCCTTCCGTCTTTTGTGCGTATGCTGGAACACGTCGTGCATGGTGTCCGATTCTGGCGTCCTTCCCTTCTTCACCTTCCGTTGGGCATGCATACGAAATTTCCGTAGAACTTAATCAACTCCGTATATTAATAATACCTAATTCGATTGTGAAATAAATTTATGGTATCTCAACAGAACTGCAAGCGTCGCTGTGTGGGGCCTTGATCCCCCCGTATGAAGTCCCGCGGCCTGTCGGTTCACCTTCGCCTTCTCCGATTTCTCCTTGTACGCAAGAGTATCCATCATACCTAAGAGGTCCTCATAATACTCTTGCCGGATCCAATTCGACCTCGTATGCCCCATTTTCAGGTCAAGAATCATATCCTGTATCTTCTTCGAGGCAGCGCTTCTGTAGGTCCTGCGGATCGCGTCCTCGCGATGGGGGGCCACCAGTACGTCGTCTAACATAGAAATTTAATTATCACGTAATTTAAAAAATGGTTGATTAAAGAGTAACTAATAATTAACCAGAAGATATAGATATATACCCTCAACTCGTCGAGCCAGACGTACTTTACGTTTGGGGGCACCGACGAAAAGTTGAGGTAGGGACCATAGAAGTTAGCCCTGATAATTTCTCCAAGAGCCCTGGCAACATTAAACGAAAAAAACCTACAAAGAAGAAACGACTGGATTATTAACTTGAATAAATGAAAGAAATTTAATAAATTATCTTAAATTTACTTACGAGGTCCCCGCGGGCCATAGCTCTCGTCGGAACTCGCCTATCGGCCTCTCTGGTGCCGTCGGAGGATCCGCGATTTCGTGCATGTACTCCCCAGTAACCGAATGGAACCGAGTATGGGGTACTTTGGGGCCCACTGTACAATAACTGGGGGATCAACTGGTGGATCCGCTGCTGGTGGTTCCGATAGCGGAACGGATCCGCTAGCAGATCCGGACTCATGCCTCGATGAAGTGGTCAATCGACGGCGGGATGCGTCTGTGCCCGGGGTCGCTCGATGGGGTCACATCCCGGGAATTTTGAATGAGACCACGACCACCAGCACCACTACGACCACGACCACGACCACCACCACCACCACGACCACGGCTAGCCATCATGACCTTTAAATATAACACATAAACATAATTAACAATATAAAAATGTAAATGAATATAAAATTCTAAACTAAAATATACATACCACCAGTAGGGAGACGAGTGCCGCCGCGACGAAAAAGACTAGGAGTGCCATCTGCAATAAGTAAATAATCGAATGAAAAAAACATGAATTCACGTAATTGCTTTTATGAGGTCAAACTTAATTCACATAATTGGAAGTGTTTTTAATATACAACAATATTTAACCTAATCATCGTCTTCGTTCTCATTCTCGGCCTCGTCTTCATCATCATCATCCTCATCCTCATCCTCATCCTCATCCTTATCTTCATCGTCGATTTCATCTGTATCCTCATCCCCATCAAATTCTTCTTCTTCTTCTTCTTCTTCTTCTTCTTCTTCTTCTGCCTCAATATTTGGGACAAGATGCCTCTTTCTCTCCTGGTTGACAGCTAAGTCTTGTGTATCAACCTCTTCCTCCCCTCTATTTTCCTCAACAATATCTTCAACAACTATTGTATCTGAGTGTTGTCCCAAGTATTGGGACTTTTCGATCTGGTCCTCTTGATATGCTGGGTCTCCAACGTTGAATGTATTTCTAGATTTAATCTTGCATACTGCCCATCAGTCAAATCGATCTCTACGACGTCTTGGATAGCTTGTATAGTAGACTCGAACAGCCTCATTTTCTATCGCAAATGTATCGGACCCTCTATACCTCCTGCGATGATTTATATCGACAAATCCAAATTGTTTATCGATTCTCCAACCGATATTTGGTGTCATATCGAACCACTCACATTTGAACATCACAATATGCATATCATATGGGCCAGTATATTGTAAATCTACAATATCCCGAAGCACTCCATAATAGTCAAAGTCCGGCTCGTCGTCATAGATGGTGCCCCTTATGCAAACATCGGAATCCTTGGTACTGATGCCGTCATTGATAAATTCGATATTTATAGCATTTTGAGTTAACTTAAACCTGAAGCCATTAACGACATAGCCTGGCCAAGTCTTTATTTGCTTCTTCGGTCCCAATGCCAGATAACGAACACTCTCATGAGTGAGTGTTGTTTCAGGCAATAAAACCTGTAAACAAATATTTATAATTTAAATGTTTAGATTATATATTTATAATCTCAATTATAATCACAGTTACTTACGTATTTGCGAAACCATGACAAAAATGTACAATCAACCTCTCTTTGAAGTCCCTCATCGGTAATATCGGGTGTCATCATTTGACTTCATCTCTAAATACACTATTAGAGAAAATAAGAATATATAAGTGTAGTCACTTACTTCATCAAATTCGAGATTATAACGAGTACAAGTGTACTGACTTACTTCTCCAAATCTCTCACTTCTTGTATGTCACAGTTTAACAAGACATATCGGTGAGCGGCATCATACTCGTCGTCTGTCAACTACCGTCTTTTACTAGCCCCAACAGGCTTGCCCCTTACATTGAATATTCCTCCATCCTCAACGTCTTCGTCATTCCTTTGAGGTCTATTTCAATTTGTCTTAACATACGTATCGAAATAAATGGAGCAGAAGTTTGACACCTCTTCGATAAGATATGTTTCGCATATCGAAGCCTCTATATGAGCCTTGTTGCCAACTTGCTTCTTTAGATGGTGTAGGTATCTAGAGAGACAAATTATCTTGAGAATTAAGATAGAATTTTAAAACCCACTGAAATTCAACTTAAATTATATCGATTTTTATGTACCTTTCAAATGGATACATCCATCGATAATGAACAGATGCACCGACACGGGCTTCGTATGCTAGATGAATCGGTAGATGCTCCATGCTGTCGAAGAAGCCAGGAGGAAATATTTTCTCCAACTTGTAAATTGTTAAGATAATCTTCTCCTCAAGTTCAACCATGTGTTACACAGTCAACTTAGTTGAACAAATATCCCTAAAGAATATTGATAGTTCGGCCAACGGAACCCATACAGCAGAAGGCAACAACTCTTTCAAAGCAATGGACAGTAATCTTTCTATAAACACGTGGCAGTCATGACTCTTCATTCCCGTTAGCTTGCGTTTATTGAGATCAATGCATCTAGACAAATTCGACACATAGCCGTCAGGAAATCTTAAAGTAGATACCCACTTGCAGATTATTAATCTATCGTCCTTGCTCAATGTGTATTGTGCTATCGGCTTACTTAATTGTCCAGCAGCTCTCCTTTGTATCAAGTTCAGATAAGGACGCTTGCATATCTCGGCAATGTCTTGTCTTGCTTTTGGATCGTCCTTCGTCTTTCCTTTAATGTCCATGACGGTATTGAAGACATTATCGAACACATTCTTTTCGATATGCATAACATCAAGATTATGCCTTATAAGATTATCATTCCAATAAGGCAAGTCCCAGAAGATACTCCGTTTGGTCCAGTTATGTGTTTGTCCGAACCCATCGACACGATTGTTCGATGGATCTTCTATTACAGTGGGCAAGTCCTTTACATCTTCCCAAATATCGTATCCTGACAATCTGGCAGGCGGATGAGAAAATTCTTATTTTTCAGCTCTGAACGCGTCCTTGTTCTTTCTCCAAGGATGACTCGCGGGCAGAAATTGACGATGACAATCAAAGAAAGAAGTTTTTCCTACATGCTTAAGGCGGAACGCCTTACTATTTTGCATGCATATCAGACAAGACAGGGTGCCGTGAGTACTCCATCCCGACAGCATACCGTATGCGGGAAAATCATTGATTGTCTACATCAGTGAAGCTCTCATCTGAAAGTTCTGTTTCCTGGAAATATCATAGGTCGTGACGCCATCTCCCACAGCTGTTTCAGCTCATCCACTAACGGTTGTAAATATATATCGATATTCTTCGTCAGATTTTTGGGACCCGGTATGATAGCTGTCAAGAATATATAAGGAGTCTTCATACACATCCATGGTGGCAGATTGTAAGGGGTCAGAATGACCGGCCAGCATGAGTATTGAGATCCCGACTGTCCGAAAGGGGCGAAGCCATCAGAACATAGCCCCATGCGTACATTTCTAGGCTCTGCAGCAAAATCTGGATGGCAAAAATTGAAATATTTCCACGCCTCCACCCGAAGGATGTGACAATTCTCCATCGTCCTTTGTGCGTTCTTCGTTGTGCCACGTCATGTGTTCTGCTGTATTCTGAGACATACATCCTCTGCAAGCACTTCGTGATCGACAAGTAATGCATATACTTGTAAGGACGTCGTTTTCTAGTTGACTTTCCTTTTCCCCTGACTGGCTTGTAACGATCCGCATTACAGAAGCTGCAACTTCCTACATCCTCGTTCTCCTTGTAGTACAACATGCATCTGTTGCGACAACAATCTATCTTGTCGTACCCTAGTCCCAGTTGTCGGACCATCATCTTCGACTTGTATAATTTTTTTGGAAGCTCTTTTGATTCCTTCGGTAACACCTCCCTCATTAGTTGTGTAATCCGATCATAGCAAGTTTGTGGCAAGTTAAAATCGAACTTTATGTTCAACAACCGCATCGTCACTGATAGTACGAAATATGGCTCACAACCAGGATATAAAGAAGTTTCAGCATCCTGAAACATATCATAGAACTCCTTCGCCTCGGGATTAGGATCCTCCGGATCAAAATTAGGCCCTGTCGCATCGTACACCATATCTCGTGCAAGGTTCTGCACGTCTCCATAATCAACAGAGCATTCGTTGTCATCGACGACAAAATCCGCTGCAGCATTATCATCAAAAGCATAAGTAGCAGCATTCACAACCTGTCTTTCCGCATATAGTTCACCTTGCGATGACCACAGGCCGTAATCACGTACGAAAACCCTTACGGGTCAAATGATCTCTTAGACTCACCACTTCTTCGTAACGTTTATTGCAACAATTACGACATGGACACTTGATTTTGTTACCGTCCATAAACTAAGCTTTGCTCATGGCATAATTAAGAAACACTTCTACGCCTGCCTGAAAATCGTCACTCACACCTATTATGCTCTCATGTTGTCGTTTGTACATCCATATACGATCAACGAAATAACGATCCATCACAGATTGGATGTAAAAATCTGTATAGTAAGACAAACTAAACAAAATTAGTATATAATCATGTAACTGGTGGATCCGCTGGTATTCTAGCTCGAGAAGAGAAAAATCTAAGTACAGTTGTTACTAATAGTTCGATACCGATAGTTCGATACCGTTACCGATACCGATAGTTCTATACCGATACCGATAGTGCGATACCGATACCGATAGTACGATACTGATAGTTCGATAGTCTGATAGTCCGCTAGCGATACCGATAGTTCGATACCGATACCGATAGTCCGATACTGATTCTTCGATAGTCCACTAAGTCGAAATGATTCCTCTTAAGAGTCGAGCATGTTATACACGGTTCAACTTGACGAGTCAGTAAATATTTTTGTGGTATTGTATGCTTGCAGCAGCATATCAAATTTTAGAGTCATTATAGGTCAATTAATCAAACTGAGTCAATCTATCTATTTCTAAATTTCAAGAGTCCACTTCTAGGATATGGGAGCTATATCCTAAATATCTAGGCTAAAATTAACTTGGTTAGGATACTAGAGTGTCCTTACTATCTAGCAAGCACTACCTTTGTAATGCTCCGCTCCGCACAGTGCATTATGCTGAGTCGTTGACTCGAAGAGTTACGTTGACCCGATTACGTGTCGATGAGAATCGATACAAAGTGTTAAGTTGTCCCGAGCAATGCATCGAACAAAGTCGATGCGAAGAGTCGCCTTGTCCTAAAGAATGCATCGAGTGAATCGATGCGAAGCGCCACGTTGCCTCGAAGGATAAGTGCGTTGAGACGGCTCAAAGATTCTAAGAAATCGAATCGACCAAGGCGCAAGTCCGAATCGATGCAAGTATTGATTTTAGTTGATTTCATGTGCAGGCTATACGTTTATGCTGAAATGTTAGAGGTCGATCTTTTGTCTTATTCAGTAAGGGGTCCGCGAAAGCAAATCGTCGTCGCCTTGCGACGGACGGAAGCGTTGGCACGCTAAGGCAAATCGGACGTATAATTCAATGAACACGAAGTGCTCGAATGGCTAAGTCAGGAGAGTTGCCCGTGCCACGAAATTATGAAATCGAGCCGCATCGGCTCGGCGAAACGACAAAGGTACATTGATTCAAGGTGGGGGGACATTAACTCTCTTTCCTACTCCGTCATGCTTAACTAAAATACATATCATTGAATTCTGAGTTAACCTATCAACGTCACGGGCGTGGCTCGATAGAGAGATAAATGTAGTACGTGTCGAACACTAGATAGAACAATTAAAATAAATCGTATGATAGACGTACGAGTCGCGATGAAACATTAGATATCGCAAAGGTGAGCGCCTCGGTGCGCAAGCTGCAAGAACATGGGATAACTGTACTCGGTGAGTGCCTTAGTGCACGAACCATACTGTGCCTTCACGCACGAGTTAGAACGGCTAGAACATTGAAAAACAATAGGCGAGCGCCCTAGCGCGCAAGCCACGGACATTGAATACTAAAGCATAGAAATACGGCTTCGACGAGTGCAGCAAGTGCACGACGCGAAGTATAGATGATAAATGTGTCGAAACGTGCCTACGTGCACAAGATCATAAAAAGATGGCTTCGTTGCGAAAGAATACAGTTGTGGCACGAATGTGGTGGAACTGTCGGATATGACATAATGCCTCCAAAGGTGTTTGAGACCTTCGGGTCGTTCGGTGGACGAGCATTGAGTTAAGGCAGGATGCCATTGAAACATTAAAACGAAGTATGAAACGTAAGAACATAGAAAGTTAACGGAAGAAACACGAGACGATAATGCGGCATGGAGCCCTTCGAAATGTTCGCGGCCTTCGGGCGTTCCTTGAGGACATTCGGACGTTGTGCCAATTGAAATAGAGATAAGCGAAATTGCTTGGTTGTATGAAAGATAAGATTCGTTGCATGGTCAAATGGACTTAAAGATATAAAAGCCCGTGCATGGGTATTCCCTCGAACGCAGCACGCCAGGGTGCTGGGACCGTTCGGCCTATGAGGGATTCGTTTACGGTATTGTTGGTGCACTTCATTTAGATGGGTAGCGACCGTCTGGTGAATGTGATAAGCCACTTGCTGCGATTATTTCGGTGGCCTCTGATGTTGGTTAGCAATTGCACGGAGTTAACATCGTCTTATGTTTCGATTCGATAAATATAAGTCCATTCTAGCCCGGAAAGCTAGTGACCTTCATATAGTTAAGGGCGACGGGTTTGGAAGTGCAAGGTATGCATATATCCTGCATGGATGGATCCTGAATAGCGAGCACTTATAACATGACAGGGAAAACGGATAGGCGTATTCACCTTGCATCGGTACAAGGGCTAGTGCGTCGATATTGCTAAGTTGCGCCACGAATCAAACACGAGATTGCTTGCCTGTTTACTTACACGAATTGAATAACATGCTTGCCATGCTTTACAGTCTTCGAAAATGCCATAAACTCATCCTAAGGAGAACATAGAAAGAGAACTAAATTGTATGTTTGCATGAATCAATACAATACTAAATGTCGGTTTGTTAAGTGGATTTTTGATCAGTACAGCGAGGACGAAAGTACTAATCCCCCACTAGTTTGCTAGCAGGTTCAGGGATTGGTCTGCTCGCGACGGAGCTTCGCTTGAACGCGTTGAGGCTTGGAATGTCGAAGTGTATTGAAGCGTGCGATCGCATTGACGCTCGGACTCGCGACAGGATTGATGCGGCCGAGATATAGAAGACATGATGTATGGAACGGTGAAATCCTTTGTGGGCAAGAGAGAACCTGAGTGTTGTAGCCAATCTGGCAAATTTCGTTGGGCTATCGAAAGCCTCTGTAATCTGATTTCGAATATGAATAAAGAGAATCGTTTCGTATACTCTATTTTTCTTTCGTTGTTAATATTCAACTCAACGATAACCATTTGAGAACTCGTCATCTTGCCTTGCACGAGCGCAACTCCAGGCTCGTGCAGCATCACGCCCCATGCGAGGACGAAGATCCGGGTGATTCCGGGTCGGGGTCTGACAAATTGGTATCAGAGCCCCAGGCTCAATTTCCTCTGGACGCTTGCTTCATTTCAATTCCAAAACGTTGCCCACCACCAATCGAAATCACTCTTGACTCCACTCGATGCCGCATTGGATGTTACATACAATAAGTCTAATACAAATCATGTAATTTTGCCGCGTGTTGTTTTGTAAATTACATGGTGTTTGCTGGAAAAGTCGAAAAAGGTTTGTTGCTGCAAGTGCAACGAGTTGCAAGATGTGAATTCAAGGATTTGTTGCCGCAGATGCAACACGTCGTAAATTGTAATTTGAGATATTCGTTGGTTGCAACAAACGATACGAGAAATATTGGTTGCATCGATACAATGATAGTCGTGGAATGTTGCTGCAGCAATTGCCATACGTTGATTGTAAATGATGCGTTGAAAAGAAAGTGAAAGTTGATGTTGAATGTGTCGAACGGATTCATATATCGATTTCGAATGTGCGTTTCGATGAAAAGCGATAAGTCAATATCAAATGTGTTGAACGGATTTGAGCAATGACTTTGAATGTCGGAAATAAAATGTCGCACAAGGTGCAACAGATGTCGAAGATAAATCGATGCACGAGGTGCGGTGAATATCGGAAATAAATTGTTGCACGATGTGCAATGCGTATTAAAAGTAAAGTAAAATGTTGCACGTGGTGCAACGCATGTCAAAAGTAAAATTATTGCACGTGGTGCAACGCGTGTCAAGGTAATCGTTGCACGAAGTGCGACGGATATTGAGAATAAATTGTTGCACAAGATGCAATGGAAGAAAACAAAAGTTATAAATCGAGAAACAAAATCGGTTCGGTTGCGCACCGAGCTTGTATTGGAAAATGAATGCATTGGCTGAGTTGTGTCGGATTTTGATTAAACAGAGTTGCGGTTGTGATCAAGCACAATCAATACGGAAATTGTGAGTCGAAAGAGATTGTTGGTTCGTAAAGAGTACGTTGCGGCGAAAGTAACTTGATTTTCGGGTAGTATATGGCATACCACCGATGCAATGAATGGCTCGATTTCGAGTGGTATATGCAATACCACTTGTGCGATGAATTGCATCAACGTATTGTGAGAATTGCGGAAGTTTTGTCCGCAACGGACGGGATAGCACCGAGTCTCGAATGAGAATTTGTACGACGGCATGTTGATGCAAGTGTTCTTCGATGATCGGTTAGAACGGTAAGGGGGGACTTGTGACATTGAATGATACGTCGATTGAAAAAAAAATGTATGTGCCGGTCGAATGACGAGAACTAGCAAAACGATTATGCCTTGAGGCAACAATCGGATCGACGGGATAGGAAACTCGAAATGTTAAAATCGAACTGCACGACTTGCGAGCTCGATAAAAATGTTAGGCGATACAAATTATAATCGAATCGCACGACTTGCGATTTTGATAGAAATGTTCGGCTAGGCGGATCGAATCGCACGACTTGCGATTTCGATAGAAATGTTGGACGATGCGAATTATAATCGAATCGCACGACGTGCGACTTCGGCAAGAAAGTTGGTTGACGTGAGTAATCGTGCCTAAGAAATAGTTGGTTACGTTGCGGCGAAACTCATTTAAGTACGACTGAAAATATGCAAAACTTAGAGGGCGAGATCGTATGACTTGAGGGTTCGATGTTGGATAATCGGTAACTCAGTTATGCGATCGAAGTATAGCGGGATACGACAAATCGGAGAACAAGTCGATACGTATGGAAAAGTTCGTTGCGAACTTGGATGTATGCGATGCGAGTTAAGTTGACGTTGAAACGGATTCAAAGTTGACCCTTACGTTATCGAAATGGATACGGCGTATCGAGATCGATACGTAAGGAAATGTAAACGATGTGAGAATACAAAATAGAGTGTGCCTCGCGCTATGAAATTTTGTAAGTAACGATACGAGAATGAAACGAACTGGTTGATCATGAACCTTGTGATTGATCAAAGACGAGACTATAAGTCATCGACGATTGCTCGATACGTATAGCATCTCGTGTGTCGACCCGCGAATAAGATAGACTCAAACTCAAGGCGAGTAGATGCGTTGTGAATAGCAGAATCATCGACGCTAGAGTATGACTTGACTCGGAGGATAGTTGCGCATCAGTTGCGCCGATAGAAATGGTTATGTACGAATTTGGGTAGTCACGTAGAGATCGTCGGAACATGATTTGGCTCCGAAATAAGATATAGTATGGTTCATAGTAAACTGTCCTTCGGTGATATCCACAATTATCGAGCGTAGCTTCGGGGCAGCTGACCCTATAAGACTTGACCGCCAAATCAAATTGAATGTTGCAGACCGTAAGATGACCCATGCGATATCGCATATGAGATTGTACCGATAACAAATATAACACGGTACATGTTGACAATAAGTCTAGGCGATCGAGAATTGTTGGAACAGCTTTTGATCGAGAATACATAGTTAGATTTTTGAGTATTCGTCGGATGAATGCTTGAATGGATATGTTGGTCGATGAACAAACTAGAAATTCACTAACGAATTTGGTGATTTGAATAGGCGATTGCGAGAATCGTGCTATGCACGAGAGAGAACGATAAGGGAATGACTTGCGAGTTATGTCGTTAGATTTCATTCACCTTACAATTGAGCTTGCGTGAATCGAAATTATGTTCGATGTTGCAAGACGGATAAGTGGAAATTTGGGTAGCGAATTCCTACTCGCTAGGAATCGAATGTAAGGCGCATCGTAAGGACCTTCGTGTCAAGGCGATCGTTGTCTTGAGCACCATCACTTTGATATAAACCTTGTGTCGGATAGATTGTGGCCTTTGTGCAATGTCAATTTAAACTTGCGTCGGAAAGATTTGAGCACGGTGTCTAGGTAAGTCACCTAGCGGGCGTAGTCCCGAATGTTGATGCTTTTGCAAGTCAACAAAAAAGAATCATGTCGAGATAGGATACGGAGTGAAACATCTGAAATCGTTGGATAGTGATGCCGAACGCAAGGCGTTGCGGAGGCTCGCTGTGATCAAATGTGCGACGGTTTAACACGACGCGTAGAATTGATAGTCCCGATGAAACATACAAATTAAGAAATACAATTTTTGAATCGCATTGTGTGCCTTGACTTTCGTTGGAGGATCGCGTATGTATCAATATGCGTGTGCACTAGAATTGCAAGAACAAATAATAGAGCCAAGTCCGATTGAGAATACGAGATGTCAAGTTATCGAGAATAAGAGTTACGTGTTTACGTTGTTCCGATATCTTACAACTGAGCTTGGCTGAAATGCATATAATGGTGGGACACCTAAAATATGTGTATGATTTTAAACTAAGTTGTACGATCCAAACGATAGTGAGACGAGATCGTGGAACGATCTAATGAAACCCTTGGAAATTTAGTATTGGTTTCGGTTCGGGACGAACCTTGTTTTGAGTGGTATATTATGTAATGCTCCGCTCCGCACGGTGCATTATGCTGAGTCGTTGACTCGAAGAGTTACGTTGACCCGATTACGTGTCGATGCGAATCGATACAAAGTGTTAAGTTGTCCCGAGCAATGCATCGAACAAAGTCGATGCGAAGAGTCGCCTTGTCCCAAAGAATGCATCGAGTGAATCGATGCGAAGCGCCGCATTGCCTCGAAGGATAAGTGCGTTGAGACGGCTCAAAGATTCTAAGAAATCGAATCAACCAAGGCGCAAGTCCGAATCGATGCAAGTATTGATTTTAGTTGGTTTCATGTGCAGGCTATACGTTTACGCTGAAATGTTAGAGGTCGATCTTTTGCCTTATTCAGTAAGGGGTCCGCGAAAGTAAATCGTCGCCTTGCGACGGACGAAAGCGTTGGCACGCTAAGGAAAATCGGACATATAATTCAATAAAACACGAAGTGCTCGAATGGCTAAGTCAGGAGAGTTGCCCGTGCCACGCAATTATGAAATCGAGCCGCATCGGCTCGACGAAACGACAAAGGCACATTGATTCAAGGTGGGGGGCATTAACTCTCTTTCCTACTCCGTCATGCTTAACTAAAATATATATCATTGAATGCTGAGTTAACCTATCAACGCCACGGGCGTGGCTCGATAGAGAGATAAACGTAGTGCGTGTCGAACACTAGATAGAACAATTGAAATGAATCGAACGATAGAAGCACGAGTCGCTATGGAACATTGGATATCGCAAAGGAGAGCGCCTCGGTACGCAAGCCGCAAGAACATAGAATAATTGTAATCGGCGAGTACCTTAGTGCACGAACCACACTGTGCCTTCGTGCACGAGTTAGAACGGCTAGAACATTGAAAGACAATAGGCGAGCGCCCTAGCACGCAAGCCACGGACATTGAATACTAAAGCATAGAAATACGGCTTCGACGCGTGCAGCAAGTGGACGATGCGAAGTATAGATGATAAATGTGTCGAAACGTGCCTACGTGCACAAGATCATAAAAAGATGGCTTCATTGCGAAAGAATACAGTTGCGGCACGAATGTGGCAGAATTGTCGGATATGACATAATGCCTCCAAAGGTGTTCGAGACCTTCGGGTCGTTCGGTGGACGAGCATTGAGTTGAGACAGGATGTCATTGAAACATTGAAACGAAGTATAAAACGTAAGAACATAGAAAGTTAACGGAAGAAACACGAGACGATAATGCGGCATGGTGCCCTTCGAAATGTTCGCGGCCTTCGGGCATTCGTTGAGGACATTCGGGCGTTGTGCCAATTGAAATAGAGATAAGAGAACTTGCTTGGTTGTATGAAAGATAAGATTCGTTGCATGGTCGAATGGACTTAAAGATATAAAAGCCCGTGCATGTGTATTCCCTCGAACGCGGCGCGCCAGGGCGCTGGGACCGTTCGGCCTAGGAGGGATTCGTTTACGGTATTGTTGGTGCACTTCATTTAGATGGGTAGCGACCGTCTGGTGAATGTGATAAGCCACTTGCTGCAATTATTTCGGTGGCCTCTGATGTTGGTTAGCAACCGCACGGAGTTAACATCGTCTTATGTTTCGATTCGATAAATATAAGTCCATTCTAGCCCGGAAAGCTAGTGACCTTCATATAGTTAAGGGCGATGGGTTTGGAAGTGCAAGGTATGCATATATCCTGCATGGATGGATCCTGAATAGCGAGCACTTATAACATGACAGGGAAAACGGATAGGCGTATTCACCTTGCGTCGGTGCAAGGGCGAGTGCGTCGATATTGCTAAGTTGCGCCACGAATCAAACACGAGATTGCTTGCCTGTTTACTTACACGAATTGAATAACATGCTTGCCATGCTTTACAGTCTTCGAATATGCCATGAACTTATCCTAAGGAGAACATAGAAAGAGAACTAAATTGTATGTTTGCATGAATCAATACAATACTAAATGTCGATTTGTTAAGTGGGTTTTTGATCAGTACAGCGAGGACGAAAGTACTAATCCCCCACTAGTTTGCTAGCAGGTTCAGGGATTGATCTGCTCGCGACGGAGCTTCGCTTGAACGCGTTGAGACTTGGAATGCCGAAGCGTATTGAAGCGTACGATCGCATTGACGCTCGGACTCGCGACAGGATTGATGCGGCCGAGATATAGAAGGCATAATGTATGGAACGGAGAAATCCTTTGGGCAAGAGAGAACCTGAGTGTTGTAGCCAATCTGGCAAATTCCGTTGGGCTATCGAAAGCCTCTGTAATCTGATTTCGAATATGAATAAAGAGAATCATTTCGGATACTCTGTTTTCCTTTTGTTGTTAATATTCAACTCAACGATAACCATTTGAGAACTCGTCATCTTGCCTTGAACGAACGCAACTCCAGGCTCGTACGGCATCCCGCCCCATACGAGGACGAAGATCCGGGTGATTCCGGGTCGGGGCGTGACAACCTTAGTCTAGTTACACTAGCATTATTTACCTATAATTCCAACCATGTCTACACTCACACATTTCAGGAAAAACTTTACTTATTCAGTGACTTATGCAGATGAAGAACTCGCACTGTCCTTGACACAGTGAACTATATTACACCATAAACCCAAACTCCATATTCACATTTACTAATCCAAACACCACCAAACTAATGGATAACACCCAATATGGATAACACATTATTTAGCCAATATATAAACTCAGATGAATTTGAGAAGCAAAACCCTCCGCCACCCACGACCAAAGCCCGTCGCCCTAATATGGATAACACCCAATATGGATAACACCCGCCGCCCAGCCCCCGACGCCCCCGCCCCAAGCCCGCCGCCCAGCCCCCGATGCCCCCGCCCCAAGCCAGCCGTCCAGCCCCCGACACCCCCGCCCCAATCCCGCCGTCCAGCACCCGACGCCCCCGTCCCAAGCTCGCCGCCCAGCCCCCGACGCCCCCACCCCAAGCCTGCCGCCCCCGCTGCCCCTACGACACCGCAAGAGAGAGAAAGAGAGAGAGAGAGAGAGAGAGAGAGAGAGGGGATTACCTTCGGGAGAGAGAGAGAGGAGAGGACGCCGACGCCGATCACCGAAGTCGCGGAAGAGAGAGAGAGAGAGAGAGAAGAGAGAGTGAATTTGGGGGGAATGCAAAAAGTTTCCCCCGCCGTTTCAATTTAAGTCTGAAATTTATATTTAGTGACGGACTCGCGACGGATTACATCCGTCGCTAGTTAGTCGCTATATTTGATAATTGCCGACTGAATATCCGTCGCTACGTAGTCGAAGAATTGTTCCGCCAATTCTCAACACAATTCCCGCCAAAGAATCGACTGAATAGCGACGGCTGACTATCCGTCGCTATATCCCCGACGCCCTAGTGACGGATGTGCGACCTTTCCTCCTCCTAAAAATAAAATAAAAAATGTAACGGCCTGTCGTCGGTAATCCGCCGGCTAGCTGCCACAAAGCCGTCACGAACGCCGACGGAAAATTTCTATCGCTAATATTCGGTCGCTAATTTACTGTATTTTGGTAGTGCTAGTTGTCTAAAGATAATGATGCTTGTATTGAATACTGTTGAAATGAATAACACATTAACTGCCATTATGAATCACACATTTGAAATAAATTGATAATGTTGCTCATGCTTAATGTTGCTGAGATGAATGAGACACTTGAATAAGGAATTGCCTGTGTGAATGATACATGAGCAATCAATTGATAATGCTAATGACATAAAGAATAAAATATTGCATGTCTCTATGAGAACTGAGTGATGTGATAAATGTTACTATATAAAGACTTGATGCGATGTGAAATGATTAGGCTTGGAATCCATGAGATCACCAAGCTTGGGAATGATGGAAATGATTAGTCGTTGAATACGGCTTGGATGAGATGAGATGATGAACTGTTGCATTTACTTACTTTTAATATTTTACCATGCACGTTATGCTTATCGAGTCGGACAAGCATTCGCATGGTCATGGACAACTTGTGCACAAAGTTTGAGATGTGTTTTTCGGATGGTAGCCTGGGATATTGGGACCGATTCAATCCGAAAGGAAACGTAAGCGTGCTTTAAGGGCACGAGGTATCGAGATATTCATTGATGTTACCTACCTGCTCTGAATGACGCATCGTATACCTTATGAAGTCCTATATAGCAAAGGGTCCTAAATGGTGAAGTAACACCAGTAGCCGTTGTAGTCAGGATGCATGCTATCGATTGTCTTATGCAGGTGGTAAGTATATTATATATCCTGTATTTATGCAGGTATAGGACAGTTGGCCATCGAAAAAATTACTGAAAAGTGATATATTTATCATACATGTTAAGTCAACTTGATTGCTTAACACGTTAATCTCAATGAAGCTATAATGTTGCTTTTCTATGAATACTGCTATGACATACTACATATGTTTCATCACGAATACTGTACATGAACTGTAAACTAACCCTAGGCCCCATATAGAAAGTTCATGTTAATAAATGTTTGCTCACATGACTAGAAGTGTCGGTTTAGGCGAGTGGGCTGGTTCTGCTCGCCAATACACAATAATGAACAGACTCACGTTGTTGGCATCCTTTCAGGTGCTCGTGCTTAGGAAGTTCAGTATCCAAAGATTGGCTTGATCAGTCCTGAGGTATCAAAAATTTGTTGGACATGCAGAATCCCTCTTTGTAAAGATAATGTCTTCTATTCGTATGGAACATTTTAATCTTATTGTACCAGTGAGTTGTAAGCTGAGTTCGTATATTGAGTGTAAACCAAATTGGCATGAGTTGCTAGGCATTGAGAATCTTTGTAAACATATGTAAACCTTGTATTCCGCTACTATAAATCAATAAAGTGTGATGTTCAATAAAAGAGATGTGTCATTATTATCTTCAATTTGTCTGCTTGTGTCGCTGCAATGTGTTCCTATTGTGAAGATTAACAATTATGCACCATCTTGCCTTGTACAATTGTAATTTAGACTTGTACGACATCACGTTGAAACAAGGACGATTAGGTTCCTAGAGAAAAAAGTGAGGACGGATGAATCTGTAGAATCGGGGCACGGCATAGAGTGTACGGAAAGAGATACATGCCATCTCTTGAGGGTAAGCTTGTAGATACCTAATATTCCTATACTGAAACCAAGCGAGCACAGGCCCTTTAATATGCAACATGAAGCACAGATGATGTTATTATATGAGTGGAAAGAATTGTGGTTATGGTACATAATTTAAGACATAGTCCATTCTTGTATCATATTTTTGTTTGACCCATGCAGAGAGATTTAAGTCGAAGCGACAACTATTCTAATGCATGATGGACAATCACTGTGGAGAATACTCAACCCATATATTGAGATATATGGGAGATTATCGGTGTTTTTGCCTTTAAACTAGGAAAGATAGTCCCACCTTGGCTGCAACAAATGGTGAGTATCTCAATATAATGCTTTGCTGTATTGAGATGTGCACATGGGGAGTGGTGGGACACATGTAGGTGCCTTGTGGGGTATTTTCCTATGACAAAAAAAAAAAAGATTAAGACCATGTTTGGTTCACTGTAATGTAATCGTAATCGTAATATAATTAAATAAAAAAATCCATTTGATTATATTACGATTACATTATAGTGAACCAAATGAGGCCTAACTCCGCAAAGAAAGTATTTATGATTTTCATCATTCTCATTCTCATGTCCATTAGGAGCTAATCCCCAAAGGGGCTTATCGACTTGGACTCGAGCTCAAGGGCGCAAAGTGGTGTTTTGTTGGCGTACTTTGCACTTAGCACGTCAGCATTGTAGCTTGGTGCTTGTGTGCATTTATTGTGCTCGTGCTCTCATTTCATGTGCGAGTCATATGAGAGGACACAGGAGCAGGAGCGGGTGCATACGCGGGTGCAGATGTGGATGTAGGAGCGAGCGCATGTGCGAGTGTATGCATGAGCTAGGCATGGCTATGTGCGTTTACACGTATGTGTGCATGCGCTGCTACATGAATGCGCGAATGGGATGTTGCGCTACTGGCTTATGCGCACATAAGCAGCTGCTATTGTGCTGCTAGGAGACATATGCGCAGACAGTGTGGTTGGCACATGTTTCTGCTGATTGCGGGATTTGGACTGTTATGGAAAGATTGGGTTAATAAGTCATATCCAATTTTGTGGAATTTAAATTTAAATCGCTCATATCTTTTCGTAATCATTTGGTGGCCATGATTATGGCCATCCATATCTATAAATACTCTCTTCATGCAACTTTGAGAATTAACTTTGAAATTGAAAGCCGAAGAGAGTTTTGTTGTTGCCGTCATTGGAGTCCATTGGGGTTCATACGAGTCCAGAAAGGAGGTGACAGTCCAGAAGTTCATATCTGAACTTGCTGGTTCCTGGAAGCAGATCGCATGAGGGCTAATCTTGCTTTGAACAACGGTGACCTTCATCACCTCAGTATGAGTTGTCTTTTTCTTCCTCTTCTAGTTTTTCTGCAAGTTGTAATCCGTCTGTCTATTTGCTAACTATGATTGCATGGAAGAACGAGGAAGTCTGTCCTTTCAACTGCATTTGCAAGGAAGAACATTTTTTTGTTAGTTTGTAATTTTTAGAAGTTGTAATCGAGAAATATTGGGTATAGTTCTTCATTGAAATCAAGAACAGTCAGAGAGGAACTTTATGTGAACCTCTGATCTCGACTACAAATCCCGGGTTAAATAGAGGGTATTCCGAAAGGATTACGTAAACTTCTGTCCCTGGACTTTGTTCTTCCATCTTGATCTGTTTCAGGAATAACATACAATGAACCATCCTCGGCATCTCATATCCTGGACATAAGCAAGTGTGAATATATGGGGTCCAGAGTCGAGTACCATCAATTTACTGCAAACTTTGTCCCTACTTTTTCTACTGCCAGAGGACAATGGGATCTATTGATCACCATTCATCAGCCATAGTCCTCCTCTCTTGTGTTGTAGCAATGTAGAGGGATTATGGAAGTAGTTGAGCAGTTGCATCTATTTTATTTAGGTGTTGTTGAGCAACAATATAAGTACAAATTGGCACTATTTTGGAAGAAGAAAAGTCTTGTTGTAAGGGGTTGTTTGGTTCGACGAAGTGCGAAGAAGTGAGGAATCTGGAAATCGACTTTTTGCGTACGCATTGCTTTGAAGTAGAGAGAAATATTAAAAAAAATATTGTTTGGGTGCTTTGAAGAAGTGGATTTAAGTTCATTGAAGCCTGGAATAACTAAAGAACACTTCGAGTCCACAGCTAAGGGAATCAAACAATCTAACATGAGTTCATTATACTCCATTGCTCTTTAGTCACATCCATCCTCGATGAACTACTAAATGACCAAAATGAAGAACTTGTATAAAATTGGACATGGTAAGTGAAGGATGTATTATGTGTGACAGTAAGTAAACATTATAATAGATCTTTGACCTGAATTGTATAAAAAGTCTTTTAAGTACGAAGGAGGGAGGAGATAAAGGGAATCAGAAGGAATTTGAGTAATTGCCCCATATCTATTATATCACCTAAGCAATATATGAAAACGAATGCAATCAGGTCCCAGACTTGTACTTTACCAGAGTCCCATCATCTCTCTCCATTGCTAATGAAATTCAATTTATCTTTTCTGATACGTGATGTATTCTTTCTCATCACCTCACCAAATTTCAACCCTATAGGAATACATTTTCTGGTCTGTAATTCCTCTACCCATAAAAAGGCAATCATTAACGGAACATCTTAACTACTGGAGCTTATCAAAAGTTATTATCATAACGGTTTACCAAAACATGTGTAAGAAATAACATCATGTTAAAGGCCATTCATACTCAAATAATGAAAACGGCCAAACTTTCTATTAATAAAAAAAACGTAAAGATATAAAATAGGACTTGAAAAAGATATGATAGAGATTTTGTTATAAAAGTCATGTAAGCTAAAACAGCTTGTAGAAATAACCTCTGCCATGCCTTATGTTGGGGTTCGAGTCTCGATTCGAGGTGTGGAAAGACAATTTGTACGTCATGAAGCATCCACAAGAGTTACGACATAAACGATGGAGGATCGGAATCAGAGCTCAAACTGAGCCAAATAATAGCGACCATATACCGAATTTTGGACAATTCGTTCCAAACCCAACTTCGAGGGTCTGGCGGTACACCGCGGTGTACCGCCAATCGAGAATAGGTTCAGACGTGAGCCTAAAAGTCAGTTTGTTCTGACCCTGTGATTAAATATGAATGACCAAGATTAGTGTTGGACTATTTTAAGGTTTTCCTAAACCCTAAATTAGATTTCTTAACCTATATAAAGGAGGTTGAGGGGGTTACCAATAAGAAGCTCAGAGGATAAATTCGAGGGAGAAATTTCACAAAAATCTAAAAGAATGTTTGTACTTTGCTCTTATGAATCATCTTTCGAGATAGACTGAAAAGTAGATCCTAGAGAGTCGTCTTCTTCGTTCAAGGAAAGCGTCAATGAGTGTTTTCAATTGTATCTTTGTATTCTTTCTTGAGATTGGTGAGAGATTGAACTTGAGGGCAAAAGGTTCACCAATATTTCTATTCAATATTGTATTATTGGAATATATAGATTAGGATTTGTCTAGGTGATATAGTCACCGAACATATACGTTGTTTGATCTATCTTGGGGCTTGTGTAAGACAGAGGTTTGTTATCTTCATATGGATTGGTATCTATTCTGCGACGTTTTTGGGACCAACAATTGGTATCAAAACTCTCAGGTTCTCAAGAGGGAAGGTGCAACCATGTCTATGGAGCAGATGATAGGAGGAAACTAGACGATATGAAAACCAATGATTGAGGATCTACTCTGGTGTAAAGACTTGCATGGTCCATTAGAAGATGACAACGCTAGGCCATCGAATAAATATGTTGGTGATAAAAAGATCGGATCAAAAGGCTGTCGAATTCATCCGCCAATGGTTGAAGAATTCGGGGTTTCATCACGTGTCCATGGAGAGTTCGAAAAAAGAATTATGGGAGAAATTATAGTCGCTACACGAACGAAAGACGATTGGCACTCAACAAGGCATTTCTTATTCGTCAATTCGACAACATAAAGTATACGAAGAGTGCCACGGTAGCATAACATCTGAACGAGATTCAGAGAATCGTCAACCAAATATTGGCAATTATGAACATAGTGATTGATGATGAGCTATATGCCTTGCTGTTTTTGAATTCCTACTGGATAATTAGGAGACATTGTGGCATCCGTGAGAAACTTTATGCCTAATGGATTTGTCATGATGGAGGCAGTCAAAAGTAGTCTGTTGAATGAGGAGATCTGACATATGCAGACAGAATCGTCACATGAGTCTGCTCTAGCGGCTTTCAACGGGAAGATAAGACTCAGGTCACAATAAAAAATAAGGAGGAGTTCTCGGGTCTTGCGAGTGTGGACCACAAGGAGGGCCACTATCACTATAGTGAAAAGGGTCATTTTAAATGGGACTACTTGAGGCTCAAAAATGAGAAGGCTAAATGCAAGTATGGAGGAAGATTTCACAGCTATGGAAGATCTCTTCATCGTACGACCGACACAAAGGAACCTTGTGGTATGTGTTATCACGACGATTGGGTCTTAGACATGGGGGCGTCATATCAAATCACTCCACAGAGGAGGGTTTTTACGTCATACTGAGGCGGTAGGTTTGAACGTGTGAAGATGGGCGACAAGGAAACAACTGCAGTTATAGACATTACTGACATGCATTTGACAAAGGAGTCTAGTAAGATGCTCGTTCTCAAGGGGGTCTATCATGTACTGAGTCTGCACTACGATTTGGTATCGGTAGGAAAGCTGACAAATGATGGCTATTGTTGTACATTTTGGGACAAAGATTCGAAGCTTACGAAGGGTTCCCAACTACTGGCTCGACGAGATATATGTCGTGGTATGTACATGCTCAAGCCGCTGAGGTGTACAAACATGTCGTAGATACCAGATGGAGGCTCAAGGGATATTCGATAAGAGTTTGTTGATCGTCGGGAACTTGCTGAGGGAAGAGTTCGGGATGATGTGAGTGATACAAAGAATTCGGTTCGTCGAGACAAAACAATGAATGGAGGTACATCAAAGATTAAGGTTTACTCTGTCAGTCCCATGACAGCTGGTTTGTCTCTAGGTGGGGGTTGTTCCAGAGATCAGGTTTTGGTGAGGATGTTTTGCCAAAGCTTAATAGAGCTACATTAGTTTCAGCAGTTTCAAGCCATGGGGAAATCAAGTAGTACAGCAAACTCAAGCTGAGAGACTACATTTATTTGCATAGTTCAGAGGAAACTATTGGTCATCGATGTGCGATAGTACATAATGTTTGCTCACGGGTGCAGGTTTACGAAAGAGCTTAGTATTGGACATGAAGGTAGGCAGGTTGAGCTTGAATCTCGAGAAAATTGCACCGTCCGCTTGGTTGGCCCAACCAAGGGTGAAGAAGCTCGACGGAATGGAAAAATGTTTCGATAATACAGAAGTCGGAGACAGACAACCAAGATTTATGGTGATACTAATGGTCAGGAACTTTGGTCTTGGTCAAGTTATTGATGTCGGCGAGATCCCAGTCTGTAAGGAGGCTAGGCATAGCAGCTAGCATCGACATACTGATCGAGGAGCTAGAGACGAAGGAAGATGTAAAGCGTCCCGGGGGATTCAAGAGCAATGACGAGGAGGGGCATGAACTCTGTCGTAGGGCGACAAATATGGAGTCTAATTGAGAAGCCATAGTGTCACGACCAGCACCCAGAATTTGGGCATGAATGTGGGCACGTCCAGCCTACGTCGTAGTGTCGGAAGTAGAATGCTGTATAATCATAATATAATGACAACCCATGCAATATATACTCCACTTGGGAGGGCAATAACACATGACCAATCAATACTCAATCATAGCCCTAGATAGATGGAATAAAGAAAGAAAAAAAAATCATAAATCTACAAAATAGGTAAACTCCAAAACTATATGTCCAATAAATGTCAAATAGCAACGTCAACTAAAATCCAGAGACTATCTGGCCTATAACTAAATCAACTCTAACTAAGCAAAGGCAGATGGGTCAGGTGCTGCAAACTCCTCCTATGACGTAAGGTCAGGTTCAGCTATATTTTCCATATACATGGACCATACTGCATAGGGTATCCGTCCTTATTATTCTCACCTAAAATGTTTTATCCAGTCAGGAAGGAACGAGTACAATTCATTGATTGCAGTTCCAAGTATGATAACAACTATAAGACAAATGTTAGTCATAAATACATAATGAGAATATCAAGACAATGTAACAGAAAAAACATGATGAATGATAGATAGGAAAATATATGACAGCATGTAAGGAGTGAAATTAGGAAATATAATATCTAAGTGTGTTGAAGTACTCTTTCAACATGTGATCGGTCTGGACAGTTACACCGAATGGTCTACTGTGCAGAAAAATAAAACAAGGTCTAAGGTCTGATCACACATCTATTTAGTACTTCCCTGTCCGGCACAATATACGAGATAAATGGCATGATATGAAAAAGAAGACATGAAGTGCTACCGTGTAACGAGCGTGTCAAGAATCAAGTATCATACAACTAGACAGTGTGATATAGTAATTAACAATATTAAAAACAAACAATAAATGTACTCACCTGGTGTCCTGAGTTGATGATACGGATCTGGTGCCAAACTTGAGTCCCGATAACCTATTATATGAATTGTAATGTCAACAAATAGGTAGGAATCAATATCATACCTATCTAACTACATGTTAGGTCTTTATGTTTCATAACTCTATTTAATTCCTATTGATTTGTATAGACTTGCTAATCTTCTCTTTACTTTATATTTATAACTTCTAATTTACTAATTTCTATTTGGCTTATTTACAAACATCTAACTATACTTTCCTATATATATTCTTATTTACCCCCTTGTATGCAATCCTCCCTACTACCCACCATATCCTACTTATGTTACTTATGTTCCTAACATACTTATATGCTTAAATTACTGCACTTATTGATGTCTCCCTTCCAATACTTAAGTGATACATGCATTTCCCTTACCCTGAAGCCTATATTTAGGTATGTTTAGCCACCTAGCACAACACAAACACTCAGGTCTACCTTCCTATTGGTATACCCCCTAACATCATGGCATCCATATCCTGTTGTTTGAACCTGCAGCTTCATCTGCATTGGAAAACTGTACCTATGGACTGCCCTTACATACCGACACCCACAAGCCATGTTCCACTGTACAATGTTTTTCCTTACCCGATCCCTCTCTTGACTCATCCTGGACATCTACTTCTACCACTGATACCCAAATCTGTTATTACTCGCCAACCCAGGCTACCCCTATGCATCTTTGTGTATCCAGGATACCTGTTTACCTCTACTTGATTACCAACTGTCCATTGATTATTATCTACCTATGACCCATATTACACCAGTTCAGATTATACCCTCTCCCTGTTTCTGTTATGCACTCTACTTAGGCGGTGTACATACCAACACATAGATTAATAAACACAGGATGAAATCCTTTAACACATCATGTTTTCTTCCCTTCTTGGTTCCTATATGAACAACCTATAATACAATTTAGGTACGATTTTAATGGCTTACCTACTAGGTACTCCCTCATGTACATGTACTTAACAGAACATTTAGAGTATCCTATTTACCCCTTATTTGCTCCCTTTCACTTATACACTTGTTTACCCACACCCCCCTCACGCGGTTGACACATTATTTGCAATAGACTGCTACTGTCCAACAGAGAGTAGCAGAGGCAAACAGGACCCTATGCACACATGTAGTTACAACATATGGGCAAATCTTGTCTACAGGAACTGTTGCTAATTAACACACTGACACACCTTTTCTTCTTTCTATGCTTCACCCCATATCCTTCCTTACACCAAGTTTCATGGCGTACTCAGTACAAATCTATACACCCCTGTTTGCACAGGGATTAGCTGCCCTTTCTTAATACCTCCTCCTATGCCTATGATACTATACCCCTGCACCCTTTCTAAACCTATAGGTAACACTACATAAATTAGTACTTTACTGGAACATGAGTACAGGAAAACTCCTTACCTCTCCCTTTATCTGACACTAGTTCCAATTACCTGTTGTTCTGCAATTTGCAAGAACACTATACCCATAGGTACATGACCCTATACCCGAACACAGGCCTGTTACCTATACTCTTGTAGGTACCTAAATCACTTACTGTATTGGCACATACTCCACCATCTGATGCACTGGGTACCACATTAGTACCCCTGTATCCTAGTTGTGTTCTGATGGCACACGCACACAGGAACTAACCTACACACAGATACACATCTATATTACCTGATTCCAATGTAGGTTTCCACATGATACTAATACAGATCCCCATATATTTGACTGAAACCAATTCTCCTCGACTCTGCACCCCAGTTCTTTATGATGCTAATTAATGTTCTCTGCCACAGTTCGTGTGGAAACACACTTACGTAAACACAAAGCTATACCAATCCCTAGATGTCACATTACCCTTCACCATTAGAGTTCTCCTAAACATTAACTCGAACAGTTGGCGTAAATAATAGAGATTGTAAGTAGGGAATACCTGACAGGCTTGAATGCGAAGGTTCGACTGGTCTCCTTGACAAACTCGACTATTGTTCTTCATTAAGGAGAAGAAGTAGGGTTATTGGTTTTACACGTAGATGAGAAGAAGGGTTTGATTTTCCTGGAAATTACTGAGAAGCCCAATTTCGGGGTGGGCTTTTATGAAATGCCCACCGCTGGATTTTTTATGAAATGTCCAGAATTAAGTTTTTCCACGTTAAATATTTCAAGATTCTCTCTAGTTGCTATGTATTTACAAAATTTGCCATTATCATAGTTCCAAAAATACCCCTTCGCGCAAATTTGGACATCTATATATAATTATGAATTCGCAATCTCAGATTTGGATTGAGAAATTCGTATTCTTCTTCTTCTTCACGAGAAATTTGAAATTAATTGATATAATCTTTATTAGAGATCGCAAAATCGTTCGTAGTTCACTGTGGTTTTCGTCAGTCGAACGTCGATCATCCTTCATCATCATCGATCATCATCATCATCATCATCATCTTCGTGGTTTCCGGCGATTAGGTCAATTGTGGATAGAAGATCTTCTTCTTTTCTTTTATAGATCTTAAAACAAGGTGAGAGTTCAGATCTGTAGAAATTCATCCATCAGCTTGTATATCTCGAAATTTATGCTGAATTTGAATTTGTTATGAAGATTATTAACTTAGAAAATGTTAGTGAGATATTTAATCTTGTTATTTTGTGCGAATAGCATTCTCCGTTATATTTAAACGGAGAATGACAATTACTTCTTATAAAGATCATTATCCGTATGTTTTTATACGGAGAATGAACATTAACCATAAGTTACAGACAGATAATAATCATTCTCCGTTTTACTTTAGACGGAGAATGTCATTCTCCGTTTTACTTTAGACGGAGAATGTCATTATAAGTTGGTTCCAAACGGAGGATATTTATTCTCCGTTATTTTTAGACGGAGAATAATCATTATTAGACGAGAATTTTATTGTTCTATTTGTGACCTCTTATGTTTTTATGTTATCAGGGGGGAAGATATGGAATCAAGTTGTTTAGTTAACATTTGTTTCAAGGGAGACATAGTTTCCTGCCGTGTCACACATGAAAGTACCGTGGATTTTTTAAAGAATAAAGTGTGCGATCGATGGACTTCTTTGGATCCACTTTCCTTCCGTTTCAGGTTTTTGCACTCTGATGGGACTGAACTGTATGTTGAAAGTGATTTTTGGCTTCGCTCATTGGTTGGTGGTTTTAACGGTACTCACGATGTGAGTTTTGATCTATATGTGGAGCAAATATACTCTCAATGTTCTTCATCAACATCTTTTCCTTGTCAAAGCTTTCACATGGGACCTTCGTCTTCCTCTTCTAGTTCTTTGAGTAGATGTTCTCCTAATGTAAAGGACAAACGAGTAGTACAATTTTATGAGGGCTCAACTGAGACAGTGAAGAAGAGAAATCGGATATGTGGCCTGGATCAATTACTGGTGTTGGTCAGATTTTTCTAAATGGTGTTGAAGAAGTTAGGAATGCTGTTAGAAAGGTATGTTTTGAATCTCGTCATCCATTCCACATTTTGAAATCTGAGCCGGGGAGGTATACTGTTTGCTGCAAGAATTACAAGACACATGCTTGTTTGTGGAGCTTCCATGCTATATCTATTTCGAAAGATAATCAAATTTTTGAGGTGAAGAGGTATGTGGGAGAACATAATTGTGGAGCTGGCTATATGGATAAAGGTAATCTGGTTGTTCCAGCAAAGTTTGTGAAAAGTTTGGTTAGTGACATTGTTCGGATGCATCCTAAAAAGTCTGCAAAATCTGTTGTCGATGATTTCAAGGTCGATACGGCTTATCTGTTACATATGGACAGGCATACCACGGAATTAGGCTGGTGCACCAGGAAATGTACGATGGATGTTAGATCTTACAGTGACTTGTGTTGGTATGTCAACAAGGTAAAGGAAACCAATAATGGTTCCGTTATCGACTTCCAGAAAGATGATTCATCAATGAGGTTTGAGCGGCTTTTTCTTTCATATGGGGCTTGCGTAGAAGGCTTTCAATATTGTCGTCCGATGCTATATTTGGATGCTACTTTCCTTACAGGTAGGTTTAGAGGATGTTTGATGTCTGCTACAGCGAAGAATGGTAACCAACAGTTCTACCCTATTGCATACGGTATAGTCTCAGGCGAAGATGGCGATAATTGGGAATGGTTCCTTAGAAATCTAAAGAATGTTGTTGGATGTAGTAGGCGTATTGTTTTTCTTTCGGATCAAGGCACCGGTCTAGTTTCTGAAGTCCCTAAAGTGTTTCCTAATGATTATCATAGCTATTGCTATTATCACATGAAGAATAACATACCGCTGAAAGAGAAAGGAAATGAAAGAGTGTATCCGCATGTACTTGAAGCTTGGAGGCAAGCAGTATATGCTCTAACTCCAGGTGTGTTAATGAGACAGATATATGCACATTTTCTATGCATTTACCATTAATTTAACAAGGAAAATGACCATTCTCCGCGTCAGAAACGGAGAATAGTCATTCTCCGTGTGTTTTAACACGGAGAATGTCCATTCTCCGTCCTGCATAGAACGGAGAATAGCATTCTCCGTTAGCTTTTGAACGGAGAATGGTATTATCCGTCTTGCATAGAACGGAGAATATCATTATCCGTTAGCTTTTGAACGGAGAATGACTATTATCCTTATGAGAATGCACTTATTTTTAATAATTTTGTGAATTGACCTAATTCTTTATTAATTATTTGTTTTTCTGTATAAAGGTGGGTATAGACAAGCAATCAAGAAGATTTATGATCTGAATTGTGGTCATGTTGTGAATTGGATGAATAAACAAAAACCTGAACACTGGTCAAACGCATTCTTCCCGGGATGTAGATACGGTGAGGTTGCTTCTAGTTGTGCAGAGTCATTCAATGCATGGATAAAGGCTGAGAAGAAATTGCCTATATCAGCAATTGTAAATGTCATCCGTGTGAAGATGATGAAGATGATTTCGGATCGCCACAAGGATGCAATTGGTTTGAATAGCAAATTGACTCCATACGCTGAGGATATGCTGAAGCAGCTTACAGATGATGGCATGTGTTATAGGGTATATCGGTCCGGTGATTTCGAATTTGAGGTGATCGCAGATACTTCCTCCCATATGGTGAATCTTCTTGATTGTCATTGTAGTTGTCGTAGATGGAAGGTATATGGATTCCCATGCAGCCATGCAATACAATGCATCAGAGTTGGTTCAGATAAATCTGTTTACGACTTTGTGGAGCAGTATTGGACATCAGATTATTACCGGAAGTTATATTCATGTGCTATTCGTCCAGTTCCAGATTGTGAAAAATTTGAAAATAATCCCACTGATGTTGTTCTACCCCCTGTTCCGAAACGTGGTCCTGGACGACCAAAAGCGGACCGTTACAAGAGCAAATATGAGAACAAGGGAAAAGAGAAGAGAAAGATAAGGTGCCAGAATTGTTTTGAATTATGCAATCACAATCGCAGCACTTGTCCTCTGCCTCCACGTGCTGCTACGGTGGTCGAGGGGGCAGCGCCCCCTCGTTAATACATACACATATATTCCTTCTTTTATATAACTGGAATTATTTTTGAATACATATCTTACATTTTTTGATATCAATGGTAATAGTTTGAACTCTGTGTATTTGATGTTTCACATATATATTAACAGCATAAGAACTTATTATCCTTTATACTCTCTGACTTTATAATGTATTGAATGACCATTCTCCGTGTGTTTTAACACGGAGAATAATCATTCTCCGTTTTAGATACACGGAGAATGGCCATTTTAAGGTCGAAATACACAGAAAGGGCATTCTCCGTTTCAAAATATACGGAGAATGATATTCTCCGTCTATTTTGACGCGGAGAATGACATTCTCCGTTTTATATACACGGAGAATGGTTATTTATAAGTCAAAATACAAAGATAATGTAATTGTCCGTGTATTTTAAGACGGAGAATGGCATTATCCGTCTATTTTGACACGGAGAATGACATTCTCCGTCTATTTTGACACGGACAATGTTCATTTCTAGGTCAAAAAACACAGAAAATGTCATACTCCGTGTATTTTAACACGGAGAATGCTCATTCTCTGTGTATTTGATGTTTCACATATATATGACAGCATAAGAACTTATTATCCTTTATACTCTCTGACTTTATAATGTATTGAATGACCATTCTCCGTGTGTTTTAACACGGAGAATAATCATTCTCCGTTTTAGATACACG
>JANAVB010008471.1:0-12992 GCA_029216955.1 Iris pallida
TATATATATATATATATATATATATATATCATTAACATATAAACACCCTTAATTAATCACTAACCCAAAATTCTAGAGAGAGCCTACAAATAGGGGGCAAAGTGTAGAGAATTCAATTCTCTACACTTAATGTAAATAACTTAATTGAAAAGGAGAATTAATGAAGGGTTTTAATGGCATACCTAATTGGAGTTTGGAGAGAGAGCTTGGAGAGAGAATTTGAGAAAGAGAGAGAGATGACTTTATGGAGAAGACAAAGGGGGGGCCTCCTAGTCATGGCCGGCCACTTCCCCTTGGGATATTGGGTTGGGATCCAATAGCCCACAACCCATTAATCCAAGTTTGGTTTGTTTTGAAATCGGTTGGTTCGGTTTGGTTCTAAATACAAATTAAGTCTCTAAAATGACTAATTAAGTCATGGAAATTAGGTTAATAATTTCTAGCCTATTTATGATGGTACATGGGCTAAGCCCAGCTAGTATGGGGGTCCCACTAGGGTCCAGGCTACCCGGGTCTCCAAATTGTGTCCGAATTGGATAAAATTCAAACCGACTCAAATAATTCCTAAAAATCATATAAAATCAAATAAAATTCCTAAAATATTATAAAACTTGAAAATGACGAAAATACCCCTAATTTGAAAAACTGGGGGTGACAGTCCCACACTTAGCATTAAGCATGTGAAATATATCGTTGAAGAACATTACTATAGATTAGTCATATGATATTATACCTTTATTGTATTGTATCACTATTAGAAAGATGGACCTTATATGATATATTATACCTTTATAGTATTGTATCATTTTGGCATGTCCCGATCCGATAACAACCGATACCCGATACTGACCGATACCGATGTTGGGGATCTCTTTTCTGATTAATTCGACAAAGAAAATTAAACTAAAAAGACAAATCACAAGGTTTAAAGCGTACTAAGGTTGTAAAATCATGTAAAAAAAAATCATTCTATTGTTTGTAAACCAATCGGGTAATAATGACTACTATTTCATTTAATTTCAAAAATACTAAAAATGAAAATTATTTTATTATGTATAAAATATATGTTTTTAAATATAAATAATTTCTTAATAATTATTTGTTTTTCGATACCAAAAAATCCTATACTTCGATCTGAAACCACCGATACTACCGATATCGCCAAAAAATCCTATACTTCGATCTTTGACAATTGGTATATATTATACTATCTATGAAAGTTTCTATGGAAATGAATGTTTTGTCTTGAACATATATGGAGAGTTATGAATCTCCTACATTCTCCTACATTTTATAATTTAAAACCTATGGGTCTTACTATTCTACAAAATGGGCTCCTACATTCTAAATCTAGAATCTAGAAATTGGAATGAGTATCGAAATCGGTATCGGTATCGGTATCAGCATCGGCAGCTTCTCATAATCAAAACTGATGTGGTTAGCCATTGGCCTTGATTTTTAGTTCAGCTTCTATAAGTAATTTGCATTAATTTACGGTACGACATGGTGATCAGGACATAGTCCCTACAGCTATTCGACTGGTGAGGCAGTAACTATGTAGCCGTAGATAAAGTTGACTGTCCTCCGACCCCCATCCCTCGATAATGATGATACGACAACCTATCACTATATCTTTTAGTAGTAAATGATGTCTTAGTATTACATTATGTGGGTTCATCTTGATTCTGTTATATCCTTCAGATACTAGATTCGATAAGAACATATACTACAACATATGTACAGAACATAGATGATTCACACTAATGTATGCTATAATGAATTTTGGGTTGCGTTCTGAGCCATCCGTTCTCACACTAGGCAAAAAAATCGAATATAACATTTTTATCTGCTTTCGAAAATGTACTCAAACGAGATGATGGTTCCTTTAGTTAGCTTGCTTATGTTACAATTATATTCTTTGTGAATATCGATCTTACCAGATGACACCCATGACCCGAGCAGCGGTACGTCGTTTGAGGGAAACACTGAATGCTGAGGTGGCTCCTTCTACTGAATGCTGAGGTGGCTCCTCCTACTGTTAAGGAGGAAGTGGCACCGGTAGCTAGTGAGACCGGAAGTTCCATTCATCCAGCACCTGCAGTGGACTGCATCTCTTCTGGCGCCGTCGATCCCACATTTTTGAAGTGGTTGCGTGATCGTATCACTGAACGTTTGCGTGAGCTACTGTAACGCCCCAGAACCAGAATACTGGAGAGCGGGGGCGTACAATGTACATAGCCAGCTACGTATATTGAAGTGCAACCACCTCGCTATACGGTCACGGCTGTCTAGATACATGAGGGTTTAACTACAAGCCAACAGTCTCCTATGGTCATGAACAAATCTATTGTCTCAATCTCAAGCAAGCAATAATAGTTACAAGATATCAGAGCACCAAATATATAATAGCAAGCCGTCCCATACATTACATATTGGATGATCATGAAGCTAGTCATACAAAATGTCAGGACAAGCAAGAGTTCAGTCATACATGATCAACCCTAGGATCTATTAATCATGTTACAGCCCGTAGGCAGACAGTAAATAAAGGTGCAATACGAGCTAAACAAGTGCTCGTCGGCTAAACGCCTCAAAAGAATATTTTTACAATAAAGTGGGAGGACAAAAAGAAACCCACTCGTTGCCAGGGTTACGCCTGGTGGTCACCATCTGGCTGGAAGACAGGTAGATCCTCTGGTGCTGCTCTGATATCTGGCCATACAGAACCAGCTGGGTCAGATCCCCAGAAAGAGCAAGTGCCACAAAGGAGGCTTCACTTAGGAACTAAAACCAGTATATCACAATAGAATATTAAAGATAATAAATAAAGAACAGATAATAATAGATATAACAACAGTAAACTGAGTACGAGGAAACCATTCAAGTAGCCAGGTCACAACCCTTAAACCAAACAAGGACCGGGGTTGCAGCCCTTCACCTGAATAGAAACCCGTCTCAAATACTATTGGTACAGTGAAGACAATAAACGAAAAGAGGATACAGAACTGCTCCGGGAGCCAGGTTACAACCCTTAAACCAAACAAGGACCGGGGTAGTAACCCTTCGCCTGAACAGAACTGGACCCCTGATCTATACTGCTAAGGCCAGTATAAATAATCATGGTATTAAGGTAAGGTAAAACATGATGAACATAGCACGGGGTTGAAATAAGACAATAAACGAAGAGAGGACACAGAACTGCTCCGGGAGCCAGGTTATAACCCTTAAACCAAACAAGGACCGGGGTTGTAACCCTTGGCCTGAACAGAACTGGACCCCCGATCGTTATTGTTAAGGCAAGCATCAATAATCATGTCATGTCACAATCTTGCACAGGATCAGGATAAGACTAAGCTGGAATAAACTCCATCCAATCAATCACGGCCAATCAAGAGTACGGCTTGATACTTTAACTAACTAGGGTTATCACAGGCCTAGTTACTAGCAAAATGCAATGAGATTATCCCAACAGCCATAAGCCCTGCAGGCCATCCGGTTATCCAGGTCGAATGTTCGGTTATGAAGAATGCAACACGTGACTGTGTGCTGGAAATGTGCCCTACTCGTCGGTAGGCTACAAGTCCACTGAATGCGCCCGGATAACGGGATTGCCTGTAGCTGGGAATCTCTTCATGCCTACTGAATTATTCTAGTTAATTAGCCTTAGTCAATTTCAGTAGGTACCCCTGACCGTGGTACTCAGGGATCCCCATCCTAGACATGATGCAAGACAGTACCAGTTTATTTGTACAAACACAATCGCCCACGGTGTCCAGGTCTTTCATACTTGTCACGTCAGGCTAGCTGTCGTAACAGCATGTCGAGATATATCATGTCAGTTTATTAGTCAAGAGTGCACCACGACGGGTCGCTATCGTGTTCAGGAATTATGCCAGAATTTACATAACATAGACATAAATGAGACATTTTAATAATATTAATAATAATAATAATAATAATAATAATAATAATAATAATAATAATAATAATAATATAATAATAATAAAGTACAAGACTGTGGAAGGGCCATTCGGCTGAGAGAATAGAGCTTATGCTGCCAAGAGATCGGATCCCATGCGGCTCGGGATTCAGAAGTCCATGCGGCTGGGGGAGGACAGGGTCTTATGCGGCTCGAATAGGACGAGTCCATGCGGCTAACTCAAGTGGGGTCCCATACGGCTAAGCAAGGGAACAATTTATACGGCAGCGGGAAAGAAGGGGCTCATGCGACCGAGAAGTATTTGGGCCTCATGCGGCTAAGGAAAAAGGGGGCTTATGCGGCGGCGGAACAGTCAAGCCTATGCGGCTGCGGATATTGGAGTTCATGCGGCTGAAGTTGTGCCGAGGCCATATGCGGCTGAAAATGGTTGAGTTCATGCGGCTGAACTACGAAGTTGACTTCATGCGGCTGCGGGAGTGATTAGCTTATGCGGCTGGGATACCAACAAGGCCATGCGGCTATGGAGACTTGCCGCATGAAAGTCATGCGGCTAAGGCTACCATGCGGCTCAAAAACTGCTCTTCTTTTCCACTGATCCGAAAAGAATATCCATGAAGTCCTTGGCTTTAGAGCTCATAAATCCTTCATCCGAAGTCAGAATGCAGACTTCCATGGGTCAAAATAGGGCAGAACGAAATTCTCTACAACATGGAACCATCAAAACTTTGAAATAACTATGTTAAGTTGATCAAAACCCAAGAAATCCAAAAATGCTATAAACTTAGATCTACACAAATTGAACCATGGAAATAAGAAATGCCAAATAATAAAGTGTGTTAGAATCTCGTGAGAAAGGGAATGGAACATTAAAAATGAAGTTCCTCCATGAAGCAAGCTACACTTGCCTAAGCTCTCTCTCTCTCTCTCTTCTGGTGGTTGAAGAAGTAATGGTGGAGAAGAAGTAGTAAATGAAGAGAGAGAATAAAGGAATGGGTTAATAAAGGATGATGGTGGTGGTAGGTAAGGGTTCTTCCCTTGGTTCATGATGAACCAAGGCAACCCAAGCCTAGCCGAACCAACCTAAAATAGACCAAGCCATGTAATGCCATGATAAGCCAAGCAAGGAATCATGCAATACAAGATAAAATACGTACACGTATTTTAAAATACGTAATACGAACTATAGGCATTACAACCCTACCCACCTTAAAAGAATTCCGTCCTCGGAATTTAATTAAGAGGCTAGAGGGACAAGAACAAGCTATACTATTCACAGACAAGCTATACTAATCAAGCAATCAAGTAAGTATTCATGCAAGCAAGGAATCGAAGGCATGAGGCATAAGAAAGATATTATACCTCACGAGTCAAATAGGTCGGGATATCGCGATCGGATATCATCATCACGCTCCCACGTTGACTCACTCAAAGAGTGATGACCCCAAGCAACTCGGACTAACTTGATAGTCTTTTTCTTGAGTGTCTTCTCTCTTCGGTCCAATATAGACACGGGTCTCTCCTCATACGAAAGGTTGGTACCAACAACTAGTTCCGAATGATCCAGAATATGGCTCGGGTCCGGGATATACCGTCGTAGTTGGGATACATGGAATACGTCATGCACCTCACGTAGCGACGGCAGAAGAGCGAGACGATAGGACACATCTCCTACTCGCTCCAGAATATCGAACGGTCCTATATACCTAGGACTAAGCGTTCCCCGCACGTCGAAACGAATGACGCCACGGTTAGGCAAAATTCTCAGGAATACATGGCCGCCGACAAAAAACTCAAGAGGGCGCCGATGAGAATCGGCCCAATGACGCTGGCGATCTTGGGCAACTCGAAGATGATCTCTGACTCTTCTGACCACTTCAACCGTCTGGGCAATCATTTTCGGACCAAGCATCTGCCTCTCTCCAACATCATCCCAGGCTAGCGGAGATCTGCACTTTCTACCATATAATGCCTCGAACGGTGCCATCTGGATACTGGCCTGGAAGCTGTTGTTGTACGAGAACTCCACCAGGTGCAGGTAATCTTCCCACGAACCACCGAAGTCGAGTGTACAAGGCCGTAACATGTCTTCGAGAGTCTGGATCGTGCGTTCCAACTGACCATCTGTCTGCGGGTGATATGCTGAGCTGAACTGGAGGCGAGTCCCCAAACTCTCTTGCAGGCTACGCCAAAAGTGCAACGTAAATCTGGAATCTCTGTCCGAGGTGATACTGACTGGTATACCGTATAATCTGACAATCTGTCGGAGATACATCTTCGCTAGCTAAGCCGTCGACTGACCAACTCTGAACAGGAGAAAGTGAGCCACCTTCGTGAGCCGGTCAACTATAACCCAAATAGCATCTCGACCAGCTGGGATCTAGGTAATCTAGTCACGAAATCCATGGTCACATGCTCCCACTTCCATTCTGGAATTGGTAAGGGCTGAAGAAGTCCTGCTGGCCTCTGATGTTCAGCTTTAACTTGTTGGCAAATCAAATATCGAGAGACAAATTGGGCTATCTTCCTCTTCATGCCATTCTACCAAAAGTGCTGACGAATATCACGGTACATCTTCATACTGCCGGGATGAATGGAATACTGCGAACTGTGAGCTTCTGCCATGATCTCCTGTCTGATATCTCCACTGGGTACACAAAGACGCTTACCATGTCGAAGTGTACCGTCTTCATGAATGCATAACTCTGGTCGCCGTCCTGCCTTACACTCTGCTCTGAGTCGCTGAAGCTTGGAATCTGCCGACTGCGCCATCTGGATCCTCTCGACTATAGTGGACTAAACTTGCATACTGGCCATCAATACCACACTGGAAGGGAGGACAACTTCTATATCCATCTTCTGAAGATCTGCTAACAGCTCTGGTTGTGCTGTTAGGAAATAAACTCCGGCTCTCCTGCTCAATGTATCTGCTACGACATTGGCCTTCCCAGGATGATACTGCAAGTTGACATCATAATCTACAAGTAGCTCCAGCCACCTCCTCTGATGCATATTAAGATCCTTCTGGATGAAAACATACCTCAGGCTCTTGTGGTCGGTGAAAATCTCTACCCTATCTCCATTTAGGTAGTGCCTCCACAACTTAAGTGCAAACACTACTGCTGCCAGCTCCAAGTCATGGGTTGGATAATTCCTCTCATGATCACGAAGTTGTCATGACGCATAAGCTATTACCTTCCCATGCTGCATCAGAACACATCCCAAACCTCTGCCTGAAGTATCGCAATATACTGAGAATCCTCAGGTTCCATCTGGAAGCGTGAGAATGGGTGCCGTCATCAAGCCTCGCTTCAACTTCTCAAAGGAATCCTGGTACTCTGCTGTCCAAGCAAACTGCACATCCTTGCGGGTCAACTGGGTTAATGGCGATGAGATCCGAGCAAAGTCTGAAACAAATCGCCGGTAGTAGCCGACCAATCCAAGAAAACTGCGAACTTCTGCAATCGTGCTGGGCACTGGCCATGTTTTAATGGCCACGATCTTCTGGGGATCCACTTCTACTCCTCATCTGGTGATGATATGACCCAAATATGAAATGCGATCAAGCCAGAACTCGCATTTACTGAACTTGGCATACAACTGGTGCTCTCTAAGAATCTAAAGAACAACTCTGAGATGTTGCTCATGCTCCGCCTCACTCTTGCTGTAGATCAGTATGTCGTCTAGGAACACAATCACGAACTGATCCAAATAAGACATAAAGATACAATTCATGAGGTCCATGAATATGGTCAGCGCATTGGTTGCTCCAAATGGTATCACAAGAAACTCCCAATGCCCATACCTAGATCTGAAAGCTGTCTTCAGGATGTCCTGCTCTCTGACTCTGATCTGATGGTATCCTGACCGCAAGTCGATCATCGAGAATACTGCTGTCCCTTTGAGTTGATCAAACAAGTTATCTATCCTCGGGAGAGGGTATCTGTTCTTGATTGTTACTGAGTTTAAGGTACGATAATCTACACATAATCTGGACGTACCATCCTTCTTTTTTACAAGAACCATTGGGGCTCCCCAAGGCGATCCACTAGCACAAATGAATCCCTTGGTTCTGAGTTCTTCAATCATCTTATACAATATCTCTAGCTCTGACGGTGCCATCCTGTAGACTCTCTCTGACACTGGGGCTGATCCGGGAATCAAGTCGATGGTGAGCTCGATCTCCCGCTCTGGCGACATCCCTGGAAGCTCTTCTGGGAAAACATCTGGAAACTCTTCAACTATCCGGGGTAACTGCATTGCTGCTACTGCCATCCGCAACACTGGAGAAGAAGGTTCAACTTCGCCTCGGAAGAAGAAAAACTCCGGCTCGCCTGGAATGCTAAAAACAACCCTGCCAATGTGGCAGTCTATCCTAGCATACTGGTCCCTCAACCAATCCATCCCTAAGACCACATCATAATCGGCCATCGGGAACTCTATCAATCTAGCGGGGAACTCTCTACCGGTAACTACGATCCGACACGAGAAAAACACTCTATCTACTCCCACAAGTTCGTTACCAGTAAGTATATTGAGCCTTACTGATAATGACTCGAGCTCCAATCCTATCCGTGTCGTGAATCGTGTAGACATAAATGAATACGAGGCACCAGAATCAAATAAAACTAAAGCTGGAAAGGTATTGACGAGAATAGTACCTGCCATTACCTCACCTGGTGGTATTCATTCTTCTCCCATGGTCAAAGCCAGCACTTGACCATGTCCTCTGGGTGCGGGTCCCCTCTACTGAAAATTCCTCTGCCTGCTCTGGATCAGGGCTTGGGCTTGGGCATACTGATGCGGTCTCTGCTGCTGGAATGCCTGGGCCTGCGTCGGTAGGGGTGCAACTCGGGCGGGTTGGGTCGGGTTTGAGGTCAACCCGAGCCCAACCCGATAGATCATAAGCCTAGCCCAAGTCCAAGCCCGACCCGACTTCGGGTTCAACATATGAAGCCCAAGACCAAGTCCGGAGGATCGGGTTAGACTCGGGTTGGGTCGGGTCCATCGGGTTTATCGGACTCTAATAAGATATTTGAAATAATTTTAAACAAGAGTAATATTAAATGCATAATCAAATAGCAATCAAATCTCAATCATTACAAAATAAAACTGAAATGAGATTTAGGACAAGGAATTGAAGAGTTAGGGTAAAAAAAATTATAGCTTAAACTTTTTATTTAAGTAGTATGAAACAATATATATATAAGAGTTGCATCCCACAATATTTAACCATATTCAAGGTGCATCCCACTATTTTATCATAATGTACAATACCCTCCACTTCCGTCAAAAACTAACGGTCAACTCCATTGACCGTTAATTTTTGACCGAAATGCCCCTTCCATTTTTCCAAGCTGACGAGGGGGAACTGGTAATAATGGTGATTTGCTAGGGGTATTTCGGTCAAAATTAATGGTCAACAGAGTTGACCGTTAGTTTTTGACGAAAGTGGGGGGGTATTGTACATTATGGTAAAACAGTGGGATGCACCTTGAATATGGTTAAATATTGTGGGGTGCAACTCAAAATTTCTCATATAAATTATATGTATGTCGGGTTTCGGGTTCTTCGGGTTACCCAACACATGAACCCAAGCCCAACCCAATTTTGATCGGGTTCAAATATTTTAACCCGAGCCCAAGTTCGAACCCGAATATCTTCAACCCGAACCCAACCCATTAACGGGTTTACCCGATCGGGTTCGGGTTTAGCCCGCCCGAGTTGCACCCCTATGCGTCGGCAATGGCCTCAGGAATGGGTACTGCAGCTGCTGGACTGGTACTGGTCCTCTAACTGAAGGACTAGAGAAGGCCGATAAACTCCTGTTCGGGCAATTCCTAACCCTATGGTCTGGGGTACCACAAACCAAGCACAACCCTGTGCTCTGTGATACTCTGATACCACATGCCCTGGCTTCCTGCAGTATGAACATTCCACTGCGGAAGACTGCTTCTGCTTCTGCTTGCTGAGGGTACGTCGGGGTGGAATGCTGAACCGACGTCACTGAGGTCACCCGCCTCAGAGCTCCAATGGTCAAAGCCCTGGCTGCCGGGGCTGGTGCTGATGACTGATTCATCTGGCTATGGGATCGCTTCCGACCTCTGGTCCTATCCATGATCCTCTGGGAGGTATATTTATGCCTCCGGGCTGCCCTCAAGACTGCATCAAAAGTCTGATGCTCAAATTGCTCTACTGCCAATAGAATCTCGAGATGGAGCCTCTGCTGGAATCGCTGAGCTCTATCATACTAGGTTGCCACCAAGGTGGGAGCAAACCGACTAAGCCTGGAGAACTCGGCCGTATATCCATCGACCGTTCTGCCCATCTGCTTCAGATTGGTAAACCTCGTCTGTAGATCGTATTGAGCTACAACATCGAAATACTTGGTCTGGAATCTCTCCCTGAATACTGTCCAGACAATAGGGGCCACTGATCCAACGGCCTGCGCCGCCCACCAGCTGCGAGCAAGATCTAATAACTACAGGCACACTACGGCCACCTTCTCATTCTCTGGAGTCCTGGCTGCTTCTAGAATCACTCCCGTGTCTTGAAGCCATGCATCAGCAGCGATAGCATCTTCACTGCCGTCGAAGAAGGGAGGGTTCAAGCGCTTGAAGCTGTTGGCCGTGTTATTACCCTGATGACCTCCTCTGGTCAAAGCATCTGCCACCGTCTGGTGCAAGGCATCTCCTCGACGATCCTGGGAAGCTAATAGGGACCTGATGAGACCCACCAAAGTCCCATCATCAGGCTCTGCGGGCTGGACGGGCTGAACTGGTGGCTCTCCTCCAGTAGGCATGACTCTGGAGGCTACTCCTGAATGATGGGCTTGATCTCCGGGTTGCTGCTGGTCCACGGGAGGTGCTCCGCCTTGCTGATCGGCAGGTCCAGGAACAATGCCGCTGAAGAAGACGACATAGGGAACAATAAGGAAGGACCAGGACAGATCAATGAAACAAGCATGTGATCAGGTCAAGAATTCAAGGATTCAGAAGATACGAGTAGAGATCAAGGGTGAGTACTGATTGAGACATCTATTCGATAAATCCTCACATATCTTGATTTACAAGACCTGCATGGGCCACCACTAAAACCATGTAACGCCCCAGAACCAGAATACTGGAGAGCGGAGGCGTACATAGCCAGCTACGTATATTGAAGTACAACCACCTCGCTATACGGTCACGGCTGTCTAGATACATGAGGGTTTAACTATAAGCCAACAGTCTTCTATGGTCATGAATAAACCTATTGTCTCAATCTCAAGCAAGCAATAATAGTTACAAGATGTCAGAGCACCAAATATATAATAGCAAGGCGTCCCATACATTACATATTGGATGATCATGAAGCTAGTCGTACAAAATATCAGGACTAGCAAGAGTTCAGTCATACATGATCAACCCTAGGATCTGTCAATCATGTTACATCCCGTAGGCAGACAATAAATAAGGTACAATACGAGCTAAACAAGTGCTCGTCGGCTAAACGCCTCAAAAGAATATTTTTACAATAAAGTGGAAGGACAAAAAGAAACCCACTCGTTGCCAGGGTTACGCCTGGTGGTCACCATCTGGCTGGAAGACAGGTAGATCCTCTGGTGCTGCTCCGATATCTGGCCATACAAAACCAGCTGGGTCAGACCCCAGAACTGCTCCGGGAGCCAGGTTACAATCCTTAAACCAAACAAGGATCGGGGTTGTAACCCTTTGCCTGAACAAAACTGGACCCCTGATCTATATTACTAAGGCCAGTATAAATAATCATGGTATTAAGGTAAGGTAAACATGACAAACATGGCATGGGGTTGAAATAAGACAATAAACGAAGAAAGGACACAGAACTGCTCCGGGAGACATCTATTCGATAACGTTTGTAATGTCGCTAATTAACATCGCCGTAGCGACGTTTTGCGACGTTTTACCGATTAGCGACACGCTTTTTTTCGAAACGACGCTAGAAACGTCGCTAACTTAAATTAGCGATATTTTGGTCGGCATTAGTGACATTTACAAACGTCGCTAATCTGACAGATTCTGGTAGTGAATAACTATTGTAACGCCCCAGTCCCAAAATACGTAGGACCAAGTACGTGAACATGCCAGCTGCACATACCCGAAGAATACTCCAATATATAGAATCCTCATATATGCACATAAGCTGTAAATAAAATAATCACAAGCCAGAATAATATAATCTAATCTTATCACAGCTCAACACAGAAGATAATAGAGTCCAAATAAATAAATAAGAGTATCAAAAGATAGCCGGGTGAACATACTCACTCCAAACAGCTATGAAAATAGTCTTACAAGATCAGAGTCCAACTTCCGTAAAATAGAAAGAAAAGAGATATAAAATAATATCTACAACTGTCTCAGATAAGGAATAGACTAGAAGTCAAAAGGTACTGCCTCGTCATCGATGTAGGATAGCTCCAATGTCGCTCCAGACTCTTGTGAAAAATCGTCTAATCCTGGAGAGATAATCAGGTCCTCAGAGGGATGTAGCAAGATACAAGAAAATACCATGCCATATAAACTGTAATAATATAATAAGAGATAAGGTATGCATGCAATCGGGTTCCTGACCATTCTACTGTGATTATGCAGTTGAGATACAATCCTTCGACGCATGAGCCCTGGCTGAATATAGGATCCGGTATAGTCCCCTTGGGCACCAGTGACCAAGTGCATGACGTTCCAAGAACGACAGTGGCCAACCTGAGAGGCTAAACATATCCGTATCTCCAGCGGAGCTTCCGGGTTACAAGGGAAGTGCAATCGAAGCCCATACGGCAGGTATTGTTCTCCCCCCCAATACCTAGTATCATCATCTCTATGACTGACATGTACCTCTAGTAACCGCCAAGTCTTCTAGCATGCAACTCTATTGGCAGTTACCCCTATCCGTCGCACGCTCCATACGTATCGGTGGCCAGCCGACTACGCGGATACGTGTCCTACATGTGACTCACATCACATGATACAATAAGTGTCAAGGTCGTATGAGATATACCAATACCTCAACATCAATGGGTGGTCACTAGACT
>JANAVB010008472.1:0-13669 GCA_029216955.1 Iris pallida
TCAGATAATTCTACTTCTTCTACACAATTAGATGTGTAATAGGAAACTTCCGTCGTGTCTACTTCTATAATATTTGTTACAAGAGGTAGTTCATCCTGTTGATAAGCTATATCGTCAACCTCAAAGGTATTTCTAGCTTTGGTCTTGCATACTGCCCACCAGTCCGACCTTGTTGTTCCCCGTTTAGGATAACTTGTGAAGTACACGAGCTGAGCCTGACTTGATAGGACAAATGGTTCATAGGCTTGATATCGACGTCGATAGTTTATATCAACAAGACCGTGCTTGTCTACTTTCTAACCTTGACCTTCAATCGGATCGAACCAATCACACCTGAATAACACAATCTTAGCAGGCTCTATTCCATAACTATATGTCAGCTCCACAATCTCCCGTAACACGCCATAGAAATCATTGCCCGCATCAACATCTTTGTAGTTCGAAGATCTGATACACAAACAGCTGTTTTTGGTGGAATCGAGATCCACAAAGTTGTCTCTGATCGGGCAAGTTGTTGACTTGAACCTAAACCCATTAACACAGTAGCTTGGCCATATTTTTGCAGCATAAATTGGTCCCTTGGCTAGCGTTCTAATAGACTCATTCTCAAGTCTTGCGTATGGACGATCGACCTAAATACCACGAAAGAAGCAATTAAGCTCATTCTCAATCAAGTGCATATACAAAAAGGTAATTACAGAGTTCTCAAGTCTTACATATGCACTCAACCATGATGGAAAATAACGTCTCATTTCTTGTTCTAGTTCTTCTTCTGTTATGTGTGGCCTACCCGACCTCACCTCATCATTAAATATGCTGAAAACAACATCGTTCAATTAATGTAATAGTTCTTCTTCTGTTATGTTCGGACCAGGAATTATAATGGTTAGAAATATGTACTGAGTCTTCATGCACATCCAAGGCGGTAGGTTATACGGAGTAACAATCACAGGCCAGCACGAATACTGGGATCCCGAAAGACCAAAAGGAGTAAAACCGTCAGAAGATAGTCCCAACCTGACATTTCGCGGATCTGAAGCAAAATCTGGATACACTCGATCAAAGTGCTTCCACGCTTCTCCATCGGATGGGTGATCCAACACTCCTTCAATCTGTTCTCGCATGTGCCAACTCATATTTTCGGCCGTCTCTTTCACCATAAATAATCTTTGCAACCGCGACGTTAAAGGCAAGTAGTGCATTGAATCGGTCGGTCTTCTTGCACCGGTAGACCTTCCTGTACTAGTTGTCTTATAGCGATCAGTACCACAAAATCTGCACACATCTGCGTCCTTGTCGTCTTTGTAGTACAGCATGCACCCATTGCGACAGGAATCGATTTTCTCGTATCCCATCCAGAGCGATCTCACCATCCTCTTAGACCGGTAGAAGTCTTTAGGCAACTTAGCACCCGCCGGCAAGATCTCTATAATCAACTCCAACACTCGGTTGTAGCATTCTTGTGACATGTTAAAATCTGACTTAATGCTCAACAGTCTTGTAACCACCTCCAACGGTGAATGATCCCCACAACCAGGATACAATGGAGTCCTTGCATTCTCCAGCAACTCCATGAACTGTGCAGCATCGGCGTTCGGTGCCTCCTCAGGTGCATCATGAACGAAACTAGGCCCCGCAGCGTCGAAAACCATGTTCACGCACCCGTCGTCGTATGCATGATTATCTGAAATAAAATTAGGTTCCGCATGTATATACGGCTCAACGTAAGGCTCCGGCTCTGATGCTAAAGACACAAGTTCTCCGTGTGCGGTCCACTGATAGTAATTAGGCGTGAAACCCCTCGAGTACAAATGATATGTCACTTCCATTTTTGGATAATATTTCACGTTATGACATTTCACACACGGACACTTAATTTTGGTGCCGTCCATGTACTGAGGGAACGCCTTAGCAAACTGCAGGAACTGCTCTTCTCCCGCTATGTATTCATTCCGCACACCACACATATCATCAGGACGACGATTGTACATCCATGAACGATTCCGCAAGTAGTAATTCATATCCATTTGAAAATAATTCTGCAAAGATGGACACACATTATCCAACAGGCACAAATTCGTATATAATGTCTTATTATGGGACACACATTAGTAGCGGACAGTTACTAATAACAATTATAGAAGCATGGAATTTCACAAACAGAAAACCCATGTGTGCCAGAACTCAGACGAAGAACTTCACAGCAAAGTCAATAAGTATAGACATTCGAAGAAGGACTTTTATTTATATATAAAAGTCTATTACATGTCTAGAAAAGGTTGTACAAAGGAAAATTTCTACAAAGGAAAGATCCTAAGTCTACAGCCAACGGCCACCATGTGCCTCCAGTTAGGCGCAGCAGTCATCATGCGCTGCCAGTCACCATGCGCCTCCAGATAGGCGCAGCAGCCACCATGCGCCTTCCGATAGGCGCAGCAGTCACCATGCGCTGTCAGTTAGGCGCAGCAAATACCATGCGCCTCCATCCAGGCGCATCCCATCATCTCTTCAGCAGCTCAGTTATGTGCATCCCTTCAGCCAAATTCTTCCAGCCAGGCTCACCTGGCCGAGCAGAGCCCAGTTATGTGCCGCTCTTCCAACCAGGCTCACCTGATAAGTGCTTCGCCAAGCAAAGCATTTAACCCTCTGGCTGGAACCAAGGAAGAGAAGAGCACCGCAAATGCTGTGGCCAGGGGAGGCTTCGAAAGAGCCTCCAAAGCCGAAGGAAGACCGTGATCGAAACCCGCGGCTAAAGGAGCAGCTTTCGACACGATCAAAGTGGGGAAACCCCACTTTACAGGAAGAGAGAGCCTTGCACCGCCATTCCGATCTACGGCTCTTCCGGAATAACGGAGACGAGGCTCGAGCATCCCTATCTTGGATGCAACAGGCACCTTCCGCCTGCCTCAGAAGCCCTCGACTCCGTCTTTTGGATGTAACAGTCACCTTCAAGTGCATCAAAGACAACACAAGCGTCTCATTTTCACCCTCGGGAGCACTTCGTCAACAGAATGCACCCGCATGTTCAAGTTCATGTTGGAAGTACGTGAGGGAATGAGAAGCAAACCTTTTCTCCATGCCACTATTTATAGGCCGGGCAGATCAAACCCACGCGCCAAGTGGATGGCCTTCCGAATTCCGTGCAATAAATTTACATTAAATGGATGAATCGGACGCCTCGAATTCAGCCAAACGGCTATTTATAGCACTCGAAGAGCGAGACAGCTGCATCATTAAAAGACATGTCCGATGCGCCAGCCAGACAGCGTATCACACGGACGCGCCCTTCGGCATCAGGCGCATCACACAGACGCGCCCTACAGTACTCGGCGCATTATAGAGGGTGCGCCCCCACACATCTCCATACCGAGTGGAACGCCAACCGACGCGCCCACTCAGCTGTCCATCGAACGTCACCAACATTAAATGCTGAACTGACAGAGTTGGCAGCACGCCTCCCAAAGTCTGAACAGTTGACAGCTTTATTCAGAAAACGAAGCGTCGGCAACGTCAGCATCATCATGACTCTATTCCGACGGCTACTGCCACGTGGCCACCCGCATGCGCCTCTACGGTCATGCGTCCACACCCGCATACGCCTCTACGGCCATGCGTCCACACCCGCATGCGCCTCTACGGCCATGCGTCCAAACCAGCATGCGCCTCAAAAGCCATGCGCCTCAGACCCTTCACTGATCCCTAAAGACAGAAGAAGAGTCTCCGATTGAAGTTTTGCATGCGCCTCAAAAGCCATGCGCCCCAGACTGATCTCTGATCCCAAAAGACAGAAGGAAAGTCGCCTGCATGCGCCTCAAAAGCCATGCGCCCCAAATGGTTTGTAACTCCTAAAGGTTATGAGCCGCAGCCTCCTCCTGCGCCCAATCCAAGGCGCAGCTCACCAGATTACTCCTCTCCACCAAATCCGAGATCTTCGAACCATGGGTCGATGACACGTGTCCTTTGACTCAACTCGTCCAAGATTTCAGCAACGAAAAGATCTTCTCTTCTGCTACGTGCCGGCTCACAACAGCAGTATGAAGAGTTCTCCCCCTCGATCAGGGCGCAGCATCCATGCGCCTCTATCAGCAACCTCCACGTGGCGTCCCCACACCGGCGCATCCTATATGCGCGCATGAGCAGCCAGCCTGCAGAATTATAAATAGAAGGATCGTCCCCTTCACACACAGACAGAGACTCAGAACACAAGACTCACAGAGAATCCACAACAGAGAATCACCGGAGAGGCAGTTCTAGACACTCAACGTCTTCCTCCTCTCAGCAAGCTCCAGCACCCAGAGCAATCAACACCTTCAGAGAACCGATAACCGCCGTCAGCCGGTCAACGGAGTCAACGCATTACCACTCGCTCCATTGGCACTAAGGACCCAGCTTAAACAAAAGTGTACTCCTAGGACTACATCTAAGTCCTATATTGTATCACTGTTCTGTTTGTATTAAGATTTCAATCAAAACAATTTTAATGGCAAACAAGCTGGCGACTCTGCTGGGGACCTCTTTCTCCTCTACCGAGAAAGTCGTGTCACAGGCCGACGACGTGAAGGTGGGCTCCTCCCACAAGATGCTGGTAGTGCGCCTCAATCAACAGGCGTACGAGGAGTTCATTTCTGAAGGAAGTGCGAGTCCTTCGAAGCGACTATCGAAGCCGAAGAAGACCCGCGCAGTCTGGGTGCGCAAAGTCGACGCCTCGGGCACCACCGTCGAAGGGGATGCACCCGTCCAGCCTTCCCTTCCTGCTGACGTCCTCAGCAGTCAAGGTGCGCCCGCTGATGCAGCGCATCTCTCAGGAAAGCGTGCGGCTGACCACGTTCCCCAGCCATCTTCCTCTCAGGCGAGGAAGATACGTCGACGGAGCAGGGGCGCAGCCAATGCCCCGCGCATCACTTCTGATGCGCCACGAAGAGCCTCTGTCTTTGACAGACTCACTCGCTGTAATGGCGAGGAGAATTTGGATGCTGAGTACTATGCGCCCCAGCGGGCTGGTACGAAGAAATCCAAGGCGGCACGGGCCATGCGCCACAAACGTGCTATGCCAGCAGCCGGCAAGAGGCACGCGCTTACAATCACGCGCGCTGCCGATGGCAAGCTGTACAAGGTTGACTCAAGTGCTTCTGCACCGACAACGAGTCGACCTTCAAAGTCCTCATCTCGCTTGGGCGCATTCACTGCGTGCACAACCAAGCCGAGAGAGGCAAACTCTATGGTCTTGAACTCCCGCGCCTCCTCTGGTTGTGCGTTCGAGGTCCGTTCAAGTCACTTCAAATGCTGTGGTTCCCCCACTACTGATCGTGATGCCTGCTTGGTATTAGATCAGGGGGCGCAGCACTCACCCGACCACCCCGGCGCTTGGCCCTGCCATGCGCCTGAGAGGGGTGTGAGGGTAGCACTCTCCTCCAACGACTTGCGCAACGTGATCACTCACAAGCGCCGGTCAGGAGAGTTGACCAACAAGCACGATGCGCCTCTCACGGGGCACACTTGTGCAGTGGTCACCATCAACTGCTGTTGCAAGACGGCAGTACCGCCAAAGCAGTCGGTCTTCCAACGGCTACAATCATCGACACCCCTCCGACATCGCCTTGGGACGAAGGTGTCAGCAAAAGAGGAACTAAAGATTGCGTCATGCAACGTGATCTCCAATTCCTCATCTGTCCGGAAGACGACTGCCAATTCCTCGTCTTCATCCAAAAGCCAGCCGAGGAAAACCAAGGCAGCTGTCACGACCTCTGGAGTGTTCGAAGGCACTCGGTCGAGGAAGAAGTCCTTGGAGGAAGCTGGGGGTAGCCAGACCCTTGTCGAGCCTCCTTCCGAAGACGAAGATGTCCAAAGCACAGCTGCGGCGGATCTTCATCAAGGCGAAGATGGCCTCCCTGAAGCCCCTCAAAAGGACGATGTCCTCCAGGACACCGCCGGGGGTAGTGCTGAAAACGAAGAGGCCCTTCAAGACAGAGCTGAGGGCAGTCAGGCCCTTGCAGATGCGCCTGTCGAAGACGAACTCCAGAATGTGGCTGGGGGTGGCCAAACACCAGGAGAAGTCACTCCCCTACATGTGAGCGAGGCTGAGAGCGAAGCCTCAACTAATCCATCCACTTCCGGCCGTGTCATGACAGTATACATGACCGGGGGTGATCTTGAGACTGATGCGCCGCCACAGGACATTGTCCAGCGCATAGACTCGCTAGAGGGAGGACTCAAAACCCTCTCTGCCTCAATGCAAGCACTGACTCAAGCAGTGTTTGAGATGCGGTCGGCCTTGATCAGGACACCTTCAAATGGTCCCGACCCAGGAGCCAATGGAGAGTCGAGTGTGCCCCTCCAGCGGACACCCTCAGACACAGAAGCACCCCGGACATCGGAGCCCTCAAACGCTCCACTCCAGGTAGTACCTCCTTCCCCGACTCCTAGCTCCACTGACGACGTGGTCGAAATAATCAAAGATCTGCGGGAGCGCTTCGAGTCCAAGAACAGGCAGGAGGAGCGCCAGAAGATGGGCATTCCCCAGCCTTATCCCCTTGAGTGGAACAAGGTGGTTTATCCCCCAAAGTATAAACCACAAACACTCACGCCGTATGACGGAAAGGACTCTCCACGACGGTACCTGACGTACTTCCAGTCGCAGACAGGGCATCTTCCAAAGGAGGACGCGCTCCTCACCAGCATCTTTGTTGGGGTCCTGAAAGGGGTGGCGTATGACTGGTACTGCAGCCTCCCCGATCATTCCATATCGTCCTTCGACGACCTGACACGCCTCTTCCTCGACCGCTTCTACGACGGTGGGAAGGACATGACGATGGCGTCTCTCATTGAGATACGCCAGAAGGACAAGGAAACGGTTCGAGCATTCATCGAACGCTTCCGTCAGGCCTGCTTCAGGCTACCTCCAGGCATGCCAGAACATGCGCTTCTCTCCGCTTGCAGTATGAACATGCTGCCTGCAGTAAAGCTCTGGCTTAACTCTACTCCCCCTCCCGATTGGAGCTCCCTAATCATTGAAGCTGAAGCTGCAGAGAAGAAGGCGGCCAATGCACGTCTTCTGGGTGTTAGCTTCCCCGCCTTTGACGATAAGGGGAAAAAGTCTGCAACCAACAACTCCGGACGAGAAACAAAGGGGAAACAGGCATTGACTGTTAATGCCTCGAAGGGCGCATCTGCGCCTACTCAAAAGCCTCCACTGGCACCGAGACCCAAGGAGGTGTATTCATTCAATGATGACGACACCCTGCAACTCTTTGAGATACTGAAGCAGGGTGACAAGATCAAGCTTCCGGACCCGAAGCGGCCCGATGAAGTCGAGAAAGTGGACAACCCGAGGTACTGTCACTACCATCGGTTTGTCGGACACCCGACTAAGGACTGCTACGTCCTCAAAAATTACATCCAGCGCATGATCAATGCGGATGTAATCTCCGTCGACTATGAAGAGAAGACGGTGTCAGCTAATATGGTGTCACTTCAGTTTGGCACCTTGCCGCCGACTACCACACAAGATGGCGTCGTCCCCATCCCTAAGGCGATAATGGACGTGGTGAATTTGCCACCCACCCGTGACAATTAGTGGACTTGTCCCACTCACCACATCTCGAGGAGAGGTCCTCTGGGTTCACCCCGACCTCGTCTCCGAGGTAACTCAACCGGAGGTACGCCCTACCTCCAAAGCAAAAGGCAGGAAGATCAAGTCTTGTCGCACGGTCTCTTCTTCAACGGAAGAGGCGCTTCCTGTGCAGACACGTGCACAACAGAACTCCCAGTCCGGTGAAGCTGCCGCCGAAGTAGTGCCTCCTGGCACCATCCCTGAGGAGGGTCCATCCAAGCCCTCAGCAGCCAATAAACAAAAGCAAGTGGAGGCCCGTTTCGACAGACCTCTGCGGAAAGAAAATGCTTCGGGGCTAGCCAAGCCCCACAATTTTGACATTCTGGCACAACTGGCCAGTACTCCTGCACGCCTGTCTTTGTTCGAGCTCCTGCGTCTCTCCAAGGACTCCCGAGAAGCTCTCTACGAAGCTCTGAAGGATGCCGAATCCTTTCTCAGTCAGGTCAAGCAGCCTGAAGACCTCCCAACTACTTGTGCACACTGTCATTGTGCGGATGAAGTTATCCCAAACATAACCTTCACCCAACAAGACATGCTGCTCAAGCATCACCGACATAACCGACCGTTGTATTACACAGGGTACATCGGTTCGGTAAAGGTGAGCAGGATTCAGATCGATCCAGAGTCTTCCCTAAGCATCATTCCAAAGGCGCTGCTATCAAAGCTGGGGATCCCAATGTACCGGCTGGCGCCCTCCAATACGACCATCAGCGGCTTCAACGCCAACAAGAGCGAGCCACTGGGCAAGATCCGGCTGAAGTGTCACATCGGCAGCCTCAAAACTGAGGTGACTTGTTATGTGGTGGATGCCGAGGTCAACTACAACATCTTACTCGGACGACCATGGTTACATGAGTACATGGTGGTGCCCTCCACGCTCCACCAATGCATGAAATATGTATCCACCAACGGCGTCATCCGGACGGAGTTTGCAGATATCGATCCCTTCAAAGGGATTGAGGCCTACTTCACCGATTCCGACTTGTACAAGCCACTTGACGAGGAGGAAGCCAACGATGCCGATGATGAAGCAGAGACGGCAACAGAGCCAGACTTGGAGCCCGAAGTGACTCCTGACGCCCCCTTGAAAATCTGTCTGAAGGGGAGACCACCCCAGAAGGCGCCTCCAATGAGCATCAAGCTATCAGGAAAAGCGCCAGCTCGCGAAGCTCCCCTGAAGATACGCCTCAAGGGGAAGCCACCACAAACAGCGGCTCCCCTGGTGGTAAAATTACAAGGGAAGGTGCCACTCATCGAAGGCGCAACTGAGGCACCCCTCAAGGTGCGTCTTAAAGGCAAGCCGCCGCAGTCATCCAAGATGCCGGAGAGGGCTCACATAACCCTCTCAGACCCCAAAGTCAGAGCGGTGGAGGACTCTCCTGATCCGGCCCCAGTGCTTACAGATGAGGAGCTTGGCGAATATATCTCTGCTGATGTAGACGCACCCTCCTTCGACAATGTAATCCCACGGGATAAAATCTCGTACTTTATCAATAATAGAGTGTCTTTCAATTATTCTTGTCTTCCACACTGGAATGCCATGTATACATTAGACAACGCTCTACGGTCGTTGCAAACACAAGTAACGACCGCCTACCACAATCAATAGTCCCGTCTCAAGGAGTCTTCATAGTCCCTCCACGAAGCCGAGACGAAGGCACCGTCATCTCGGGCAAAATCGAGCGTCGTCGAAACCTCCCGTCAATCGAGCCCGAACCTGATACCAGCAGAGTACAAGTCTATCGATACACGGATGCGGCTAAGCACATCATCCAAAAGATGGGCTACGACCTGAAAAGCAATAAAGGCCTAAACTACGGCAAGGGTCGGCATCTCCCTGTCCGACTTTCGATGCCCAATGGAAAGCCACAGGATTACTATAATCGGACTCGACGGGGGTTAGGCTATGTCACGCCGCCATCAACTCTAGAGAGTTCAGACGCAGAAGACATAGAACATTCCCACTCGTCTGAAGCATCGACGTGGGATTCCGATACCAGTATCGGATCAGTCTTCAGGAAAGTGCTGTCAGCTAACATGACATCGGCGCAACCTCAGAAGGATGAAGGCGAGGACCAACCGCCGGAACCCTTCGAAGAAGAACCCTGGGCTCAACGTCTAGGAGAACAATGGGAGTCTCGTTTTGAGTTACGAGAACCTCCCACCGAAGACGAAGTCGAGCAGATCGACCTCGGGGATGGGTCTTCTTCTAAACCCATCTTTATCAGCAAAAGCTTGGAAGGAGAAGACCCGGAATCTTTAGTCCAACTGGCTAAGGAGTATATCGACGTCTTCGCCTGGAGCTACGAAGACATGCCGGGTCTCGAACCACAGATCGCGATGCATAGGTTGAACATCTTACCAGATGCCAAACCTATCAAACAACAACAGCGATGCTTCCGCCCGGACATCATGAACGCCATCGATCAGGAGGTGGACAAACTCTTGACCAGTGGCTTCATCCGTGAGGAACAACACCCAGACTGGGTAGCCAACGTCGTCCCTGTCACCAAGAAGAACGGGAAGATACGAGTCTGTATCGACTTCAGGGATCTCAACTCTGCTTGCCCAAAGGATGAATTCCCGCTCCCAATCACCGATGTAATGATCGACAACACATGTGGCTTTGAACGCATGTCCTTCATGGACGGGTATTCAGGCTACAATCAAATCAAGATGTTCCCCGATGACGCAAAACACACGTCATTCAGGACTCCGAAAGGTGTTTTCTGCTACACAGTAATGCCCTTCGGCTTGAAGAACGCCGGTGCAACGTACCAGCGAGCTATGAGCACCATCTTCCGTCAACATCTTCGCAAGACAGTTGAGTGCTATGTTGACGACATCGCAGTCAAGAGCCGCCTCAAAAGAGATCACCTACAAGACCTGAAGACGGTCTTCGATCTCATGCGGGCACATCAACTCAAAATGAACCCCGCTAAATCCTTCCTGGGGGTTTCTAGCGGCAAATTCTTGGGCTTTGTCATCACGGCAAAAGGCATTCATGTCGATCCCGAGAAGACTAAAGCCATCCTCAACATGGACCCTCCGAAGAACCTTCGAGAACTTCGGGCTTACAGGGACGTTTGGCATACATCCGGAGGTTCATAGCAAACCTCTCCGGTAAATGTCAACCCTTTACTCAGCTCATGAAGAAGGGAGTCTCTTACGTCTGGACAGAGGAGTGCCAAAAGGCTTTCGACGATATCAAGGCTTACTTGACAAGCCCGCCAGTCCTAGTGACACCTGTCGCCGGCAAACCATTCCTCCTCTACGTCCGTGCCATGGATCATTCCCTCGGCACTTTACTGGCTCAAAACAGCGATACAGGCTACGAGCAAGCAATCTACTACCTCAGTCGAACACTCATCGGGGCCGAACACCGGTACAACCCCGTTGAAAAGGAGTGCTTGGCTTTGGTGTTTGTCATTCAGAAGACTCGTCATTACGTCTCGGGCCAGACAATTCACGTCATCTCCCGAGTCAATCCGCTCAGAGTTCTCATGACGAAGCCAGGGTCATTAAATTCCCGGCTGGCTACATGGGCGATCCTACTAACGCCATACAACATGGTGTTTGTCCCGCAGAAGGCGGTCAAGGGTCAGGCTCTGGCTGACTTTTTAGCTGCACACCCCATCCCAGAATCTTCAAAACTCTATGAAGATATCCCGGATGAAGTCCAAGAATCAAACGTCACTGAAGGAAGCCCCGTTTGGCGGATGTTCTTCGATGGCGCTTCAAGAACGGGCCCCAACGGCCAAATCATCGCAGGAGTGGGGGTAGTCTTAGTCTTCCCCGATCAGCTGGTCATCCAGCGCGCATACTCCCTTTCGAAGCCGCGCTCCAACAATGTTGCTGAGTACAATGCACTCGTCATGGGACTCCAGCTAGCACAACAGCTGGGGGTGGATCATCTGGAAGCCTACGACGACTCGAAACTCGTCGTAAACCAGATTCGGGGGCAATACGAGGTTCGCCATGAAGATTTGATCCCTTACCATGAAGTTGCATTGAACATCATTTCAACCTTCACTGGGTTCTTCATCGAACATGTACCCCGCCTACAAAACTTGGAGGCTGACGCTCTGGCTGGCCTCGCAGCCTCATTGGCCGTGCCCCTTGGGACTCAACATTATGTTACGGTGACTGGCCGAGACCTGATTTGTCCCAGAAACAACCTATATTTGCAAATGGCTTACGCCATGCCGACGAACACCGATGTTTATATCCGAGACTGGAGATTCCCGTTCATCGACTTCGCCATCTACGGAATCCTTCCGGAAGACCCGAAGGAAGCCGTCTCAGTCAGGAGACGCTCTCTTCGATTCTACTACGATACAGCCACTAAAATGCTGTACCGACGCTCCTTCGACGGGCTTCTCCTTCGATGCATGTCTAACGAAGAAGCAGCCGAAGCTCTTCGAGAAGCTCATGACGGAACTTGCGGAGCTCACCAACCAGGGCCTAAATTGCAAGATCGACTGCGACGTATGGGCTACTACTGGCCAACCATGGTTGCCGACGCAGTAGAATATGCTAAGAAGTGCCATGCATGCCAACTTCATGCAGACTTCATACATACACCATCTGAACCTCTACATCCTACAGTCGCCTCCTGGCCATTCGAAGCCTGGGGCATGGACATTGTAGGGCCAATCACCCCTCCTTCATCAAGAGGACATCGTTTCATCCTGGCCATCACCGATTACTTCTCCAAATGGGCGGAAGCAGTCCCACTAGCGGAAGTAAAAAGCTCCAGGGTGGTCAGCTTTATCAAACACCATGTCATTTACCGTTTTGGGGTACCCCGGCGGATCATCCATGACAATGGTCCTCAGTTTATCAGCCACATTTTCAGCAGGTTCTATGACAAGAATCGCATTCAAAACGTGGACTCAACCGCCTACAATCCGACAGCAAACGGATTGGCCGAGGCGTTCAACAAAACTATCGTCAGGCTGCTCAAAAAGGTCGTGTCATCCAACAAACGCGACTGGGACGAAAAGCTTGGCGAATGCCTTTGGGCCTACCGCACAACGGTACGGACCCCAACAGGCAACACTCCATTCTCCCTGGTCTACGGGAGCGAAGCAGTACTGCCTCTCGAGATACAGATACCTTCGCTCCGCGTGGCAATCACAAACGATCTCACAGAAGAAGACAATCAACATCGTCGTCTGCGGGAACTGGAGGCACTTGACGAAAAGCGTCTCCTAGCTCAACAACGCATCGAACTTTACCAAGCCCGTATATCACAGGCTTTCAACAAGAAGGTCAAGCAAAGAACTTTCCAAGTTGGCGACCTGGTTTTAGCAGTCAGAAGGCCAATGGTGTTAACTCACAAGACACCAGGGAAGTTCGAGCCCAAATGGGAAGGACCCTTCATCATCGAGACGGTATACTCAAACGGTGCTTACCGGCTCGCCAAACCCAATGGGGACTTGTTCATGATGCCCATCAACGGCAAGTTCCTAAAGAAGTACTATTCTTGACATCCTCCAAGACATGTATTTCCCCAAACAACCTCTTTATACAAAATCAAACGCTTCCGGAACCCAGGTTCCGGCATCCGTAGAAAGATACCACGTCCACATTACCTCTGAGTTGTCTCTCTACATCCTACAAAGCGGAACCTTACATTCGTGAGCTTACGCTATCCTCATGTTACCACGTCCACATACCTCTGAGTAACATCCCGTACAACAACTCCTACTTGTCGTACATTGATCGCAGAACTTCCACGTCCCATTACCTCTGAGTGTTCAGCGTATCCCCCACAGGATCATTCCTACCACGTCCATAAACACCTGAGTAGGAAGATTCTATCATTTGAACCTAATGATTGCCATGTCCACATTACCTCTGAGCAAACATGTTGGTTCCTTATAACTTTATCTGTACCTAAAAACCAAGGTGCGCAAAAGTAATAGGTCCATAAATCATCAAGTCATGAAAAAATGAACACATCACAAGAGATAGTGTTTCGTTTAGTTTAAAAAGGGGACAGAATACGCTATTTCCCCGCAAGAGTTGCAAAAACACATAAAAAGAAGAGAAGCT
>JANAVB010008473.1:0-5000 GCA_029216955.1 Iris pallida
GATGATACAAATACCAAATAACCCGATTACAATATGGAGGAGGAAAATAAAGAAGAGAAGATCTCTCGTTCTTCCTTGCAAACGTGTTGCAATTGGGACAGAACGAGTTACAATAATCTAGAGAGAGATGAGAAGAAGAACAATGCTGGGGTGTCAAAACACCGTTGCTCAAAGCAAGATTCGCCCCACACGATCTGCTTCCAGGAACCAGCAAGTTTGAAGAACTTGTGGAACGTTCGAAGTCACCTCTGTTCTGACTCCTCGGATGGACTTGCAATGGCGGCAGCAGCTCTTTCTCTCTTCTCCTTTTTTGACTTATATTTTCGTAGTAACCACAAAGGAGGCCAGAAGAGAGTATTTATAGAGAGAGGGTGGAAACCCTAGCCGCCACTTCAGTTATGGAAAGATTGAATCTAATCCCAAAAAGATAGCAATGAGATTAATTCAAATCCCACAAAGATAGGAACGAAATTAATTCAAATCCCACAAAGGTAGGATCTGAATTAATCGCATTGATTCAGCCTTATCATAACTAACTTGTAATCTGCACAGTCAGCGGAGCCCTCCATGCGGCAGCAGCAGCAGCAGCCTGGCCGCATGAGCCTCATGGACCACATGAGCCGCATGGCCGCATGGACCGCATGGGCCGCATGGGCCGCATGGACCACATGAGCCGCATGGACCGCATGAGCCGCATGTGCCGCATGAACCGCATGTGCCGCATGGCCGCATGAGCCGTATGAGCCGCATGGCCGCATGAACCGCATGTGCCGCATGTGCCGCATGTGTCGCATGGCCCGCGTGGCCGCATGGCCGCATGAGCCGCATGAGCCCATGAGCCCATGAGCCCGAGTCCGAGTCCGAGTCCGAGTCGCTAAGCCCCTTTGGGGCTTAGCTCCAAATGGAAATTAATCCAAGAGAATGACAAAAGCATTAATGCTTAATCTTTGGAGCCTTATTCTTACCTCCTAGTAAAATCACCCACATGTTTCCTCCTTAGGGTCACCACCCCATGTGCATCTCTCAACAACACACCCAAGTATATATGTTGAGATAACTCATGGTGCATTTCCGATGTGGGACTAAAATTTACAAGGCATGTTGAGAGCAAGCTCTCTCCATGTAAAGAAAGCACCAACAATCCCCCACATATCACAACATATATATGTGTCCAGGGTTGAGCGTTCCCCACAGTAACTGTCCATTTTGCATTAGGATAGATGTCGCTGACGACTTGAATCTTCCCGCATGGGTTAAATAACAATGTGATACAAGAATGGACTATGCCTTGAATTCTGCACAATAATTGTAATTCTTCCCACTCATAAAGTGCAGTTACGTGTGCTTCTGGCTGCACATTAAAGGCCATGTGCCAGCCTGGTTTCAGTGTATAATTTTGGGCGTCTACAAGTTTACCCTCAAGAGATGGCCTGATATCTCTTTCCAAACACTATAGGTAAGTTCTTTATTAAAGAGATATGGCATGAAGCCTTGCGCTTCCTTGCGGTGCTACGCCGCTATGACATGGCCTGAAGCCGAGGCATTACCCCTACCTGGGAACCTCATCGTAGTGTCATACTACTGTAGCATGAGGTCTCAGCCTCTTTGTAGTGCCAATCTACTCAGCATGAAGCCTAAGGCTTCCTTGCGGTGTTACGCCGCAACGACATGGCTTGCAATGCCGAGGCTTTACCCCTATCTGGGTACCTCATCGTGGTGTCGTGCCACTGTAACATGGGGCCATCCTCCCCTTTGTAGTGCTGTCTACAACTCTTTAATTACGTCATACAGCATTAGGCCACCTGCCTATTTGCGGTGCTACGCCGCTATGACTTGGCTTGCAAGGCCGAGGCATTACCCCTACCTGGGAACCTCTTGGTGGAGTCACCCCACTGTACCATAGAGTTTCACTCTTTGTAGTGCTGCTCTACCGTGCTTCCTGTAAAGCACACCAGGCATTCACTCTGCCTGAGAACTCATTAAGGCGTTTAAGCCACCCTTCCACAGGATCTGTTTTTTTCGCAAAAAATACATAGTAGACAACAGTGGTTATGGGTCCGTATCCCTTCCATGTTCCAGAGAACAAGTACCCACTGTTACCTGATAATTTCCCAGTCAGTGATCCTCCTTTGAACCAAAAGTTAGATGCCTAGTAGATTTCTCTTTGAACTAATAGCATAAAACTTTATGGTAGGATTACAAAGACACACTATCAGAATGCCTTCAAGCCCATTTTACAAGCTGTGTCATCGACCAACTGGCGCTTGAGGCCCTTTGTGAACGGATCTGCCAGGTTCTCCTGACTCCGAACATCAACCACTGCAATTACACCTCTTTTGATAAGATCGTGTACTGCCCTGTGCTTCAACCGTACAGTCCTCTTCTTTCCGTTGAAGAGGTCATTTGATGCCACCGCCGCAGTCGTCTGGTTGTCACAGTATATCGGTATTGCCGGTATCTGAGCCCCAACCACTGGAAGATCATACATGAGCTTCCGAAGCCATTCTGCTTCATTTGCTGCAGTTTCAAGTGCATAGAATTCAGATTCCATGGAGGAACGAGAGAGTATAGTCTGCTTCTTCGACTTCCACGATATAGCAGCTCCACCCAAGGAAAAGATATATCCACCTGTGGATCTCTCGCTTTCCACCTCTGAACACCAGCTAGCATCACTGAAGCCTTCCACTACTGTCGGATACCCGTTGTAGTGCAGTGCATATGTCTGAGTCTTCTTGAGATATCTCATCACCCGCTTCACAGCTTTCCAGTGCTCAACCCCTGGGTTGCTTGTGAACCGACTCAGCATTCCCACGGCGAAAGCTATGTCAGGCCTTGTGGCAGTGGTTGCGTACATCAAACTTCCGATAACGCTAGAATACTCTAGCTGCCTGACGCTTTCCCTTGAATTTGGCTTCAGCTTCTGATCACACCTGTATGGCGTATCGATCCCTGGAAGATCCTTATACCCATAGCGTGTGAGCATCATCTCAATGTAGTGAGATTGTGACAGCGCTACTCCAGTGTCTGTCCGGATTATCTTTATGCCCAAGATGACATCTACATTCCCTAAGTCCTTCATACTGAACTTGGTTGAGAGGAACTTCTTTGTCTCTGTGACACAGCCTATATCCGTACCTAGGATTAGCATGTCGTCCACGTACAGACAAACAATGACTCCTCTTCCATCAGCGAACTTTGTGTAAACACATTTGTCCGTCTCGCTGACTCTGTAGCCGTTTGACCTAATAACTTTGTCAAACTTCTCATGCCACATCTTGGGAGCTTGCTTCAAACCATACAATGATTTCACCAACTTGTAGACCTTGTCTTCAAGACCTTTGACGACAAATCCATCTGGCTGTTGCATGTAAATCTCTTCGGTCAGCTCCCCATTCAGGAATGCTGTCTTTACATCTATCTGATCTATCACCAACTTATGTATAGCTGCTAGAGCGATTAACATCCTGATGGTGGTCATCCGAGCTACTGGAGCGTACGTGTCAAAGTAGTCTATCCCCTGTTTCTGAGAAAATCCCTTGGCTACTAGCCTGGCCTTGAACTTGTCAATAGTTCCATCTGCCTTCATCTTCTTCTTGAAGATCCATTTACATCCGATGGGCTTTTCTCCTTCAGGTAGATCTACCAACACCCATGTGTTATTGGAGGTGATAGAGTCAAACTCATCATTCACTGCCTCCTTCCAGAAGATAGCATCTCTGGTCTTCATCGCCTCATCATAGGTAATCGGATCTACTTCCACATGATAGGTGACAAAGTCATCTCCGAAGTCTTTCGGTCTCCTCGCTCGCTTAGCTGACGGCTCTGCGAGTTCTGGTACAAGAGTTGTTTCATCAACAACAGCTTCTTCTTGGACTACTGGCCCATATGAGATTTCAGTCTCATTTGCACCTACATCATTTTCCGGAATGTCCGAAAGAATAATGTTTTTGTCTTTTGCAAACTTGTCTTCAAAGTATTCAGCATCGCGAGATTCGATGATATGATTTGACTCAATATCAAGAAATCTCCTAGCATCCCTCTTCTCGGCATACCCCAAGAAGATTGCCTTCGTAGTCCTAGTCCCTAGCTTCTGAATCTTCAGATCTGGAAGCTTCACATACGCCAGACACCCCACACTCGAATGACATTCAAGTTTGGTCTGACTTTGAACCAGAGTTCATGAGGATTTACGTCCGAAGTTGCATATGGCACTCTATTCAGAATGAAAGTGGCCGTTAATGCAGCTTCTCCCCAGTAGCATTTTGGAAGACCTGCAGCAAGCAGCATAGAATTCATCATTTCTGTTAATGTTCGGTTCTTCCTCTCTGCTACTCCGTTGGATTGAGGAGAATATGGAGCAGTAGTCTCGCATATGATTCCATGTTCTTTACAGAATGATGCGAATTCATGAGACCTGTACTCCCCACCTCGATCACTTCTCAACCTCTTGAGTTGTTGTCCAGTCTGCCGTTCAGCTTCGGCCCTGAACTCTCTGAACTTCTCGAAAGCTTCATCTTTAGACTTGAGCAAGTAGACGAACGCGTATTTTGAGAAGTCGTCGATGAAGGTTATGAAATACTTCATTGCGGCCTTCGTGGAGAAATGTTTGAAGTCACAGATATCGAAGTGCACCAACTCCAGAAGATCTGTGCTTCGATTGACCCGATGAAAGGGTTTCCTTGTGATCTTCGTCTGAGCACACACTTCACACTTCTCCACCTTACCCCCACATTTGGAGATAAGTCCTAGACTAGACATTTTGTTAATTCTTTTACAATGAACATGTCCTAGTCTATTATGCCACAACTCAAGAGAATAATCAGAAAATACAACTGCATTAATGTCTTCAAACTGGTTGACAAGCTGAATTTTAAACATTCCTTCGGTTTGATAAGCCTTCCCGAAGTATGTTCCTTTCTTGGACATCACCATCTGACCAGCATTGATGTCCATCCTCAAGCCTGTGTTGCAGAGCAGGCTCCCAGAGATCAGGTTCTTGG
>JANAVB010008473.1:10000-277291 GCA_029216955.1 Iris pallida
TTTTCTTACCCTTTGCCCTCTAACCAATTGGTGCACCATGACTAACTAGTGGGTTCACTAATGGTGTCTTACAGGTCTAGTTTGGTCCATTTAGGTTCACTAACATCTAGTCTTAACTAGTGGCTAACAACTAACAACTAACTATATCATATATTTAATTATATGAACAATATCAATCATGGAAAAACTAAAAATACAATTATTACAATTAATACGAAATAAATTTTAAATTGCTACAAATTTGGAAAAGACAAAAATACACCTATTCTGGAAAAGTAGTAGTTACAATCCTACCCTCTTAAAAATTTTGTCCTTGAAATTCAAGTTGGTTGTACTCTTCTCTAGGTCAACCCCCAACAATCAGAGTCTCACAAAATTCTATCTAAATTATACAACATGCAATTCTATGAAATATAAACAAACATGTATGGTTATAGCCTCTATAGTATTAGGTTATTGCAGGCTCCATTGGGGTTCACTATTAATCTAGCATGAAAATCACATATGCAAGCTAAAGGTACTAAGAAATCAATCAAGCAATCAATGGATGGAATGAAATAGGAAGAAGGAAAGAACAAAAGCTAACCTCCTAGCCCATCACCTGTAGTGTTGGTCTCCTCGACCGCCAATGCAAAAGCCCTTCCCTAACAGGGTATATCCCGCTGCTGGTGCGGGGCATGATCCGGTGCCACAGGTGGCCTAGCATGTGGTCTCTGGGTTACATGATGAGGGCTCAAAGGACAATCCTTCATCTAGTGCCCCTTAGTACCACAGTATAGGCACAACCCCAGGCTCTTTCTGTACACCTCCCAGATGTGGCCGGGCTTCTTGCATAAGTGGCAAAGAGCATGCTACACCGACCCTGCTGCTGCTATGGCACCTACTGGACATGCGTCCTAGACAGAGCCTGAAACTGCTACTGTGATGCCTAGAAAGTATAATGCTGAAGCTGGGGACGCTTAGCAGGCCCTGTACTGCTAGTAGCCCCGAAAGTAAATCACGGTCTCTCTTAGGCTTCTGGCCCAACTCCTGCTCTACCTTGCGTGCCTCCGCAAGGATCTCCGCATATGTCGTATAAAAGAAGGGATGAGGACCTTCACATCCCAAGTCAAACCCTCTCTAAAGCGGCTCACCGTGATCTCTAGGTCCCGCACCATGTACTCTGCATATCGGCTCAGCCTGCCAAATTCTGCAGCTTACACCTCTACAGACATACCCCCGTGCTGGAGGTTCTTGAACTGCCTAGCCATGTCTATCCTGTCCGTAGGGAAGAAGAACTTCTTCTTGAAGAGGTCCTTGAACTCTGCCCAAGTGTGACCCTCTCTAGCTAAAGCCGGCTCATCTTTGAACCAAGTACGAGCGATGTCTAGTCGCTGAAGTCCTACCGCCTAGACCTTCAAGTCGTCTGCGAGGCGGGATACCCTCATAAGATTCTCGATATCCTCGACCCATTCGTTTTCATAGATAATGCCCTCGGTACCGTTAAAGTCCCGAGGCCCCAATTTTTTGAAATCTTGGATATTGCCCGGCTTCTGCTGCACACCCTAACATCCTCCATGCCCTCGGTACCGAGCTGGTCGGCGTCCTCCATGCCCTGATGTATCGCATTTGACTGCCTCTGCTGAGCCTCGGACTGGACCCGTTGGGCCTCAAGCATCTCATGAAAGAAGGCGAACATCTGCCCCATGTCGGCAGGTACTAGAGGCGGAGGAGGAAGATCCTCTGCAACAGACGGAGGAGTCCGCTGCATAGGAGGAGGAGGAAGAACTCCTACGACAACTCCTGTCACAGCCCCCGGTACTGTGGTAGGAGCACCTGCAACGACCTCAGGAACTGTCCTCGTAACTGGCGGAGGAGCACCCCCGAATGCAGCTGCTGATACTCCGATTGCATTAGACGCTATGGGGTCATGCCTGCGGGACATAGTAAACCTCTCTGTATCTGTCGGCCCCGATCGTTGGGATCTAGTCTTCGCCATCCTGAAGACAGATCGAATGAAGGAAGTTAATATGGCACAAGCTAGATTATATCAAAGGAGGAAAGTTAGAGTGCAAATATTCAGCATCAAGAAAGGACAGTTGTATAGAAGTAAATTGGAAGTTTTTCCTAATTGTGATTGAGTATCCTTAGTCTATAGCCTATATCCTCTATACCTATAGCAGGCTCGTAGCAGCATTCTAAGTCGAGCACCACTACGATATCGCACTAGTTGCGACTTCTGACCTGCATGGGCCACCACTAAAAACGTGTCATGACCCGCACCCGGTGTAGGGGCACGAGTGTGTGACAACACCCAGCCTATGCCGCAACATTGGCGGTAGATCAATGTCTAGGTCTATCTAACTATGTAACAATTATAAGTATCAAAATCTTTCGAGATAGTCAACTCCAAACAGAGGACAGGTAATGACAATATATCATACTCAATCACAATATTCTAAGAAAGATAAATGATACAAAATAATAAAGAATACAATATATGAAAATATCCAGAAAAGTCTAACATGAAATATTACAAGTCCAGAAAGTCTAAAAGTCCATATTTCACAAACACCAGCCTCAAAATAATAAACATGCCAATAGTCAACAACGGGGGACAAAGTCCAGTACAAATCTAGCCTAATGAGTCGCTAAGTAGGGGGCCTTTGCTGGGACTAGACCCTCCTAAACTAGAGTCTTCTGGTCTACACATACTACATCTGGAGGGCCGTAATAAGTAGGGCACTTATCCTCTGCGTCGTCTGAAAAATATATCCAGTCAGGATTGGAGCGAAGTACATCTCATGACAACAATTCCCAATAATTGATAAGGTCTATATAACAGTAAATAGAGAGAATATACAAGAAGTAATATATACAGGAATGTAAGAGGGCATGAATAATCTGTAAGTAAAAGTAAGAGTAGGTGAACAGGATATATCATGTACAAGAGTCATAAAATAAACTATCTAAGTGAGTGAGTACTAGTTTCAAAATGTGATCGGCTTGGGAACTTGCACAGGAATATATGGCATGGTTAATCATATGTGCGATGTATTTTTAACACTCACAGGGAAAACATGACATACACAGGAAAGGTATGATCACATATCTATACTATTACTTATCGCCCCCGACTGATACAGTGGATCCAACCATGACACGTTATGACACGGATTCTCTAAGAAGGTTGCGAGCCTTCACAGGAATCATTGTCTATACAATGCACAAGAAACAGAAACATGACTTGCACAGGATATACCAAGATATGCAAGAAATAACATCTCATGACAGAATCCAGACAATACCAATCTGTGTAGCCATTGTGTCAAGAATTCAAGGATATCTACAAAAAATACATGAAACATAGAAAATACCATAAATAGAAAATTATCAGAGAATGTACTCGCCTGAGATCAAGTGTGAAATAACAGCAACGTCCGATACGGCGCCTCGAAGACCTAAATATGGAATATTGTATCAATGACATGTTTGGAGGTGAAAATAAGCCATACTAGTTCATTTCTAGGTCAATAGGGCAATCGTAGGTCAAATTGGTCAACTCTAGGTTAAAATCCCCTATTCCTAACTATTACAATCTTGATACACTACCTATATGTATATACTTTCTTAACCAGGCTTCTTACCTAGGTAAAACCCTTATCTATATATTATCTAACCTATATGTTACCCAACACTCTATCCCTTCACATGTTTTAATTTGACACTATTTAATTTCCATACTCTAGCCCATAGCCTACTTATCCATCTACCCATACTTAGCCATGTGCATAACCCAATGGGATTCATTTTCCTTAAACATTACACCTATCTAGTTCAGTCCATACTGGACTGAATACCCTACTCAGTTTTATTAGCCTATTTTAGTTAATTCCCCATGCATTCCTATTGACTTCACTGTCTAGTTTCATCTAGACTGCTACTGACCCATCTTAAGTTCCCAACCGCCTTCCCTACACTCTATATCAGTCCTGGACTGAAGCAACTTCAATCAAGTGACTGAACAGCTTCATGGTTCAGTCTAAAACTAATACCTTAACCTTCACTTAACTATACATCAAATTCTTCCAATCCTTACTGTTGTAACCTGAGCCCCCTTATCCCCATATGTTTGGGATAGACCCTGTGTTTCAAAACAATTAAGATATCTCAAACATCTTTCTCTGAGTTCAGTCAAAACTGAACTCAAATATCCTCTGATATTGAGAGGATATCACCTTCTCCTATTTCTTGTTGTTTAGCCCTAAGAATGAACCCAACCTCCCCTTCAACCCCTGCACTTATACTGAACCCAAAACAAAACATGCTGCTAGGGTCCCTCCTGGCAAAGGCAAACCGAAGCCTAGGGGGTACTGTCCCAACACCGTAGTGGCACTGCTCCTGTAGTAAACTCCACATTGGCCAAAAAGGCCTAAGGACAATACCCCCAACTGGACTTTATATCAGTCTAAGATTGATATCAAATTTAGTCCTATTGAATTATCTTCCTCCTCTAACTGAAACATCGTTCCTCACCTTCCATTTCCTGTGCACCTAGTGCACAGGTGTACTGTCTGTGTGGCAGTGCTGCCTCACATGCCATGCTCCCCATCTGGTCAGTGTAACCCCCTTAAGTTCAGCCTAAACTGAACATCAAACCCCCAATTACCTGATGCCTCATCAGTCATTGACTGATACATTACCTTCCTAAACATTTTTATCCAAGTTATATTAGTCTAAATAGGTACCCACATATATATATATATATATATATATATATATATATATATATATATATATATATATATATATATATATATATATATATACACTTATATATAAAAATATGAACTGAGATTATATCTACATGTAATATATATAGAGTAACCTATAATCATTAGTTGGATGCTTGTATATAACACATGTATATGCTAAATCCTTCTAGACACACTCACAAACCACTTCCTAGTTCAGTCTAAAACTGAACTCAAACTTTCCAATTCACTTCACTGCTAATAGCAAGGCAATGCTGCCCTTGCCCAAGCCCCTCTCCCATATCCTATTGCCTCTCCTAACTATTGGTTCAGTCCCCCTTCACTCTTATCCAACATACATGCGAATTCCTACATATCTATATCTAAACACACATACATAGGCTATACACTGCTCCTTGATACCTTACATATTCCTTCCATCCAATTTGGGAATAGAGGACCCAAACCCCCTGCAATCGATGCCAAAACCAGTCCCAAATACTAGCCTACGAGGCCTGTGCCCAACCTGGAAACACCAACAACCTAGTCCAGTTCTTGACTGAACTCAAACCACCTCAGTTCACTGACTGAACTGAAACCCAAGACCCCCAAGCTATCAGTCCTACTGATACTCCAACTTCCCTCTTCTCATTTGAATAATGTTGCTCAAACCTTGTTCACTACTGCACATGCTTACTGCTAATAAGCAGTATGCACATGAGTGCTACTGCTACTGCTTGGCAAGGCAAGGCCAAGCAGTTCCTTCCCTTCCCAAATTCCTGAACTTAACCCCCTATATCAGTCCTCAATGACTAATACTTCAAACTGTACTCAAGCTTCCCTCTCTTCCAACGATATACACCTATATATATATATATATATATATATATATATATATATATATATATATATATATATATATATATATATATATATATATATATATATATATATATATATATATTTATTTATATATATATATATTTTTTATATATATATATATATATATATATATATATATATATATATATATATATATATATATATATATATATATAAAAATATATATATATATATATAAAATATATATATATATATATATATATATATATATATATATATTATCTCCTTTCTAAATCCCTAACACCTAATGTTACATGGTACTCCCTAACCCCTCCTACTGCTTTCACAGGTTCATGGTTCACCTGCAGTGGATAGAACCCTCCCTTACAGGTCCACACTGCCACATCTAACTAACTAATCCACTTACCTATCTACCTATTGACTTAACCATTAACACCAATATGTGTATTTCCCTCATACACACACTCTCATGTAGTATGGACACACACATCCATATTTTCACACATTTCCAACACTAGGCTATCACATAGACCCAACTCCTCCCAAATCATTACCCACACATGCTCATGATATATATATTTACATAGATACATAGGTACCCTTATATGCCACACATACATATATTCAAATCTACCCGTGTGTTTTATGAGATATCATGACACCACACCACATATCATATTTAGGACACGTATCCAAAATCTCAGCTCAAAACGTACACAAAGACTCCTTTGGGGACACGTGTCGAATACTTGGTGGACTAGTTTAAGATACGCCTAAGATACTCTATCAAACCTTGTCCGAATTCTACCAAACTTCATAGGCAAGCCTAAAATAGGTAGACACACCTAATTAGTAAGCCACTAGGCTAGTGTCAAGTGTCATGTGCATTTGGGCATGGACACAACATGTGCAGGAGGCTCAAAAACCCCTAAATTGACCATGTGTCCTATCGTATCCAATTGTGGACATGTAGCTAGCCTCACAATAATCTAACAAACCTAATTAGGTCACCCAATGATAAACACTTGGTTTTTATTCTCAGATTTTTTAAGAATGACACAAAAACCATATGTAAAAGTCTCCAAATAGCTTCAATGAAGCCCAAGCTTCTCCACATGGATAGCCCTAATGCATTGGTGGGTTCTAAATGACTAATAACACTAATTAGAATCAATTTGAAGGGTTAAATTCAGGATTTACCTATTGGGGAATGGATTCCCAATGAAGTGTCACCAATGGACACAAGTTGACACAATCTCCAAGAATGGACACCTCCTTCAAGCTTCTCTCCTTCCAAAGATCTCATTCTTGCTAGTCCAAGCTCTAGACTCCTTGGGATGACACTAAGAATTGGTTTGGGAATGAATTTGGGAATGGTGGAGTTGGTTCTTCTTCTCAAATGAAGAAAGAATAAAATAGAGGCAAGTTAGGGTTTCCTAGAGGCTAATAAATGAACTCAAGAGGGGTCTTTATAGTGTTATAACCCGCCATAAACTCTAACCCTAAATCCTATGTAAAGTGCCTAATAAGCCCTCCTAATTAGTCATAAAGGTTTGCTTTAGGAAAGGGTTTAATTAGGAAGGGTTCTACTAACTAAAAGAAGGATTTTTCTTACTCTTTGCCCTCTAACCAATGGGTGCACCATGACTAACTAATGGGTTCACTAATGGTGTCATGACAAGTCTAGTTGGGTCCATTTAGGTGCACTAACATCTAGCCTTAACTAGTGGCTAAATTAACAACTAACTATATCATATATTTAATTATATGAACAATATCAATCATGGAAAAACTAAAAATACAATCATTACAATTAATACAAAATAAATTTTAAATTGGTACAAGATTTAGAAAAGACAAAAATACCCATATTTTGGAAAAGTGGTAGTTACACTTAGAGGGCAGATGATTAGATAAGTTCGGGTTACATGGAAGCATCATTCTCTAGAAGAATCTACTTAGGAGCATGAGGATTCCATGCGGGAGCGGTATCCACATATATTTACGGATTCTAGTAAGAAATTAGCTTATCTTTTATTATATAGATTTTCTGCATGTTAGTGATATTTTAATTTCAAAATTTTCTAAGGTGGGTAGGTTGTAAGCTCTCTGATTTTTGGATATTATTTTTAATTATTTAATATTAAACAATATTTTATAATCAATATTGACTATAGTATTCCATGCGGGAGTCTACCTTCATGTTGATACCTCATGTCCCACTCAAACATATTTTCTTGTACTACATATTTCTTGTACAACTTTGGAGTCAAAATGGTCATTTTAGCCCTTACCGTAAAATTAGATGTATTTTCCATGTTCGATTGAGGCCCAAACCCAATCCAAACCATTCGATCCAATATATGTTTTTGACCTATTTTGAGCATACTACACATATGCCAACGGTGTCCTACTCAATTGAGTTCCCATGTGCTATTTTTTTCAAATGGCACACAAGGCCAAGTAAATAGCTTTTCGAAGTCAATTTCAATTCCATAAACCCTATAGCCCTAGAACTATTTCAATTAGCCTTGGTTAAGCCTATAATCGGTTACCATAACTAATTAGGATGAATTTACATTAGTTTTTAGAGGATTTTATCCATCCATAATAGATTTGAAATAACCGAGCATTGACATTCTAAATTAGGAAACCCATTAATTATCCATTGGTTCAAATATGCATATCTTTCAAATGGTGCAACCAAATCTCAGCAAACTTTTCTAAAATCTTCTTTAGACAAACCCTAACATGTATAAGCCTAAAAATTTATATTTTAACCTATTATTTTAGTTGGCACCTCCCCCAAAAAGTTCCAATCCCAAAATTTTCTCCCAGCCCTGGCCGTTGACAGCACCTTGTGGTGTACTGGCAGTTCGACCCCTTTCCGATCTTCCGTGATGCTCCATGAATATTTATTGCAAAGATAACACGACCCTCTAACTTTCTAGAAAGCCTTTGATGAGCCACAACAAATTGTGAGGAGTTGAAAATTTTAGAACTCACCCAAAGTTGGATTCCAAGTGTGAATTTGTTCCAGCAGGTACGCTATTTTTCATCTAAGGTTTCGTGTACTTTTTGACCTCATATTTTTATGAAACTAAAACTAATGGAAATATCTCTATGCATATATAATTGTCTAATTGTCCACCCACACAGTTCTAAACGGTTTGTCCGGGGCATCCGTTTTGCTACAAGGTATCCAACCAGGACCAATTCTTTCGTGTGTGATTTTTTTCAACATTCAAACCACCTTGACTCTTCCTATATTTTTGGTAAGACTCTAGACATCCTAAGCTTTCTGCTGAATATACTTTTGTAGTATTTTATTAAGGTTTACTATTTTAATAAAATATGGACTTGTCACTATAATATCCGTACATCGAAAACCCATAGGTGCTTTGTGTCCATATGCTTAGAAACTTCATAAGACTTGTCCAAAATAATTATTGTGCATGTTTTTATATGAAAAATATATTTTTACATATCTTATACTAATTTTTCAGAATTAATATTTATAGAAAATTTGTCATTTTGGGAGCCAAACTATGGAACAAGTCTAAGTATATTGATGTTGAATCAGTACAAGACTTGTATACATATTTTTATATAAATAAATATATTAATTATTATTATAGAATATTTATAATCATTTTTAGAATTAAATAAGATATTTTTATGTTATTAAAATATTACTTTTTTAGGTAGATTAAATGTTATATAAGTTATATTTAGTAGGATACTTAAGATGATTAGTTTGATATATATAAATTATTATGGTCTATATAAGGTAAGTCCTTATATGGTAAGTTATTAGTGTGATATTAATAGATACTATATTTATTATAGATGTACGTGACGGAGGTAACAAGGACATTGGAACAGGACCGTCGCTTTCTCAGCTAGAAGTTGCTGGAAAGTGTACCTTGTCAATGTTTCTATACTTATTTACTTTCTTTTATATTTATTTATTTTCTTGTTTTATGCATTGTGTATATAGGATTTGTTGATATTAGCATCTGAATGGTATTCGGGTGTCGATGTCTGTATGTAGATATCGGGTATCAATATTACGTATGGCGATACATTTTATTCGTGTTTCATTAACATGATAGACCATAGGACGCTGACATGATCATGGTACAGAGTCTACATGAGATATTCGTGACTACGAACTTCGTAATAGGCTACAAGATTTATTGCTTGTACTTGAGATATACTTGACTTGACATGACTCGACTTGATACTACTAGAACATAGGATGGGGAGAATATTATCGTTATATCAGGCTACCTTGATATGTTTGGCCTTGTCTCTATATATCAGGCTACATAGGGTGGGGAGAATATTACCTGACTCGTTTGCCACTATCTCTATACCCGATCTTTGGTGTTATCTTGACATATTTGTGCAAGGTACCATGACACAGTGCCTTGGGTGTGAGTATTGAGGTGCTTGTGAGCCTCTTTAATTGAAGCTTGATATCCGGAAGATGTTCTCATATGCATTTCACTTAGATGGCTATGGTAGATGCCCTTCAGTATTTATATTCATTCCTTACTATTACTTTGGCATATTTTTCTGTACCTTGCTATGTCCCCTAAGGACCTGGTAATCTCTCCAGGTAGTTGGTCATGCAGAGATAGTCTGCTAATTATAGAGGTATTGTTGTATCTGGCTCAGGTATTTTATCATGGTTTTACATTTATTCATTATTTTTGTTTTGCTATTTAGTCTTGTTTTGTAGACCCATATTGTTCTTCGGGTCTAATCGAACATATATGTTATTGGGCTGCGGACCATAACATATATTGTTCATTCTTGATGTTATTTATCATGTGGATTGAGAAAGATATATTTATAGTTGATTGATAGATAGATTAGAACACCAAGACAGCTTATACGTATTCGAGCCGGGTTGGAGTCCACTTGATACATAGCTGGCATGAATACGTACTCCTGGTCCTACGTAATTTAGGACTGGAGCATTACAGTAGGTCAATCCACAAATAAACCTCCTCTGTTTGATGGAACCAACTATACTTATTGGAAAACACATATGGCTTTCTATCTCAGGTCACTAGACTTTAACCTTTGGTCAATAGTTGATGATGGCTAAAAAAGCCTACTACACCTATTCTCACTTCTTCTATAATTAACAAGCCATATTATAGTTACACGGAGGAAGAAAAGAAGTAAGTTAGCCTTGATGCTAAGGCAATGAATGCTTTATTTTGTGTTGTATAAATGAATTTAATCATATTTCTACTTGCACTACATCACATGAGATATGAGAATTTCATGAAGCTACTCATGAGAGAAAGTATGAAGCGAAGCTAGCGACTCCAGAGAAGAAGATATTCCTCATAATGTTGTAAATGTTTTCCTTATGGCATTAGAATCTAAGGTACAAAACAATCATTTATATGAAGAAGAATTTTCGTATGGTAAACTTTATGATGCCTTTTATAGTTTATTTGAGGAGCACAAAAAGGTGATCAATAGTTATAAGAAAGTTAGGAAAGAACTTCATGCCCTAAAGGCTAAGTATGAGAAACTGTCTCATGCACTAGATGAAGTTAGAGACACATTTTCTTCTAATAACATGGCTTATGTTGATACACTTTAGCTGAGTCTTAATAATGTTCTTGAATGCATTAAAAGAAATGCTCAAGAGAATTCTACACAAAAGGAAGAACTTGAGTCTGAAAAGAAAAAGTTATCTATTGCCTCTCTTCAAATTGATGCGCTTACCACTAAATATGATGATATTTGCGCCATCAATAAGAAGTTAGAAATTAAATTGGATAAACAAGTTGTTCAACCCAAGACACAGTCAAACACAAGGTATATGACACAACCCAAGGTTACTACTAAAAAATCCTTTCAAAAGGGATCTACTACAACCAAGGTTAAACACAACCATGCTTATTACTATATATAACCACGAAATAATACTCCTATCACATGTCGCACTTTTGCTACTGCTTCAAATACAAATGTTCATGCTATATGTCATTATTGTGGTTTAAAAGGTCATATTTCATATCAATGCAAGATTAGAAAGATGGTTGATATGAATATGTTTACATGGGTTTCCAAAGTTAACCAACATGGATCCAAGTTTACTTGGATACCAAAGTCTTCGCCTAATATAGTAGATGTAGATTCTTATGTCGGGACATAGCACCGAAGAGTGCATTGGTGATTGAAAAGCTACAAGGGTCATCTTCTAAGAAATTACACCAACATAAGAGTGGTCACTTGAGCCACTTTGGTAACATGCTAAATGATTCTTTTTAAATGGCTAAAATTGTAGAATCTAGCATTTTTTTATATATGCTTTTGCTACCAGCTCTTATTGATATTTTTAGCATCTAACTTTCTTGATCGTGATGATTTTCTTTGCTCATTCTTCGGGTATTTACTATTTTATATTTATTTTTACCCAATAATTGTGTAGCACATATAGATACATGTAATTAATATATTTTATATCTCATAACTCATGCTACAATGGTTAGAGATTTTCCAAGTCCAAATAATATACTTAATTTCATATTGCATAAATTTATTTTGAACTTTGTTTATTAAAGTTAAGATTACTTTTGGGTATACGCTAAAAGGTTCCTTCTATCAAAGAGGCGTAAATAGCCTGAAGCGACACGAAACTTAAGTGCCTTCAGACCATCGCTAGTTGGGATCTGGTCCCTATAACTAACCCTAGATTGGTCAACGTTTTTTTAAACTAAAGATTTGTTAAGGTCTATTTGCAAGTTTTTTTTTTATCTATATCTTGGATATCCCTTAGATCTTGTGATTATCTATTTTATTTTTATAATTGCTTTTGATCTAAATACTCATATTTTAAGCGGGTGCAAATAATTATTTCAATTTATTTATACCCATAATATGTGGTATGCATAGTTCATCATGGACCTATATTCTTTTATTTATTTATTTTTGTTCATGATTTATAGTAGGTTTATGAGAGACTATGTGATTATCCTTAAGTTTTTTCTCAGTTTTCTCTTATTCATGGGTTTATAAGTTAGACTTTTTCCATATTATCATGATTATATTGAGCTTTTATTGATTTAGCTTTCCTTATTGAGATTTTATCCAAAGTTCATGATTATCAATTTTTAGATTGGCAATACTTTGCGGGAGAGCATTCAAATCGACTGAATTTCTCTTTACCAAGTATTGTTTCTCCTTTACCTTCATGCTTATCTAATGGATATTCACATAGCATAATAAGGTAACTAAGTTCAAATGTATGACCTTGGGTAAGTGGATAGATTCTAGTATATCTATTTGATGTCATATTTTGTTTTCTACTTTAACTTTTTTTCATGATTTTTTATGCCTTCCTCCAATCTTGATTTATGTACTTAAGATTGATTTTTGTTTTATATCTTCTTACGAGGGAGCTTATTTTTTATCTTGTCAAAGGGAGAGATGTAAGTTTAAGTTAGCATTATTGTGCTTATTAACTTATTACCTTTTGACTTTTATATTTTCTTAATATGTGCTTATTAGTAATATGAGTTCTTATTATCTATGTCTTAAACTTAACTAATTTGCTATAATAAAAAGGGGGAGATTATTAGTCCAATGATTATATCATGTTTTTGAATATAGGTAATCAATAAGTTTAAATTATGATATCACTAATAGTCATGAAATTGCTATACAGTTAAAATTGTCCTAATGTGCATACATGATACTATGCATATTGTTGTGTTCGTCTAACATGTTTTACAGACAAGTAGTAAGCAAGATCGATGGACTTTTGCTATGAAGAATTCATGACAGGTCAAAGACAGTGTTATAGCAGAAGATTTCTTTGAACCGCCCAACGACATATACGGGGCCTCGTACTCGGGGGTTCCGCTATCCGGTCAGTGGATAGGGGTCGAAGGGGCAGTTCTACACCCCTTCGGGGGGTTCGGGGGCGAAACCCCCGGAAGGTATTTAGATTTCTAGATCTGTTTATCTTTGGATAATTGTCATCAAGAAAAGTATAAGGACATGGATCGATGGGGCATTTCCACACCCTAAACAGAAAATCTAAGTACAAGTGATTCTGGGGAAGTGATGATGGAGATCGAACACGTAGTGGTTCGTTTACTCTGTTGACGATCCGACGATGAGAAGAAATTGCTCTGACTTTTTGGATGTCTCTCTGTGGTTAATTCGGGCTGGAGATTGGGGGTAAAATGAAAAAGGGCTCCTTCTATTTATAGGTGAGTGGGATGAACCACCCACGTGCGCATATACGATGTGCGAATGGGTTTTTGGCAGGCAGGAGTGCTGCGCATATGAGGTTCAAACTGAATCTTGTTGTGACTGCATTGTTGGGCTACGGATGAGCTAATACGTGGCAGTTGTCAGGATCCAGTTGTTGCTAAGGTCATGGGTGGTTGACACCCGTTCATAGGCATGACTGAGCAAATGACACGTGGCTCGTGCACATTGCTCAATGATTTTAATATGTTGAAACATAAAAGATTTGATGCACTGACTATTGTTCTGCGTGTGAGAGAACTTAGCACATGGAATCTGAGGCACATGGTAAGTCATGGCGCATGGTATTTAGGGGCACAAGCGAGTAGTAGTCAAGTCAAGGCACGTGATATAGCATAGCTATAGCTGACAAATGAGTAATGGTGATGCTGACGTATGTGCTGACATAGGCGCACGTAGTCGTGAATGATGGTGCTTTGTTCGTTGAGGCTTTGGCACCGTGACCGATTGACAGCTGATATCTAGCATATTGCATTAAATGCTGATGTGATAGTTTTGAGGAGCCATTGGCGGGTTGAGTTTTTGGCACATCATTTTAACTTGCACACTTTGTTGAGGAGGCGTATTGGTTTTGGTCAACTTCCTGAAGCGCTGCCGCTGCGTGTGGCACGGGGATCGAAATAATGATTTTTGACCGGACTTAGTCAAAATCGAGATGGCAGATTCATTGCCGTAATGTGAGATTCATCCCATTAATTTTAGGGCTTCTGACTGACTGCCACTTGACACATGGGTTTGACTGTGCGTTGGCCTATAAATAGGGGTATTTCAAGAGAGAAGGACTTTGTTCATTCTCGTTTGCACCCGACATCATGTCCGACACTACCTTAGTTTTCGATGGCCATGAGCCTCCTCCTTGGCGAGTCGATCAACCATGGATTGTAGATCTCTTCATTCAAAGAAGCAATTGTCTTGATAAAGGAACTTGTCAAAGAACTGTGACACGCCTGACTGACTATGGACGGAGCAATCCCTATTCATGCAGCGTGCTAGCTACGTTCTACCCTGAGACGACATCGAGTGGCAAGATGTTGATTACGGGGTTTGGATTGATTGACAATCCAAATACTATTCAACCAGCACCTCATTCACATGGCAGATGAGCTACACATGCTACCAGCGGCTTATCCACATGGTCGAGATGGGTGTTGCGCCAATGCTACCAGCGGTTGATTTATATAGTCGAAGAGGGTCATGCGCCTGCTGCCAGCGACTCATCCATATGGCAGAAGTGCTGTGCCTGTCTTAAATAATTAGAGTAGGCTCCATTTTGTAGTAAATTCTCATGTAATCATGACCATCAATAAAAATCTATGTATGTAATAGATTTCCACTGTATTGTGATCATGAAAATTAATGAGAAAAAAAATACTTTTTATGCACTTTTGTTTTTGAACACTTTGTGGCGCATGTTTCTGTTGAGATGCGCCTGCTTGCTTGTGAGACGTTTGGCGTATGATGTTCCGGCAGCACATATAGATGTGCTTGTTTATTTTTTTTGTTTTTGGGGCATATGAATGTAAGCCCCCTGGATTTTTAGAGTTTTTTATTTTTTTATTTAATATAGTTACTAATAGATATTTTTCCCACTTTTATTCATGATAATAAAATATACTCTTCTGTAGCTTTGATTTTTGGAGTACAAGAAATGCCAAACTCTACAAACTTCCTTCATGAGTTTTGACATAGACAAGTTTATCTTCGATTTGGTATATTATGTCCCATTCAAATATGTCTTCTTGTATTCTATTTGCTTCGCACAACTTCATGGTCAATTTAGGCCAAGAAGTTATCTATCGTGAAACTTGTCGTAACTTTCAACTTGAATTCGGGACTCGACATCGAACCAACCTAAAAGACCCAATATATGATTTTAACTATTTTTTAGCATACTATACACATGCCCAGGGTGCCCCATTAATCGAGGTCCCATGTGCTATTTAAATTCAAATGGCACATAAGACCCCTTATATGACTTTTTAAGCCTATTTCCAAATCGGGTAATTCTTCTTGAGCCTAAACTTGTCTAACATGTTGTAGATTGTAACCACCACTTTTCTAAAATAAGGATAATTTTGAACTTTTGTAAAATTGATTATTTTTATTATTTTTATTAAATTAAATGAATTATGATAGTGATGTAATTTGGTAAAACCTTAGAATCATATTGGTTAGATGTTAGTCATGACAAAGAGAGAAGGGCCACTTAGAATTTGGAAAAACCTTAGAATCACATAAGACCACTTAGAATTTAATGACTAGAACACTAAGTTAGAATGGACCCTTTTCTTAGAACTTGTCATGACAACTGAGAAGGGCCTTCTAGTCTTTCCACAAATGCACAAAACCCTAAACTAAACCTAATGGCAGCCTACCTTAGTATAAATAGCCCCACTACTTCATCTTCCTTCCCTTTCATTCAAAACCTTAACCCTAAATTGAAGCTTTTCCCCCAAATTCCTCCTACCATCAATTCTTCCCCAAATTGACCCAAATTAGGTTCATTCTCTTCCCTTTGGAGAGGAGAAGGCTCTATTGGCTAGCTAGGAAGGATTTGGAAGGATTGGAGCCTTCAACCTTAGAGGAGATTCTAGATCTAGAAACTTTTCATTGGAATTCCAACTCCCAATTGGTAAGAGCCTCTAAACCCTTCTAAATTTTCTTTTTGCAGATGCATTAATTTAGGGTCCTCCTAGCCCTAGCTAAGTTTGGTTAGGATTCGTGCCCATTTGGTGCCCGTATCATGGGCGTATCGCTCCGTATTGGAGACATAACACAAGTGTTCGACAAAATGCCCCTTAGAACTTTTTGTTCTTTAAATTATATATTTGAGTAGCCTGTGATGTGTAGATTGCTTCTGTGGTTGACTGAGTTAAATTTCAAATCGTGTCCTGTGTCAAAATGGACACAGGGACGCGTGCACGCACTGTACTGTCCTCCCCTGCTACTATCGTATCTGTTTTCCTTCGACACGACACGTTTTCAAGTGCTATTAGTTGGTAATGGGAGAGGCTATGACTGACACTTGGCACACAAAGTTTGAGGGGAATTGGTGAGGTGTGCGAGGAGTTCTCTCACTCGTAAGTTCCAGTCGAGGCTCGCACAGTTAGTCGACACTGGAATTCACTCCTTGCTGTTCGACCACTTTGTTTATGCACTTGGACACGTTCCTTTTGACACTAGGACACAAGATGACATACCACGACACACTGACACCCTTCACAACAATCTGGCTTGGCACTTTGGTACACAACTGACTCGACACACACCTACACATGTTCGAACACACCACTGTTCTATACACCCTCTGATACTCTGATTCTGTCTGACCTTTTGACACACTGGTTGACACTATGGTTCACTCACTCACTCAGAGCTGAACACTTACCTACTGACACTATTGACATTTCATTCAATCACTCATCCATACGGTTGCACTTGTTATCCTTCCTTTGCATTACACGTTGACACTTGCTTTATTGCATTCACTCTTTGACACATCTGTACACTCACTTGACACTAATGTAATCACTGCCATTTACTCTACTGCATTGCACTCCAATTGACACCATCTGCATACACCTTCACTCATTCACTCACTGCACATTCGTTGATATACTGCACATTGCCTTTACACTTCTGTCTTCACACTTGTATTTCCCCTTCTTCACATTCATATGCTGCACTCTCACATATCACACATTTCATTCACACTTGTATTTACACTCACATTGGCACTCGAAAACATATGCAATCCTCTGATACATCTGAGACACTTTGCACTTGCATGTAGACACTTGTAGACACATTCACTAATTACCTATGACACTTCACTCACTGCATTCATACAAATTAAGCCACTGCAAACATTCCTTCATGTCCTGCATTAGGATATATATTACATGTACTAGGACCTTACATCCACTAAAATCATTTGTCTATAGTACAACAGATAACCACTGCACTTTTACCTACCTGCCTTCATTAGCCACAGACATGCATCATTGCATTACCTACACTGCATTACTTCATCCAATTAATCCTTGCATCCCTAATGACCACTACACTGTGCAGAAATACCATTCATTGCACTGCCTACAATTAGCATTGCTCTCATTACTGAGCACTCCATGTTCTGATACCTACCAATTTGAGGTATCAGAGAGACACTTAGTCCAGATACCTGCACATACCAACTTCACCCACTGCATGTCCAAACATTCAGTATGAGTGCCTACATATCACATGCTGCCATGAAACAAATCCTTCCACATGTTAACATACCATGCAGTAGGATGTCCTGCATGCATACCTTCCTCTCTGTCCAGGTTAGAGGTTTTTCCTTTGGCTTGTGTCTTAAGTGATGTATTATAGTGTGGGTTTGATCATGTAACAAATACTGAGTGTCCTACATCCATCCTGTGCAGACCCTAGAAATTCATGCACAGCCTTACTTCATCTTCCATTGCCCTGTCCACCTTTGTTTGTGTTCATACTTCAACACATATGAGGTTCAGTTGGAACATTAGTTTTTAGTCCATCTTTTGTTAAGATGAGATTTGAATGCCCAATTTTTGTCATGCCCCAGATCCAGAATACTAGAGAGTGGGGGGGGGGGGGATGACTTAGCCAGCTACGTATTACGGGTAAATGAATACCGTATAATACGATCAAAGCTGTCTACAAGACAAGGGGATGCATACTACATACAAGTCTCACTAGGGTTACTCAACCTCGATTGTCTAAAGAATTCAATGAAAAGCAGTAAGTAGAGAACATGTAAGAATGAGCAGTACGGCGTCCCAAACGCTCAGTCAAAATGTTCTAGAGATCTGGCTTTACAAAACATATAACAAGTTATACACAATCGTTATCAACTGCAGTCTGAATTAGTTACAATTATGTAAAGGTAAGTGCAAGACAGTCCGACTAACATGTCGGTGCCAAGCGGCAAAAGTAAAGTAAGTAGCAAAACGAGCAGGAAGCAAGGTACCCACTCGTGTTCTCCTACGATCATCCCTCTAGTATTGACCATCTCGGGGGTAGAAGTAAGCTGAGTCCTCAGGAGTTGGCTCTAAATCTGGCCATGCTAAACCAGCGAGGTTAGACCTCAAATAGCAAGTACCACAAAGGAAGCACGACATGAAGAATTAGAACCAGTGATAAGGGTTAAAAAATATGATAAATAATGTCTCTGCTTGCTACTGGGATTCACACAACATCACGATATTTCAAGCCAACTTCCCAACCAAACAAGGACGGAAGTTGACCCGTTATTTTCTGACATTCTGCTCCTCTCAATAGTTAACAGAGTAGGTACAGTACACAAACAAATCAAATTAAACGGCAATACAACTACTACGGCTTGCTAACTGTAAGTTCCAAGTTGTCCTGGAAATATGCAATAAGGGATTCCTTAGTTCTTACAATGTACAAGCAAGGCTAGTCTACACAATAATCAATTGTGCCAATCATGAATTAGATGTGTTCCAGCGGGACGCCTGTCACCAATATGCAGAAAAATATAAACAGATACCACTTCCTGCCCGTGTGGCAGGTTTGCAGTATCCGTGGGAACCAGCGGGCATGTTGGGGCACTAATTGTCCCGAGATGGCTGCCATGTAAGAACTCGGAAATCCACTCTCTATGCAATAGTTATTTTATTTAACTTAATAGTCCCTATGTTAATTGAAATTCCATGCCGTGGATCATGGTCATTCAGAATGAGTACTTTCGTACAGAGTACGATATGCATAACTCTACAACGATGCCCATGCGGTTAGGTTGTAGGTCTTACATAGCGTAATGCAACAATCAAACCTAGCCACAAAATAATCATGCCTTGACTGTAGGGTACACATGCTGCTTTATAGAAATAAGTTGAAGTCTGCACGTATCCATATGCCAATGTTCGGGATCGGCTAGTCGATCACAATGGTTCATGGTTCATATATGAACGTGTCCCATTCAATTTAATAAGACAACTAACCAGTCTTTTAGTTCCAACTCGGAACGCATGATCAATCATTTAGCTAAAGTAACAATCAATGTCAATTCGTGACAAGGTATGAAAGTCAAACTAGTCTATAACTCTCCGGGTTAAGTACCAATGATACAGGTGCCCACAAGCCAATCAAGACACGGGGCATACTCCACACAACAATTTGTATTGAAACACTAACATGCATCAAGTGGCACAATCCAGCAAAATGTGCAGACTGAAATGACTGTTATGCGCACACAGGTGGAGAATACACTGATTCACTGTGGGCGCATAGCTGTCCCTCTAGGAGCATAGCAGTTCCCTTGGGAGCATAGAATGCCTTGGGCACATAGCATGGCTTGGGCACATGGCATGGCTTGGGCGCATAGCATGGCTTGGGCGCATGGCATGGCTTGGGCGCATAGCATGGCTTGGGGGTAAATATGGCACATCGCACACTTGGCAAGCGTGCGATGGATATCTTTCCAGATTAGACCAGTAGGGGTAATTCCAGCACGATTAGAAATATTTACATGTCTACTCGAGTATTTTACCGCCCCTACCAGTACAAGAGAATCCATATCCCGACACGTAATCAATTACAAGTCCAGCCAGAAAGTAAGTGATGCCCGTAGGTGATTCCAGTTGGTGGTTCCAGTGAGTGATTCCATAAATAGAAGCTAGACAAGTATAATACATGTGTCGCAAGTGAATGAATCTAGAAATACCTCCGTGTCATGTCAGAGAATCAGATAATACTATACTAGAAGCTGAATCATATAATCATCAGATAAATGAAAACTAATAGAGATGTACTCGCCTATGGTCCTAAGTAGTAAATATGGATCGATGCCCAAAGTGGAGTCACAAGGACCTATATATATATATATATATATATATATATATATATATATATATATATATATATATATATATATATATATATATATATAGATAGTGTTATTTGGTGTTCTAGAGTAAACAGTATATTTAAATACATTACTAACATGCTTTTAGGCCTTTTCTAGGTCATGGAAGTCAAACTAGGTTAAAGCTAGTCAACTTGGTCAATTCTAGTCAAACAAGGTCAATTGACTTAAAGGTTGACTTTTAGGTCAAATTGGTCAACCTTGGTCAAATTGTGTCAAATGTAGGTTAAGTTCACCCATTTCACTCTATAGACAATCCCAAATTGAATTTACCCTATATTTAGTCTTTACCTACCTTGTATCACATTATCTATTACCCTATATTACTTATCCCATGTTATCCCTATACTAGGCATTACCTATTTAACAATATTTCTTAGGAAATTCCCAATCCCCTATACCCTATCACAACTCACCTAGGTAATTCTGTTACCTCTACTCACCGGTAAAGTTAATTCACCTATCCAATGGGCTACGCCTATCCTTGTATTACTTCCCTAGATACCAAATGCTTAATCCCAAATCATTACCTAGACCTACAAGTCAATGCCACACACTTATGCTATCCTACCATATACTTCATCATGTATAGGAACACCCCCAGACACAAACCCTATTCCTTTACTTCCATTTTTTGCCTATATTAACCTATTGTATACCCACACTTGTGTGAGTGAACAATCACATTACACTGATCATCTAGTGCTTAGTACTGCCCTCACATTGGACTTATACATTGGGTTATAATACTGCTATATTTGGAATACAGGACTCATTCCTAGTCCCAGATACTAATACATGTCTTTCCCTCAACTTATACATGCTTGGATTCAAACCTATATGGCAAATACTCACTGTTCAGTCCCCCTTTCCTGTGCAACAAGGGATACAAATTCCCTAATAACTGATACACTATAAGAATTTAGGACTGATATTTGGATCCTATTCACACTGATACACTCCTATATAGCTGATACACTTCTTCATATCAGTTCCTCTCTACACACATACAACTATACAAGATTGGGAAGTGGGACTGATGCATTTCAGTTTAGTCCACACTTCACATTTAATGAAACACACATAGTATTTTCACTTATAAACCAACCCACCTAAACACTGATAATTGTCCCCTCCACAGGCTCTGTACAAACTTTTCCATCTATTCACTTCACTAACCACTCACTGACACAAGACACTCTAGTGTCACACATTCATTCATTCACTCGATACTTACTGTATACTGATTCACTCACTGATACACTACTGACACGGGTTGCTCACTGATTTACTGACACTGGTTACATAGGCCTATGGCCAAGATTAAGACATTGTCCTAATGGCCATGCTGAGATCGAACAAGGAGAGGTTCTCTGCATTAGAGCATACTGAGCTCACTGAACCACTGTCACATGAATTAGACACTAAACACTAACCTCACTTCAACTCTCACTCTCTAATTCTCACTAATACACTGACTTCCTACCATTGTACTGCCAAGGCAACTTTCATCTGCCTTTTGTGCAGGGGGTGTCACGCCCCGCTCCCGTAGGAGCGATCGTCCTCGCTAAGGCGTGATGCCGCACGAGCCTAGATTGCGCTCGTGCAAGGCGGGTTCCATAACGGCCGATTACAGCGGCTGCGACGGGGTCATCGCATAGAAGTCCCAAGCAGAGAACAATGAACACGCACCAAAATTTAGAATAAACACAAGTTATTCAAAAAAAGCTCTTTATTGATATCGAAACAACGGTTACATTGGGGGCGCAAGGCCAAGATTACAATCACTCAAGCTCACTCATCTCACATTACAAATCACTCAGCTATCTCTCATCTCTCGATACATATCTCGCCAGCGAAAGCTTCGGAAGGCGATGTCCATACATTATGTCCCGAATAAGTCTAGTCTTCAAGCAGAACGCACGCTTCGAATCGCCAAGAACTCCATGCCTCGACGCATCCAAGCGAGCTCCGCGCCACGAGCTTCTACCTGTGCCTGCATATGGAAACTATGTGGGTGTCAGTACTCAACTGTACTGGTGGAGTGAGCTCCTCGCCCACTCATACAAAAACGACATGTTCGTTTACTTTTGTGCAACATAACCCTTTACGATTGTCTTTCTACTCTTGCTTTAGGATCGCTTTTAGGACAGACTCTCAGCCTATTTAGTGTCTTTAGACCGTCACCGTGCTATTTCACCGATAACTTCCTTATCCTTGCCTCTAGACCTTTCTCGTGCTTGCAACGTCAACGGATCAACTCATACTTGTCTTTCGTGCCATACTCTGGGACGTAACGACTCGGTCGTGTCAAATACTTGTCCGTGCCTCAAACATCGAGGCCATACCTCACAGCATAACCTGACTTATCCAAACTCGCCTTACGGCCCTTCCAGACTTAACTCGAAACGTCTAACACAACTTGTGGAACCGGTGTTGAGAACTCAAGTACGATGCCATATCTCGTGGCGAAACACATGTCTTTACGTATAACCAAATCTTAGGCTCATATTACCTTGGGTGCATACCGTGCACGCTTTCCATAACACATCACATATCGTACTTACGCTTCTTTGATTACGACCGACACCGTGCATGCGGATTCGCCGCGTAGCACGCCAATTATCTATATGAAAGGCCACTGGCAAGACAAGCCATCGCGGACATAGCTCGGGTAGGCGGCAGGTCTTTCGATGCAAGGTTGCGAGCCCCATGGAAAGCCCCCGACTACCCTCACGCAATGAATCGTGCGCTGCTATAATGTCTATCCCCTAGGATGACTAGGCCCGGTGCCCCAGCGTATAACCAGTCTAGGCAGAAATCCTTGTCGACAAGGTGTCCAATGACCACGCACCTACGAGACATCTAGACTCACGTAAATGCAAGGCCTAATTTTTTGATATAAATGGAACAATACTTAGCAACACGTGCTCTGAACCACACTTTGCGTAACGTACATCGGGACCGTGAGACTCCCAACCGAGGGACCGCCTCATACTCCTTAATGTGGATAGGAACGCGAGACTCCCAACCGAGGGACCGCCTCATACTTCTTGACGTGGATAGGAACGCGAGACTCCAAACCGAGGGACCGCATCGTACATCTTCACGTGGATAGGAACGCGAGACTCCCAACCGAGGGACCGCCTCGAACATCTTAACGTGGATAGGAACACGAGACTCCCAACCGAGGGACCGCCTCGTACATCTTAACGTGGATAGAAACGCGAGACTCCCAACCGAGGGACCGCCTCGAACATCTTAACGTGGATTGGAACGCGAGACTCCCAACCGAGGGACCGCCTCGTACATCTCAACGTGGATAGGAACGCGAGACTCCCAACCGAGGGACCGCCTGGAACTTCTTAACGTGGATAGGAACGCGAGACTCCCAACCGAGGGACCGCCTCGAACTTCTTAACGTGCATAAGAACGTCTCATACCCCAATGTATTCCGTGCGACACTATCGTCTAAGTCACACTCTATGTGACGAGCCTTAAGACTGTGGGAACGAATGGCTATATGCCTCCGTAGAACCGTGGGACCGTGCATACGCTCAACTTGAACAACCAAATTGTTTGGGTACCTAAACCCATGCCATAAGCCGTGCGATACAACTTAGCTCGTGGGACGATCAAGGCTACGCCGAGCCTTGCATTCGAGGAAACGTGCATGCTTTATCGAGCATCTACGCGGGCGACGCCTATGACATAGGCTAACTCATAGTTTGTGACGAATACCGACTTTACCTTCTCCTAAGCCACGGGACGAAGGATCGAGTGTCATTTTCAAAGCACGTCGTGCACCAACTCTAATCCGACCGTGGGACATTTTCCATGTTTTAAACTCGATTCGACACGTCGGGATTATTACCTTAGCTATGTGGATTCGTCTCTTTTATTATCAAGCCTATTGTGCAAGTTGAAAACACACGAATTATTAAGTGAAGGCTAAGATGAGGCAAGTTCACCGAAACTATCCCACCTGAGCAATGTCTTCGAGTCGCTGTTGTAAGGCCAAGTCCGAACGCCGTCGACGTTTTGATTCCTCCGATTGACTGAGCGGGACCGGACACTACATCATACACCACTCAGAAAAAGTTTCGTCCTCGAAACTTACTGAGTACACTTATCGGCTTATAACTTGATTCAACATCCTACGTTTCTCGTGTATGCTACTCCTATGCGTTCCCCCAATCCGAGCCACGCTCGTGCTATCGCTAACTTAGTCGTAGGGCACACCAACCGATCAACCAACATTCAAACTCGTCTCAATTCAATGATCGCATTACCATCAACATTTCTTCGAAACTCACGATCTCAAAATCCTCGACACTTTTCTGTTCCTCAAGTCTCACTTGATTCAACGTATCACTTAGTTGGATCGTGCATATATTCTAGGCGTCCCCAGAATACATGTATTTTAGCCAAGCCTCGTGATAGAGAATCCGCCATCACCACTCGAGCCGGATCGTACACATATTCGGGCGTCCCTGATATACGTGCATGTCAACCGAGCCTCATGAGTGGTGCCTCCATAATTCCTATCGTTCCGCACCGGGACGTCCGCCTAACCACTAGGCTATGTCTTTCCGTCAGTACTGCATAGTTTCCAAACAACGATATCGACACTGACCCCATCCTAAGGTCAAACCAAATCGATGGTACGGGGTATTCTACCCAAGCTCGCATCACTCCGATTTCTAAACATCGAGCATCGATTTCCTACGCACATCCCAATATTCGTCGCACGGGGTCCGAGTCATTCAGTAAAGCCCTCCTACGATAACTCACGTTTCGACCAATCCCACGACATGAACATATCGCTCGTGCATCAAGCCATATTCGCATCGTCTATCTCTTCGAACACGTTCGACATTTGTTCGCCTATCATTCATTCTCAAACCAAGCACGCAATGACACAATTCATCTCTAAACCATAACTCACATTTCACATTTCCGAAATCATCTATTCCAATTCACGTAATCGATCACAAGGTCGTCTGACTTAACAATATGTTGCGCCCCGATCTCACGCGAGTCAGATTATCCACGGGGGGCACGAATCACCATGCACGCTCCCGCGAGGTAATCATTCTCATCGGGACGTAACTCTTGTTTGTGTCTAGACTAGTTCATTCTCGATGCGCGGATTGGACCTACTCAATCCTCAAGTTTCATTCAATCACCAATCGCAAGTCCTAACATCCTCGAGTTCTCCTTCGCATCAAGCCAACAAGTCGAGACAATCAAAGTTGCCGCGTCCTGATTTTCCGAGTTCGATCATTCCCGCGACATGAATCACTATGTCAGCGTTCACGCGGAACGATCGCCCCAAATTCGACGCAACGCATGTGCGAGGCTGGAGTTGCGCTGGCACAAGACAAGAATGTCGACGCTGTGGTCATCCGCGTAATCATCAAGACACGAACGTGTTCATCCAACATTCCCTTCAATCAAAATCCTAAGTATTGCATCCAATCGAATAATAACACTTGCACGATCGTCATTCCTCGAATTAGAGTGCCCCCGAGTTATCGCATATCGATCTTTGATACGCCTCAATACCATCGACGATATGCGTAACCTGACGATCTTCCTTTGCAATGAATTTCGAGTCGATGCTATCGTCCGACTGGATAATCTCCTCGAATCGTTCACAACATCAATTTCTTCAACCCAAATTTACGTATCGTTTATCCGTCTATCTTAAGTCATCGACTAACGTATTTCCTCAATTTGCATCATTCTTTGCTAACTCAAACCATCGAGCAACATCGATTTCAATCCTCAAAGTCGTTTGCGTAATCTTCAAAGTCAAACCTTTCATACACGCTATCTTCCCGTCGTGCTAACTTTTCGTATACGATTCGTATTAATTTCTTCAATCAAGTCATCCATTTATTTTATCGTTTAGAATTTCCATTCAACCATTTCGTAACTCGCATTACCGTTCACAAATCGTCCGAACGATATCTCGTTTGCGACTCTCGAATCATGACCAACTAAGCGCTACTCGTTCTAAGGCTTTGTGATATCATTGCTTGTGGACGCACTCATACTGTCCGTAATTCCTTTAGTTTCGCCTGAACAATTTCTATAACGTCTATACACCACTCAGGGTCAAGTCATTCTACAAATCCTCAAAACTATCAATCGAATCAAAATCGACTTCTTTGAATCCCGTTCGAACCATTCCTCGAATTTCAAGCACGCTCATCTATATCGCATAGACGTTATCGTCGCTCGATAGCACTCTATCGGTAGCCACTCTAAGTATGGTTTCGTTCCCGACTGAGCGGTACTTAATATCGCTCGCAACTCGCTTGCACCATAAAGTCTAGGGGCACGACGCACGGCACAACTTAGCCAAAAGGCCGTGTGCATAACCATCCCGTATTGACTATACTCCGAGTTTGCATGCTTATTTGCTAACGTCGACGTAGGACTATTTAGGCACGCATGCGACTTGCTAACTTTAGCACGTGTTTTCTATCAACTCAAGGTCGGCACCGTTCGACCCAAAGGCCATCGTCTATCGATGTATTCGATTGAACACTTGTACGAGCTTTTGAAAATATTAGACTTATTTTATGGACATCCTGTGGGACAATTGAGAGAGAGCGCACCAACGATATCGACTTGCGGAAGCAACACTTCAGAGTATGCGGAAACAACGAAGTTAAAGAATTCAATCGGTAGTCCAAGGACGTAAAGCCGTGCTCTGATACCATTATGTCACGCCCCGCTCCCGTAGGAGTGATCGTCCTCGCTAAGGCGTGATGCCGCACGAGCCTAGATTGCGCTCGTGCAAGGCGGGTTCCATAACGGCCGGTTACAGCGGCTGCGACGGGGTCGTCGCACAGAAGTCCCAAGCAGAGAACATTGAACACGCAGCGAAAATTTAGAATAAACACAAGTTATTCAAAAAAAGCTCTTTATTTATATCGAAACAACAGTTACATTGGGGGCGCAAGGCCAAGATTACAATCACTCAAGTTCACTCGTCTCACATTACAAATCACTCAGCTCTCTCTCATCTCTCGATACATATCTCGCCAGCGGAAGCTTCGGAAGGCGATGTCCATACATTATGTCCTGTATAAGTCTAGTCTTCACGCGGAATGCATGCTTCGAATCGCCAAGGAACTTCGTACCTCGACGCATCCAAGCGAGCTCCGCGCCACGAGCTTCTACCTGTGCCTGCACATAGAAACTATGTGGGTGTCAGTACTCAACTGTACTGGTGGAGTGACCTCCTCGCCCACCCATACAAAACCGACACGTTCGTTTACTTTTGTGCAACATAACCCTTTACGATTGTCTTTCTACTCTTGCCTTAGGATCGCTTTTAGGGCAGACTCTCAGCCTATTCAGTGTCTTTAGACCGTCACCATGCTATTTCACCGATAACTTCCTTATCCTTGCCTCTAGACCTTTCTCGTGTTTACAACGTCAACGCACTAACTCATACTTGTCTTTCGTTCCATACTCTGGGACGTAACGACTCGGTCGTGTCAAATACTTGCCCGTGCCTCAAACATCGAGGCCGTGCCTCGCAGCGTAACCTGACTTATCCAAACTCGCCTTACGGCCCTTCCAGACTTAACTCGAAACGTCTAACATAACTTGTGGAACCCGTGTTGAGAACTCAAGTACGATGCCATATCTCGTGGCAAAACACATGTCTTTACGTATAACCAAATCTTAGGCTCATATTACCTTGGGTGCATACCGTGCACGCTTTCCACAACACATCATATACCGTACTTACGCTTCTCTGATTTCGACCGACACCGTGCATGCGGATTCGTCGCGTAGCACGCCAATTATCTATATAAAAGGCCACTGGCATGACAAGCCATCGCGGACATAGCTCGGGTAGGCGGCGGGTCTTTCGATGCAAGGTTGCGAGCCCCATGGAAAGCCCCCGACTACCCTCACGCAATGAATCGTGCACTGCTATAACGTCTACACCCTAGGAAGACTGGGCCCGGTGCCCCGGCGTATAACGAGTCTAGGCAGAAATTTTTGCCGACAAGGTGTCCAATGACCACGCACCTACGAGACATCTAGACTCACGTAAATGCATGGCCTAATTTGTTGATACGACTGGAACAATACTTAGCAACACGTGCTCTGAACCACACTTTACGTAACGTACATCGGGACCGTGAGACTCCCAACCGAGGGACCGCCTCATACTCCTTAACGTGGATAGGAACGCGAGACTCCCAACCGAGGGACCGCCTCGTACTTTTTGACGTGGATAGGAACACGAGACTCCCAACCGAGGGACCGTCTCGTACATCTTAACGTGGATAGGAACGCGAGACTCCCAACCGAAGGACCGCCTCGAACATCTCAACGTGGATAGGAACGCGAGACTCCCGATCGAGGGACCGCCTCGAACTTCTTAACGTGGATAGGAATGCGAGACTCCCAACCGAGGGACCGTCTCGTACTTCTTAATGTGGATAGGAACGCGAGACTCCCAACCGAGGGACCGCCTCGAACTTCTTAACGTGGATAGGAACGCGAGACTCCCAACCGAGGGACCGCCTCAAACTTCTTAACGTGCATAAGAACGTCTCATACCCCAATGTATTCCGTGCAACACTATCGTCCAAGTCACACTCTATGTGACGAGCCTTAAGACCGTGGGAACGAATGGCTATATGCCGCCGTAGAACCGTGGGACCGTGCATACGCTCAACTTGAACAACCAAATTGTTTGGGTACCTAAACCCATGCCATAAGCCGTGCGATACAATTTAGCTCGTGGGACGATCAAGGCTACGCCGAGCCTTGCATTCGAGGAAACGTGCATGCTTTATCGAGCATCTACGCGGACGACGCCTATGACTTAGGCTAACTCATAGTTTGTGACGAATACCAACTTTACCTTCTCCCAAGCCACGGGACGAAGGACCGAGTGTCATTTTCAAAGCACGCCGTGCACCAACTCTAATCCGACCGTGGGACGTTTTCCTTGTTCTAAACTCGATTCGACACGTCGGGATTATTTTCTTAGCTATGTGGATTCGTCTCTTTTATTATCAAGCCTATTGTGCAAGTTGAAAACACACGAATTATTAAGTGAAGGCTACGATGAGGCAAGTTCACCGAAACTACCCCACATGAGCGATGTCTTCGAGTCGCCGTTGTAAGGCCAAGTCCAAATGCCGTCGGCATTTTGATTCCTCCGATTGACTGAGCGGGACGGGGCACTACAGGGGGTACCCGACCACTGATGCAAGGCCCAGCCTCCAGTCCCCTGCCCCATTTCCTATTGTCCAAACACATTGACCAAGCTTGGCCTAAGGGTAAACCACCTTCTTCCCAAACTGCCCTGCTAACTGCAGGGCCTAATGGTCATGCCCTTCATTGATTCACTCTCCATAACTGTTGTACACTGAGTCATGTGCACAAAATAGCACACACATGACTGATCCCTCTTTCTATATTACCTGCTGATTTTCTTTCTCTTCTTATCCCTCAATCTATCCTACAAATTACAAATCTACTACTTGCCTAAGCCCTTGACCAACTGATACTGGCTTCACTGATACTCACATGAAATTCCCTCAAATTAGGATACATATCCTACAACCCTTAAAAACACATTACGCTCTCAAAACACTGGTGAAATCATTCACCTAACTGTTATCCCCAGGTTAAACCCCCAATCACTAATACAAACACTCCATGTCAGTCATCCCTAAATCAACACACAGTTGCATACGTGCTGCTGCTAGGGCAGCAGCATCCCTTGTAATGCACATGTTAGTTCTGTCCAAGACACCCTCCTATCCTTCCACCTAGCATCCCATACTATTAACTCATATTTCCCCTACATGTTGATACCTTAACTCATAGCATTCTCCTATATAGGTAGACACTTACATATACTCTCACAAGACACCCTATCACTTCATATCATTCTTCCTTCTCTTATATAACTACTGCTACTGCAACATCCCCCATCCCCCTTCAAATAGCTGCTGCAATGATATTCATTTCACCTTCCACAACCAACAGTTAGCTTTTATTGTATTAGGGCCCTTCTCTATATACACAAATTAAAAAATGATACACACCCACTAATATCTATGTGTAACACACAGTCCTATATGCTCTCTATGCAACACACCTATCACATAATCATATGTCTACATGTGATGCACAATTTCACAAAGACCAATATCAGTCCATACTCTCATACTGCCATCTCCAAAATGGGACACACAACTGTTCATATATACATGTGTATATATAGGCACACAACAAACTCAAAACAGCCCCCCCCCCCCCCCCCCCCCCCCCCCCCCACTCCCAAGTTATGTAAAGCCATATATTACCCTCAAATATTACCAAATAAACATACAAATTGATAACTTATATGAATACACACTAGTAACAAGTGTCAAAACTAAAATTCTAGCATTGGGTGTCCACTTGGCCATTTTGTCAAACACTTGGCGTGCGTATTAGAATACGTTGAGATACGCTCATAATACGCACTCCAAATGGATCCAAACTTGGCCCTAAGCATACCCACTTGTTCTAAATCACAATTAGGGCCTAACAACCTTTTTACAAACCCTAGAAATTTTATTCTTGGATTTCCCCCAAAATGGGTCAAAATACAAAGGGAAAAGTCCTCAAATAGGAAGAGAAGAGTCAAAACTCCTCACCATGGGCATTTCTAATGCATGGGGGTTCCTAATTGATGCATCTACACTATTTACTACAAATTAAAGGGTTTAGAATGCATCTTACCTATTGGGAGATGGATTCCCAATGAAAAAGCTCAAAGATCCAAAAGCCCTCAAGCTCTAAGTGCTCCAAGCTTCCAAGCTTTGCTTCTAGAGCCCTCTACTCTCTAAGGAGAAGAAAATAAGACCAATTTAGGCGGATTTGAGTAAGGTTTGATAGTGGAAATAATTTGGGAAAGAACTTTCCAAATTAGGATTAGGATTTCCAAAGGAAATAGGAAGGAGAAGAAGTTTTCTTCTTATAGGCTAGGGAGAATGTGTTGGCTGTCGAAAATAGGTTGGTTTAGAGTTTTGGGCTAGTATGAAATGTCCATAAGGTCCCTCTATGTGTCATGACAAGCTTAGGGAATAAGCATTTCTTCCTAATTAGGTATTTAGCCTATATTCCATTTAATATTGCTAGCTAACTAGGGCTAATTAGAGTCTAACAAAAATGAGATTTGATATTTGTCTAGTCTCATTAATTAGGTTCACTAGGGTCACTAACAATAATTCTAACTAATGGATAACCACTAATCATATTCAGTAGAAACATATGCACTATATCTAATATTATAGATAATTAATCCAAAAATATAATAACTGATTTTGTAAAATAAATTTATCACTCAAAATATAATTTGAATTCGCAATAATAACAAAAATAGTAAAAAGTCAAAAGTAGCCCTCTTCTGGAAAAGTGGCGGTTACAATCCTACCTCCTTAGAAAAGGTCGTCCTCGAAATTTAAAGTTGGTCGTACTACTTCTAAGTCAAACCCCCAACAATCAAGGTCAAGAAATTCTACCTAACAACGTGCAAGATCATGGTCCTACTGGTCGTGATTTCACAGTCTCAATCGGAGTTACTACACTATCTACCATAGCACAAAACATTCTAACAGTACTATTAGAATCACACAATAAGATGGAAAATGATAGAAAGAAGAACAGAAAAAGACAAACCTGCTAACCCGTCACCCATAGCACCGGCCTCATCGACCGTCAATATAAAAGCCCTGCCCCTCTGGGGTATATTCCTCTGATGGTATGGGGCATAATGCTGTGCCACAGGTGGCCTAGCTCCCGCTCTCTGACCCTGTGCTCCACCAAATAGAGGTGCGGTGGGGCAATCCTTTATTTAGTAAGCAGCGGATCCACAGAATAGACACAACTTCAGTCTTCTCCTACAAACATCCCAAGTGTGTCTCGGCTTCCTACAGTAGGCACCCTCTGGTCCGGTCGCCGAGGCTGTTGCCGCACCTACTGAACAGGAACTCTCGCTGGTGCAAACAACTGCTGAGGCTGATGTACTGCTTTCTGCCTATAAGGATGCTTCGCCGGTCCTATACTACCGCTCGCACCTCCTGAATCATCCCTGCCTCTCTTAGACTTGAGCTCGAAGCCATCCTCAGCTGCCAGAGTGCCCACCAAAATCTATTCAAAAGTTGCATCGCGGTCACCCTTGGTCAATGACTTGACCTCCTTGATCAAGCCCTTGCGAAACTTCCTCGCCTTCGCTGCATCACCCAGCCTCTCCAGAAATCTGCCCAGACGACAGAACTCACCAACGTACTACTCCATTGTCATGTTCCCCTGGATGAGGCACTCAAATTGGCTCTCCGAAGCACTAAGAGCCACATCCGGAAAAAAACTTCTCCTTGAAAAGCATCTTGAAGGCTTCCCAAGTCTTCCCCTCATCTCCTACCTTTGGATCGATGTGATACCATGTCAAAGCAAGGTCGAACATCTGGCTAACTGCCGCCTCTATCTGCAGACTGTCCGAAATCTGCACCAGCTGGCAGATCCCCTCAATGTGCTCAGTCTAGTCGTCCGTATACATGATACCCTCCATATCGCAGAAATCCTTGGGCCTCATCTACTGAAAATAGATAATGGTGCTCGGCCTCGGAGGCTGAGCCTGACCTCCGGGTGGCTGGACCTAAGTCACCCTTTCAACTGCCATCATCGCCACCTGGTGAGTATTCTCTATGCCCTGTCTCTTGACGTCTGATTGACGGTGCTGAGCGTCCATCATCTCTCTGAATAATGCAAACATCTGTGCAACGTCCACCTGGAAGGAGATGGTGGTGGAGGCTGAAGAACATCAGGAATAACTGCGGTAGTCCTCAGAATAGGTGGAGGAGGACTCCCGAAAGCAGTGGATACTCCTACATGAGCAGACGTAAAAAGTTGAGCAGTCCCAATGGTCTGATGAACCGGACGAGAGGTGGCAAGCCTCTCGGTAGCTGTCGCTGGAATAGAATGATGTGATCGGGTCTTCGGCGACATCCTGAAGACAGATCAAACAAGAAGTTAATACGAAGCAAGGAACGATATTATCAAAGAAGGACAGATATGGAATGAAATTAGATTATTCAGATTTGAACAAGTGTCAGCATATTTAAATCCATTGGAATTCCTAGTTGTAATTGAGTATCCTCTCATCTTATTCCCTATCTTCTATCGCAGGCTCACAGCAGTACAACTAAACGGTTGCACTACCACGACATCGCACCAATGCTAATCTCAACCTGCATTGGCCACCACTAAAAATGAGTCACGACATGCACCCGGTATAGGGGCAAGAGTGCGTGACCGTACCCAGCCTACGCCACAGCATCGACGGTAGAATGCTGTCTAGATCATTAACTATTTGTCTCACACAATGATATAATATACCTGTCATAGATCTCAACTCCAAATGGAGGACAAGTATAAATGATAACACTGAATACTCAATGACAATCTATAACACGATAAGATATCAAAGAAGTATAATCAACTACAATGTCTAAAACATCAACAACTTCTAATGCAATAAAAAAATTCAAGTCTCAAATACAATAACAAAATCTCCTCTTTATATACATGCCAAGAGTTCTAACAGTGAATCTAACACAAATCTAAAACTAGTAACTAAGCCTCTCGGTAATCACTACTGAGTATCAGGACCCATGGTTGCTATCCCCTCCTCGGGTCCGTAGAATGTGGGACACAAGTCCCTTGAGCAATCATCTAAAATATATATATTCAGTCAGGATGGAACGATCACACCTCCTCTAGCAATTCCAATTAAATGACAAAGACTATGAAACAGTTATAGTAAGTAATACTTGATAAACATGTTAAGAATGAGTCAGGAAATGAAATAGAACAAGAATTAACTATAGTACAAGGAAAGTAAATACGGTGAACTAGAAGAACATGGCAATAAAGACTGTAAATAAAAATAACTAAACTATAACAGATAAGATGTTAGTCCAGCCAGTATAATATGAGTCTAGTAGGGACAATGTGAATCCAGTATAAAGAACTAAACCAGTGTGTTTTGAAATACCGCTTTCGACATGTAAACTGCTAGGGGTAAATACGGCACATCATATACTTGGCAAGCGTGCGACGGCTTTCTTTTCAGATTAACCAGTAGGGGTGATTCCAGCATGATTGAGAATGTTTACATGTCTACTCGAGTTTTTTTCTACCCCGACCAGTACAAGTGAATCCATATCCCGACACGTAATCAAGTACAAGTCCAACAAGAAAGTAAGTGATGCTCGTAGGTGATTCTAGTAGGTGGTTCCATTGAGTGATTCCAGAAATAGAGTCCAAACAAGTATAATACATGTGTCACAAGTGAATGTATCCAGAAATACCAATCTGTGTCATGTCAGAGAATCAGACAATACTATAATAGAAGTTGAATCATAATAATCATCAAATAAATGAAAACTATCAGAGAATATACTCGCCTACGGTCCTGAGCAGTAAATATGGATCGATGCCCAATGTAGAGTCACAGGGACCTATATATGAGTGTTCTAGAGTAAACAGTATATTTAAATGCATTAATTATATGCTTTTAGGTCTTTTCTAGGTCATGGAAGTCAAAGTAGGTCAAAACTAGCGAACTAGGTCAATTCTAGTCAAACTAGGTCAATTGACTTAAAGGTTGACTTTAAGGTCAAACTGGTCAACCTTGGTCAAATCGTGTCAAATCTAGGTTAAGTTCACTCATTTCACTGTATAGACAATACCTAATTGAATTTACCCTATATTTAGTCTTTACCTACCTTGTATCACATTATCTATTACCCTATATTACCTATCCCATGTTATCCCTATACTAGGCATTACCTATTTAGCAATATTTCTTAGGAAATTCCCAATCTCCTATACCCTATCACAACTCACCTAGATAATTCTATTACCTATACTCATAGGTAAAGTCAATTCACCTATCCAATGGGCTATGCCTTACTTCCCTAGATACCAAATGCCTAATCCCAAATCATTACCTAGACCTACATGTCAATGCCCCGCACTTGTGCTATCCAACCATATACCATGCACTACATCATGTATAGGAACACCCCCATACACTAACCATATTCCCTTACTTCCAATGTTTGCCTATATTAACCTATTGTATACCCACACTTGTGTCAGTGAACAATCACATTACACTTATCATCTAGTGCTTAGTACTGCATGTTTGTAAGAACAAAAGTTTTCCAAGAAAATTGTGCTACAAACTAAGAAAGAAAGTACAAAATTACAATTTTGATTCTAGGGAAGTACAACTATAGGAATCTGATCAGAAGACGATCACTTTATCCCTTGGACGATGCGATGTCGAAGAAGAAAGCCTCTTTAACGTGTTGCAGCAACTTGGTCAGGAGATTATGATCATTAGTCATCACTGTGAAGTGATTTTGAACTCTATTTATAGAGTTTTGAGATAACTGTTAGACAGTTACACTGATTGGCGCACAGTACAATTGGTGCACCATCGCCCATTTACGCGAACAGTTGGCTTAACTGCTTGGTACGCATGGCATTCTGTAAAAGAGATGCGCTTGGTTATGGGCAGTGTCACGTGCACGTTCTTCGAGATTAGTGGCATGCGTGCTACGTCATCTAACTGCTTCTGGATGATAATTGATCACTTGGCGCATACCAATGATACTCTGACCATTCTTCTCGCGCGTTGTATGTAGAAGCATGAAAAAGCGCAGACATATTAAAAGCGCAAGTGGCGTTCTCACTGCACATGGCTTGACAAAAGTGCAGGTACCCCAAAAGTGCAGACAAACAACTAAAGTCACACTGACGAACAAAAGTGGTGCATAAACAGTTCTTTATTAAAATCGTGTCTGCAAAAGATCTATTACAGATTCTTAATGATTACATATAAAGAACTAAAATACCTAAGAAAAGTCTACAAGGGAATTAATCTTCATCACGCGCGCAGCCCCCCAGACGCACAACACTGTTAGAGCAAGCCACTTCCTGAAGCAGCTATTGGCCCGAGCAAGAACTCAGTCCACAACACAGGGTGTGCCACCGCCATTGAGCAGGACAGAGCAGAACCTGTGGCTCTTCGGATTGGCAATCAATCCAAAGCCGAAAGCTTGGATTTCGAAGATCTCCATGATGTTGTTCAGGTTCGAACTCCTTAAGCCAAACCCTCAAGTGCATCTCAAAACTCAGTAGCAGTTCTTCTACAAGGACACAGCTTCTTTGAACGAAGGGATCCATAACCAACAGTCGACTTGTGCAAGGCCAACGGCCGTTCGAAGCTAAGTCGGGATCGAGCATGATGGTGGAAATGTTAAGAGACAGAAGACACAACCCTTCAGAAAAGTTTAACTTTATATAGGGTAAGTGTGGTCCAACCCACATGCCACGTGGCCGTCGGTCAAAGACTCCCAAATTAATGGGATAAACCTAAGACTCAGCACAATGAATCTCATTTAATAGGTTCATTCGATTGAATCCTAGGCCACCAACTTCTTGAATTCCCCAAATGAAGGCGGTAATTAAAGAAGAGGATGACCGACTGGTCCATCAAAAGAGCAGTCATTAATTGCTCTTATGACTTCGACAGAAACTAGCTCCTACAACTCAGAAGCACAGCCTGTTCATTCCTTCTACTGCGCCCTCACTTCAACTCAGAAGTGCAGCGCCCTCCATCCTATCCAAAAGCACAACCTTTCAAAGGCTCCTTCATCTGGCACTTTGTTGTCCAATGCACAAGTCTACTCGTCGCTCTAAAAGCGCAGTGACTCCGTTGCCCAAAGTACAAGTCCACTCGTCGCTCCAAAAGCGCTGTGACTCTGTTGCCTGAAGCACTTGTCCACTCGTCGCTCTAAAAGTGCAGTGACTCCGTTGCCTAAAGCATAAGTCCACTCGTCGCCCTAAAAGCACAGTGACTCCATTGCCTGAAGCACTTGTCCACTCATCGCCTAAAAGCGCAGTGACTCTGTCGCCTGAAGCACTTGTCCACTCGTCGCTCTAAAAGCGCAGTGACTCCATCGCCTGAAGCACAGTCTACTTATCGCCGAGAAGTACAGTGACCTCAAAGCCTCGCCAGAAGCGCAACTCGCATAAAAGCACAGTCCTACGGGGTGACGTAGTTCCACGTGGTCCGACGGGTGTTTATGTCTTTTTGAGATTGGTTTGTTTAAAAACCACCGCTCTTTAGATAGGACAGAGTTTGATCCTGTTGATAAGAGCAATATCCTGTTGGTTTGTTTAAACCACAGATAAGGATAGAGTTTATTCTTATAGACGAGGGCCATATCAAATCGGTTTGTTTAAACCAATAGCCACCTATGATGAGACAAAATCCAATGTCAGGGATAGGAACCGAATTTGCTCAGGTTCATCTGATTAACAATAAACACATGCCACGTGTCGTTTATTCTGTCATGTTGATAATTCCCCCAAGATCTTGATAAAGGTGAATCCCAGCATCCGCCACGTGTCAGTTCAGCAGCAGCCCTCACCGTGCAACTTCAAGATTCTCTCATATCTCTACATACAGCGTTCCTGAACAATCGCTATGCACATCGTATATGTGCTTCCCTATAAATAGAAGGAGTTTTCCTTCAATAAAGAGGCTTCGAAACCTTCACAACTTTGGGATCCTCTTGATTGGCAACCCCCGAGTTCCAATCATAAGCACCAGAATGCCAGAGCAAGTTTAATTCATCGTCAGATCGTTAACGGAGTAAAGGTACCGCTGCAGTGCCCGATCTCCATCGTCACACATCCCCAGAAAACTTTGTACTTAGATCTCATGTTTTGGAATCGATTGTACTATTTTATACGTTTAATATACAAAAACTTCGCATAACCATTTGTCTTGGCAAACAAGATGGCGACTCTGCCGGGGATGCTCCTTCTCCTCCAACGAGAATGTGGTGACACAATCTGACGACAAGTTGCTGGGATCTTCTCAAAAGACGTGGGTCGTACATTTTGACCAATAAGCTTTCGAAGATCTCCTTTCTGAGGAGAAGTCGAGTCATTCGAAGCGGTTCGTAAAACCGAAGAAGACTCGACGCACCTGGGTGTCAAAGGCGACTGCAACGAGCAGCACGATGGAGGGGACTGCGCTCTAAAACCCTCTGAACGACGAAGTCCCGAAGAAGATTTCGGCTGCTGCTGATAGGCCGCCTCGCTCAGTTCCTACTTCAAAAAAATACAGCAAAGAGTACGGCAGGTCTGACAAAGGCACAACACCGAAAGAAGCGTGTCATGGTCCACAGACGGACGGAGGAGGCTATGCAGGCGAGAACTTCCGTCACGACCCGCACCCGCTTTTTGGGATACAAGTGCGTGCACAAGCCAGCTACGTATCAAGCAGACTCCAGCCCAACTTAAATACGTATACGCTGTCTAGACTAGGATAATATGCCTAACCATGGCATGACAAAACTATATCTCAATCCACAAGAAGAATATAAACAAGAATGAACATTATGGTCCATGGTCTGCAGCCCACTAGCATGTATGTCCGATTAGACTCCAGAGAAATAACATGAGTCTATAAAGGTAGACTAACAAGCATAATATATCATGATAAGGAATATAAAGCACGAGATAATAAAATAATATTACTAGCATACCTGGATCCTGTAAATGTAAACAACTATCATCATGAATAGCTAACTACTCCGTGTAATTGACTACCTGAAGAGATCATCAAGTCCTCAGGGGACTAGCAAGATACATAAAACATGCCTATCTAATTGCTTATCATGCGTAAGAAATGAACAAGAAAGACAGAAGATGACAAGTGACTATGAACATGGATACGAGAACAACTACACATAAATGAACTGCTAGAAAGGAAACATGAACACATGACAAGAGATCAACGGATAACCAAACCCTAGACCCTAGTATGGACGCGCAGGTTTGAACAAATATTAACCCTCGCCCTAGTGTTGATTCGCAGGTTAGCTTCAAGAATCACCCTCGCCCCTAGTGTGGACAAGCAGGTGTGGACAACTACTAACCCTCACCCCTAGTGTGGACTCGCAGGTTTAGAAATCAAAACTAAGGTATAGCAGTTCAGTTATGACTTACTTGTCCGACGACCCGATATGACACAGTCGAGCACATGTGAGAAAACGGTATGATATGAACAACAAGGCCAATCATGAACAATGACTATATACCAATGAGGCAACCAAACAAATATGCATAATATAAAGGAACACATATCACCAATCAATGAAAGAAACTAGTGTGACATGTAACAAAGAAGAAGAATATAAGAATGTCAATAAACTATAGAGGAAGGCAAGGTATACTATCCTGGTGGTAGCAATATGTCCCTCAAACAAATCGTCAAATCAAAGAGTCACAAAATCTAAACTCCCGCAAATGCCTTCAGATGCTGAAACAGATATTGCCAACTTGTTCAGAATAGTCAAATTAGCTAGAATAGCCTACCCATAAGTCCAATTCTGGACACAGGGGCAAACGATAATTTTAGGTCAAACGGTGTCCCCCGTTGGACGTACTTTGCACCAAAAAGTGTGCTAGTACCTATGGTCTCTAAAGTTATCAAAGTATATGTCTACGGGTCCGGTTTGATGAGACAAACCCAACCGTATGTCCAAAGTTGGATTCTGGTAGGCCGTACACAAATTCGCCCGTTGGGTCGGGTCTCGGGTCCGCCAAAATAGCGTTCTGGTCGACCTTCTCAGAATCGGACCAAACATGGCATACACGACCAGAAAACTGACACGGTCCTGTTGGCACAAGTTTTGTCTCGACTTGACGAACGTGCAGAAAGTAATTGGCTAATTTACAAAGAGGCCGATACGGGGTATCTTGACGGATACGCCTCGATTTCGTTGCGTACACACAGCGAAATCGAGTTTAGTCGAATCCCACACGTTCGTAACATTTGTACGCGCCTTTCGATGCTTACAGGTTTCGACCATGTCGTCCGGTTTGTCGGGGCGCATGCCGTATCGATGGAAATTCTAGTTTTTGAAAACAGTTTTATGTTGGTTTTTTTCCTAATCTTCCAATTGATTTCTTTTAATGGATAATTAACAAGAATTAAAAGTAATAATGGGGTTTTGATCTCTATTATATCATCTATAAATCTGTTTAATTAGGTTTTTGAAGTTTTTAATAACTTGTCTGATATTTGCCTTCCAACAGAGGCATTGGACTGGTCCTACTGCTCTGTTTGGGACAGGGCTTTTGTCGACTTTGCGTCGATACCACGGGCAGGCCGCTCAACTACATCCGAACATATTTACTGGGTTGGGTAAAGGGTCGACTAGGCTATCCGAAACATTTTACGGAACGAAAAATAATTGAGTGTAATAGAAGAAAGGCGACGTCGAAGTGGAGTACCTGGCGTTTGCTGCTGCCACCACTACTGCGGCTGCTGCCTTTGACGGCTATTCAGGCGAAATTCGGCCGTTCGTACGACTACGCAGGGTGTTGAGGTGGTACGGTGTTGGCTCGGGGAGGCAAGGTCAGGGGTTGGAGTTTAGGTTTTAGGGTTTTCGAGAGATCTCTCTCTCGATCGATCTTCGTATATATATATATATATATATATATATATATATATATATATATATATATATATATATATATATATATATTATATATATATATATATATATATATATATATATATATATATATATATATATATATATATATGTTCTGTCATAGGGGGGTCGGGTTCTTACCGTTCGGGTTGGGAAACCTTTGCTGGGCTTTGTCGGGACTTGGGGGATCGGCCGGGAGAACATATATATATATATATATATATATATATATATATATATATATATATATATATATATATATATATATATATGTTCTGTGTTTAGCATAGGGGGGTCGGGTTCTCACCGTTCGGGTTGGGAAACCTTTGCTGGGCTTTGTCGGGACTTGGGGGATCGGCCAGGAGTTGGGCTGCTGGGGAAAAGAAAGTTTGGTTATTTTATTTTTGACATATTTCATATTATTAACTATTATTATTATTCCTATTTTTCCTCTTTTTGTATATCTATAAATCTAGGTATGTCTACATATATGTATACATTTAGGTATAGCTATTTTAGCTACACATAGGGGTGCCCTCCTGGAATACTTATAGTATTATCAAACCCACTAGAATATTTATTCAATATTATTTACTAAAATTACAATTTAAACATAAAATTCCAATTCATTTAATTATATAAATTTATAGATAAAACCAATTATATATAGTAGTTGCATACCTTCTATATGCGCAAGCACTCCTATAAATGTTAAAAATCAAATAAGGGATTCTTGGCAACTATTAACACATTTTAAAATGAAATAACAATTTTAGTATCAAATAACACTTTTATTTTATATACATATATACACCAAATAACTGGAAAAAAATTTACTTAGCCCACTAGTACAAAACATATATTTATAAAATAATATAGACCTACATAGATGTCCCTGGACTCACTACATGCCTATATGGGCTCTGGTTGGGTTCGGGTCAAGTCTGGGCTAAACGGTCTAGCCGGGTCTCTTAAAAAGTCATAATCATAATAAAACTAATTAAATCATTTTATAGGGGTCAAGTCGCAACTTGGCCTGGTTTTCTTAGTTAGAGCACACTTGTGGCTCGGCCTTCCCTAACATGGCTAATATACTAGTCAAAGCACGCAACTGCACTATCCGTACCATGATTTCTAGTCACCTTGTACTCCAAATCTCAACCATTACTAAGGCTATATATCGTAATAACATTTAATTAAAATATTTATAAAAATTTCAAAAATTACCATTTAATTCAAAAAAATAAATAAAAATATTTTCAAGATTTTGGGAAGAGGGGTTACAAATCTATCCACCTTACAAAAAAATTTCCTCGAAATTTCAAAGCGTCCTTAGATTTTCGAAATGGAAAAACCCTAAAAATATATCCAATCTCACAATTAAAATTGAAGTATCATCCTAAAAAATTTGACTCCTCCATTGCAGTCATTTTTCGAGTTCCATCAATAATTTGCCTTATCCTCATAGCTATTTAGTAATTACAAGTCTTCGGGGACTTCTACCCACCTTTGGTCACACTACCCCTTCAAACACATGATATCATAACATTTTATAACCTTGCACACTTGTTGCAAAATGACTACCAATAGATATCTATGACATATGGTATCTCTAATCCACTCATATCTATCAATCAACCAAAATTCAATAATCAAACTAACTTACACTATAACTTAAGAATTTCTAATAAATTCTAGACAGCATGATCATTCGTCACTCTGAAATAGGAAGGACGAGAATCAATGGTACGAGAAGGCAAGGAAGAATAATCGAGAGTAAATACGATGTTTCAAGGACGGTAGAGAAATTTCTAAGAGAATTTTCAAGGCAGTGTGGATTGAGATTTCTAAGGGTTTAATCATATTCGCAGGCTCGTATCAATACAGTTACGTAACCGATACGATAAGCTCTGACCAGCATGGGCCACCAAAAAAACTTGTCACGACCCGCACCCGCTTTTCGGGATGCAACTGCGTCCACAAGCCAGCTACGTATCAAGCGGACTCCAACCCAACTTGAATACGTATACACTGTCTAGACTAGGGTAATATGCCTAATCATGGCATGACAAAACTATATCTCAATTCACAAGAAGAATATAAACAAGAATGAACATTATGGTTCATGGTCTGCAGCCCACTAGCATGTATGTCCGATTAGACTCCAGATAAATAACATGAGTCTACAAAGGTAGGCTAACAAGCAGAATATATCATGATAAGGAATATAAAGCATGAGAGGATAATAAAATAATATCACTAGCATACCTGGATCCTGTAAATGTAATCAACTATCATCATGATCATCTAACTACTCCGTGCAATCCACTACCTAAAGAGATCATCAGGTCCTGAGGGGACTAGCAAGATACATAAACATGCATATCTAACAGTTTATCATGCATAAGAAATAAACAGGAAAGACAGAACATGACAAGTGACTATGAACATGGATACGAGAACAACTACGCATAAATGAACTGCTGGAAAGGAAACATGAACACATGGCAAGAGATCAACGGATAACCAAACCCTCGCCCTAGTATGGACTCGCAGGTTTGAACAACTACAAACCCTCGCCCCAAGTATGGACTTGCAGGTTAGCTTCAAGAATCACCCTCGCCCCGAGTGTAGACTCGCAGGTTAGTTTCAAGAAATCAACCCTCGCCCCTAGTGTGGACTCGCAGGTTGAGAAATCAAAAATAAGGTATAGCAGTTCAGTTTTGACTTACTCGTCCTACGACACGATATGACACAGTCAAGCACATGTGAGAAATAGGTATGATATGAACAACAAGGCCAATCATGAACAATGACTATATACTAATGAGGCAACTAAACTAATATGCATAATATGAAGGAACACATATCACCAATCAATGAAAGAAACTAGTATGACATGTAACAAAGAAGAAGAATATAAAAATATAAATAAACTGTAGAGGAAGGCAAGGTATACTTGCCTGGTGGTAGCAATATGTCCCTCAAACAACTCGTCAAATCAAAGAGTCACAAAATCTAAACTCCCGCAAACGCCTCCGGATGCTGAAACAGATATTGCCAACCTGTTCAGAATAGTCAAATTAGCTAGGATAGCCTACCCATAAGTCCAATTCTGGACACAGGGGCAAAACGGTAATTCGGGTCAAAATGGGGTCTGCCGTTGGACCCGCTTTGCACCGAAAAACGTGCCAGTACCTACGGTCCTAAAGTCATCAAACTATATGTTTACGGGTCTAGTTTGATGAGACAAATCCAACCATATGTCTAAAGTTGGATTCTGGTGGGCCGTGCACAAATTCGACCGTTGGGTCGGGTCGCGGGTCCGCCAAAATAGCGTTCTGGTCGACCTTCTCAGAATCAGACCAAACTTGGCATAAAGCACCAGAAAACCGATACGGTCCTGTTGAAGTTTTGTCTCGACTTGACTAACGTACACAAAGTAATTGGCTAATTTGCAAAGAGGCCGATACGGGGTATCTTGACGGATATGCCTCGATTTTATCGTGCACATACAGCAAAATCGAGTCCACACGTCCACAACATTTGTACGTGCCTTTCGATGCTTACAAGTTGCGACCATGTCGCCTAATTTGTCGGGACGCACGCAGTATCGGTGGAAATTCTAGTTTTTGAAAACAGTTTTACGTTGTTGTTTTTTCCTAATCTTCCAACTGATTTCTTTCAAAAGATAATTAACTAGAATTAAAAGTAATAATGGGGTTTTGATCTCTATTATATCATCTATAAATCTGTTTAATTAGATTTTCAAAATTTCTAATAACTTGTCTAAAATTTGCCTTCCAAGAGAGGCATTGGGACTGGTCCTACTACTCTGTTTGGGACAGGATTTTTGTCGACTTTGCGTCGAAACCATCGGCAGGCCGCTCAACTACATCCGAACCTATTTACTGGGTTGGGTAAAGGGTCGACTAGGCTATCCGAAACATTTTACGGAACGAAAAATAATTGAGTGTAATAGGAGAAAGGCGATGGCGAAGTGGAGTACCTGGCGTTTGCTGCTGCTACCACTACTGCAGCTGCTGCCTTTGGCGGCTGTTCAGGCGAACTCCAACCGTTTGTACGGCTGCACAAGGTGTCGAAGAGGTACGGGGGTGGCTCGGGGAGGCGAGGTCAGGTGTTGGAGTTTAGGTTTTAGGGTTTTCGAGAGATCTCTCTCTCTCTCGATCGATCGATCTTCGTATATATATATATATATATATATATATATATATATATATATATATATATATATATATATATATATATATATATATATATATGTGTGTGTGTGTGTGTGTGTGTGTGTGTGTTTAGCATAGGGGGGTCGGGTTCTCATCGTTCGGGTTGGAAAACCTTTGCTGGGCTTTGTGAGGACTTGGGGGCTCGGCTGGGAGTTGGGCTGTTGGGGGAAAGAAAGTTTGGTAATTTTGTTTTTGTCCTATTTCATATTATTAATTATTATTTTTATTCCTATTTTTCCTCTTTATGTGTATCTATAAATCTAGGTATATCTACATATATGTATACATTTAGGTATAGCTATTTTAGCTGCACATACGGGGTGCCCTCCTGGAATACTTATAATACTATCAAACCTAGTAGAAAATTTATTCAATATTATTTACTAAAATTACAATTTAAACATAAAATTCCTATTCATTTAATTATATAAATTTATAGATAAAATCTATTATATATAGCAGCAGCATGCCTTATATACGCACAAGCACTCCTATAAATGTTAAAAATCTAAGAAGAGATTCTTGGCAACTATTAACACATTTTCAAATGAAATAATAATTTTAGTATCAAATAACACTTTAATTTTATATACATATATACACCAAATACCTGGAAAAATATTTACTTATCCCACTAGTACAAAACATATATGTATACAATAATGTACACCTACATAGATGTCTCTAGACTTACTACATGACTACATGGGCTCTGGTTGGGTTCGGGTCAAGTCCGGGCTAAACCTGTCTAGCCGGGTCTCCTTAAAAGTAATAATCATAATAAAACTAATTAAATGGTTTTATAGGGGTCAAGTCGCAACTTGGCTTGCTTTTTCTAGTTAGAGCACACTTGTGGCTCGGCCTTCCCTACCATGGCTAATACACTAGTCAAAGCACCCTACTGCACTATCCGTGCCATGATTTTTAGTCACCTTGTACTCCAAATCTCAACCATGACTAAGGCTATCTATCGTAATAACATTTAATTAAAATATTTATAAAAATTCCAAAATTACCATTTAATTCAAATAAATAAATAAAAATATTTTCAAGATTTCGGGAAGAGGGGTTACAACTTCTGTCTTTGACAGAATTGCCTACCCTTCGGGTAAGGCTATGTTGGATTCTGAACTTTACGCACCTTCTCGGGGTAGTAGGAAGAAATCCAAGGTAGCACGCGCTTCACGCGATCAAAGTGCTATACTAACCACTATGTTGGACTCTGAATACTACCCACCATCTAGGGGCAGTAGGAAGAAATCCAAGGCAGCACGTGCTTCGCACGATCAAAGTGCTATGCCGACGGCAGACAAAAGGCCCGCGTTGACAGTCACGCGCACAGCCAGTGGGAAGGTATACCAAACTGGTCCGGTGCTTCGATGCCTTGACCGGTAAAACTCCGCTATCACTTGAGCACTCATGCACACGATTCAAGCCAGGGGGTACCTACTATCGAGATAGACTCGTGTAAACAGTATTCCTATAAGCAAGAAAGGAGTCTACCTCATCAGCAACTCTCTAATCAGGACCTAAGCATGTCTCACGCACAGGAACTAAGAAGAGAGAAGCTATCTCCACATTCTCACTCTAGCACAGTTTTCCTGTGCACACGAAAGGAATACAGTAGTGGAGACCTCAACAACTCCCTGTAAGCGTAAAGCGAGGGAGGGGTCTGCGACGCAGGACGTGTCTAAATCAAGGCACAACTGCACCCATATCACCATCAACTATTGCGGTTGGCAAACAGCGGCTTCACCGCCAAAGTGGCGGTCCGTCTTCCAAAGACTACGATCGATGGCATCTAATGAAGAAGAAGATAAACTCCGCGTTTCTTTATACAACGCGACGCGGGGTTCTCCGTCTCTCAAGAAGCTTTCTATGAATCCTTCCGTGTCGGCCAACAAGCCCAAAAATTGGCCTAGGGGTAGCAAGACGGCACTCCCTAGTACAGGTGTGTTCCAAGGCATGCGCTCCAAATCAGGATCCTTGACGCAAGGAGATGATACGTCAGTTACAACCTTAGCTGGGGGTCGCCAACCCTCCACCATTCATGACAATCCTGTATTCTAACCCAATGAAGGATTGTATGACACAGACGCTTCCGCAGGCGCAGGCATTCAAAAAGCTGGGGGTAGCAATTACAATGAGTCTGAGGATGATTACAACCTGTCGGTGTATCCTCAAGATGACGGGACTCAGGCGTCTGAATAAGAAAGTGAAAGATCCATCGTCCCTTCTACTTATCCGTGCATGATGTCCGTGTTCATGGCCGAAGGCGACAATGTGGACAGCAGCGAAGTATCTAGTCAGCATAAGCGTATAGAGGCCCTTGAGACGGGCCTAAATACGTTGAACGATACTATGAAGACCTTAGCTTCCATCATATTGGAGATCAAGGTGAAATTGACAACCACTGCCTCTACCCCTGCAAACAAAGACCCAGGGACTAACGGCGGGTCAAATGCGCCTCACATCCTGAGCCAAGCAGCGCCCCCGTCATCCACTCCATCAACAACATGACCTGCAATATCGAGTGAAGTACAGTGGGCCCTCAAAGAGTTGTATGCTCGCCACGAGGCCAGAGAAAAGCGAGAATCACTCCAAAAGATGGGGATTCAGAATCCATATCCTGCCGAATGGGATAACGTGATCTATCCTCCCAAATACAATTCGTAGACGCTCACATCGTTCGATGAGGAGTCTCCCCGTTGATACTTGAGTACTTCGCCTCAGTAACATTGCATCTACCAAAAGACGACGCTCTCCTTACCAACATATTCGTAGGAGCACTGCAGGGGGTGGCCTACGAATGGTTTTGTAGCCTCCCGGACAACTTCATATCGTCATTTGAAGACTTGAAGCGCCTATTCCTCAATCGATTCTACGAAGGGGGAATGGACATGATAATGTCAACTCTCATGGACATTGTCCAAAAGGAGAAGGAACTGTACACGCATACATTGAGCGCTTCCGCCAGGCCGCTCTGAGGTTACCCCGGTATACCAGAGCCCATGCTTATGGACTCCTGCCGCAGAAACATGCTTTTCGCAATCAAATTGTGGCACAGTGCTCCTTGTATTGAGTGGACGCCCTTCATTACAGAGGCAGACGGGCGAAAAGGAAAGATCAAGACGCACAGCTATTGGGACTAAGTTTCCCATCACTCAAAGACAAAGTAAAGCGCTCATCTAGAAACAATCCCGCTTCCAAGGATGGTAAAGGGAAACAAGCCATGACCGTCAACATCACCAAGGGTTAAGTAACAATGAACCCTAAGCCGGCCGAAGCACAGAGGCCAAAAGAGACCTACTCCTTCAACGACAAAGACTCACTATAACTCTTCGATATGTTGACGAAGGGTGGCAAGCTTCAGCTCCCGCCTACTAAGAGTCACGCCTCGATCCTGCAGAGTCTTTTAGTCCTTGCTTCGGACTCTATGAGACCGTTCGTCCTCGCTTGGGCGTGATGCTATGCAAGCCTAAGTTGCACTTGCATAAGGTCAAGACCTATAACAAGAAAAGATAGACAAGGTTGACAATGGCGCAGCGAAACATATAGCAGATAAATAAAGCAGCAGCGGATATTTTGCAGATATATGAATTGAACACAATGGTAACAAGAACAATTCTCTTTATTGATATTCTTTAAACAGATTACAAGCTCTCATTTCACTCTAATACAATGCTTACATTTTTTTAGAAACTTACCGATTACAATGATCCCGTTCCCATACATCACATCCCTTTATATACAAAACCAACTCTTGCAATAGATATCCATCTCTTGGCATCTCTTCTGATTTCTGGCTCCTGAGAATGAGGCTCGGGCTATCGCTTTGGACTATCCTTCTCGATGCATCTTGCACCTGCATGCAGATTGATGATAGGTCAGTATATCAGCATACTGGTGATTATGAACAAAGGGCTACATTTGTCTGAAACGATCACTGTTCATTTAGTGAGAAAACATTTCTTGTGATGTGATCTTGCTACTTTTTACCTATGTTCATTTCATGCATACATAGTCAATTTACATCTCTGTTTGAAAACATCTTTTGAAAAGCCACAGTTCATTTCCTTTCTTTAAAGCATACCAGGGACTATTCATTTGAAGCACAGTGCGTAGCATGTTTCATGAGCTATATCATTTCTCTTGTTCAAGCAACTCTTAGGGTCAATGACAAGCATAATATTATATCTTTTCTTTAATGCGACATAACATTTCTTTGCAATAGATTAATCTCTGCAAGAAATTCATATAGAAAACTTAAGCAACACGTGTATCACTTTTTCAGTAAATTCTTACCATAGCCAACAGTCCATCCCTGCACAAGACAAGGATTAGCGTAAACTTAAAATAAATAACATTCTTATTTCCTGTTCGTCTCTGCATCGTTAGCTTTTAGCAACACTTATTATAGACACATGCAGACTCGATTAGCAACTGTGACACATGGGTTCAGCTCTCCACCAATCAACATCTATCTATATGATGGTCCATGGGTATTCCCATTTTTAGCCGCTGTGACACTTGGGTTCAGCTCGTCGCTAGTAGACGGGATGCAACACCCGAGGTTTCTTGTACCTCTAGGTGTCTAGACAATCTCTCATAGGCCGATCAGCTTCCAGTACCCTGGAAACCGTCGAGAGATCTAGTGACCTTGTATACAAATTATCCGAGACCAATGAATACAACAATTATCAGATAGACTCTTTGAGGGGCAATATTTCATCTTTGAGCAAACATTCTACTTTCTAACATTTCTTCTCTTTGAACGACAGTGATATGACTCTGCCTTCTCCTTTCTTTGATTCAGAGCCGAAGCTCCTAGATATTTCATTTCCCTTTGCAACATATACAAGTACATCTGTACATGCTTAGCATTCAGAACATCATTTGAGGGACAAGCAAGCATTTATCTTTTTGAAAGCATAATAACATTTCTGTGCAGATTTAGCATATCATTTACCTTTGAAAGTATACAAATTCAGGGCATATAAGAAATCTCTTTTCTGTTCTTGTTAGCACGGCAACAGTTCATTGGTTGAGGCAACATTCTAACTTTAGCATGGCAAACATCATATCATTTCTTATTAGCAGGCAATAATTCTTCTTCTTAGCATGCAGATTATTTATTTCCTTGTTCTTAGCATAGCAACATATGAAATCTCTTATAAGCATATACAATGATTACTATCTTGTTATTAGCAAAAGCATTCATTCAAAAACTCAGATTCTTATTAGGCGTAAGCGAATCATAAAATGAGTCTTTGTCCATTCACCCAGATTAATCGTCTTCTGTTGCCGAGCCAGCAATCCGATATCTCCGTTTATCTAGTGCCTTCGCGGAGCGGGACACTACACTAAGCATTCCGATGAAGTGAAAAGGTGGACAATCCAAAATACTGCCACTACCACCAGTATGTTCACCATTCGATACGTGACTACTATGTGTTAAAAAGACAGATCCAGCGCCACATTGACGCCAAAGTCATTTCGCTCGACTACGAGGAAAAGGCTGTCACTGCCAACATGGTCACTCTCCAGTTCGGAAGTTTTTCGAGAACAGAGGCTCAAGATGGCATAGTCCCCATCCGAGAGCAATGATGTAAGTGGTCAATCTTCCACTGGCCCCGTGACAACGGTCAAGGCCTCATCCCATTTACAATGTCGCAAGACGAAGTAATGTGGATCCATCATGATCTTTCCTCAGACATGATGGTGCCTGCAGCGCACTCTGTCAAGGGGAGGAAAGTCAAGTCATGTCGTATGTTTCTACATTGGCTGATGACACTCTGGTTACCACTCGTTCGGCTTACTAGCGAGAAGAAAATCAGGCTCCGAAAGAGGAAACACCTCCCCCTGTTGCGATAACCTCTCTCGATACATCAAAATCTGGCCTGTCTCAAGCCCCTACCGTAGACAAGCAAAGGTAGAAGGAGGTTCGCTTTGACAAACCTTTGAAAAAAGACTTGCCAGTAGGACCAATCAAACCCTACAACTTTGACATATTGAAAAAAGACTTGGCAGTAGGACCAATCAAAGCTTTGAAAAAAGACTTGGCACTCGACTATCACTCTTCGAGCTCCTCCGTCTCTCCAAAGAGAATCGAGACGCCCTCAGCGAAGCTTTACAAAATGCTGACTCCTTCCTCACCCAGGTGAAACCGCCCAAGGAAGACCCTGCTGCATGCCCACATTGTCATAGTGTGGTCGAGGTGATTTCTAACGTCACCTTCACCCAGCAGGACATGTTGCTGAAGAACAACTGGCACAATAGGCTCCTGTACTACACAGGGTATGTTGGTGCCATTAAGGTCGATCACATCCACATCGACCATGGATCTTTTTTTAGCATCATCCCTCGGAGCTTACTCCAAGCTTTGAGGATCCCAATGCATCGACTGACTGCATCAAACACTACAATCAGTGACTTCAACGCTGGAAAGAGTTAATCCCTGGGCAAGATTCGCCTGAAATGCCAAATAGTGATCTCCAGACTGACATAACTTGCTACATCAATGATGCTGATATAAACTATAACATGCTATTGGGATGACCATAGATTCATGAGTACATGATTGTGCCCTCCACTCTTCATCAATGCATGAAGTATGTGGCCAGCGACGGGACCATCAAAATCGAATTTGCTGACATCGACCCATTCCAAGGACTCAAAGCATACTGTACAGATGTTGAGCTGTACAAGTCAGTCCCATAGGACGGTGATGCCAATGATGCCAACGACGAGGCAGATACTGTATCGGAAAGTACAGCTATCGCGAAAGAACCGTTGAGGGTTCGATTGAAGGGAAAACTTCCCGAAACATCAGCCAGCTCCTCTCGTCATCAAGCTTCGAAGCAAGGCTCCGACTCGGTCACCCTCGACAATATCAGCCGTTAGCTAGGAGCCTATGCAAATAAGGCTTCCCTGAAAGGCCCCAAGACCAACTCTGAGGTCGCAGGAACCTCCGACTACACCTCCATTGGTAGTCAGGTTGAAGGGGAAACCTCCTCCACCTTCTCCCGCAACAGCCCTAGTGCTCACAGATGAAGAGTTGGGAGACTACGTATGTGCCAATACTCAGGCGCACTCTTTAGATGATTTAATCCCTTGGGATAAAATTTCACATTTCATTAATAGGAAGTTGTCTTTGAATTACTCTTGTGTGCATTGGAACACTAGGTATTTATCAGACAACGCTCTATATATGTTACAAAACAAGTGACAACTGCTCGTGTCGCAAGCCGAGTTATCCCTTCTCAAGGCGCCTACTTCTTAGTTCCAGCAAGGAAAAAGGAGGAGGAACCCATTATCTTCGGTCGATTGGAGTATCCTCAGCGGCTGGCTCCGGCAAAACCAGAACCCGATAACGACAAGATGCAACTCTACCGTTATACTACTCAAGCCAAACACCTTATCCAGAAGATGGGCTACGACTTGAACAACAACAGAGGGCTGAACTATGGTAAAGGCCGATGCCTTCCCTTACGACTTCGTGCACCAAAGAAAAAGTCCCAAAATTACTACCAATGCACTTACCGAGGGTTGGGTTACGTTACACCCACAACAACTTCGAAGAGTTCAGAGCCGGAGGTCTTGATTTATTCACACTCTTTCGACTCGTCAACCAGGGACTCCGATACCAGTATCGGCCGAGCCTTCAAGAAGATATTATCCGTCAATATGGTCTCTCAGATCCTCCAGTCGGGGAGGAAGACCAAATACTTGAATTCATTGAAGATGAACCCTGGGCTTAACGCCTGGGATCCCAATGGGAATGGCGCTTCGAACAGCACGAACCTTCCACTGAAGATGAAGTCGTCTAAGTCGAGCTAGGAGATGAGGCTTCCCCAAAACCCATCTTCATCAACAAAAGCTTGACGGGAGAAGATGAGGAATCTCTCATACGGCTTATCCGAGAATACATCGATATCTTTGCTTGGAGCTATGAGGACATGCCGGGTCTAGACCCGCAAGTCGCCATGCACCGTCTCAACATCTTACCCGACGTTGAGCCGGTCAAACAACAACAGCGTTGTTTCCGCCCCAACGTCATAGTTGTTATTAAGAAAGAAGTTGAAAAACTCATAGAGAGTGGCTTCATTCGCGAAGAGCAGCACGCGGGTTAGGTGGCCAACATTGTCCCAGTCACTAAGAAGAACGAAAAAATTCGGGTCTGTATAGACTTTAGGGATCTCAACTCGGCGGTCATCGACGTGATGATCAACAACACGTGTGGCTTTGAGCTCATGTCCTTTATGGATAGTTTTTCAGGCTACAACCAGATCAAAATGTTCCCCAAAGATGAGAAGCGTACTTCATTTCGGACTCCAAAAGGGGTATACTGTTATACAGTGATGCCCTTCGCATTGAAGAATACGGAAGCAACATACCAGCAGGCTCTTAGCACCATATTTCACAAGCACCTCCGAAAGACGGTAGAATGTTTCGTTGATCATATTGCCGTCAAGAGCAAAAAGAAATCCAGTCATTTGGATGACCTAAGGACGATATTCGACTTAATGCGGATACATCGACTAAAGATGAACCCAACCAAGTCTTTCCTGGGAGTCTCTAGTAGCAAGTTCCTGGGATTTATTGTCACAGCCAAGGGTATTCATGTTGACCCTGAGAAGACTAAGGCAATCTTGGGCATGGCTCCCACGAAGAATCTTCGTGAGTTTCGAGGACTACAAGGATGCCTAGCATACATCAGAAGATTCATAGCAAATCTCTCTAGTCGCTGTCAACCATTCACCAAACAGATGAAGAAAGGGGTTTCTTATGTATTGACCGAAGAAAGCAAGTGCACGCTCGACGACATCAAGAAGTACCTCACTAGTCCTCTAGTACTAGTAGCGCCTGTCGTGGGGAGACCTTTTCTGCTATACGTCCGAGCTATGGGCCATTCTTTCGGTGCATTGCTAGCCTAGAAAAGCAATGAAGGCCACGAACAGACGATCTACTATCTCTGTAGGACCATGATTGGGGCCGAGCATCGGTATAATTCTATGGAGAATGAGTGTCTTGCTCTGCTCTTCGCCATCCAGAAGATACGACATTATGTGGCTGGACAGACAATCCATGTCATTTCTCGGGTCACCTCCCTAGGGTCCCCATGACCAAGCCCGGGGCCTTAAACTCACGATTGGCCACATAGGCAATACTTTTGACTCCTTATGGCATGGTATTTGTCCTATAAAAGGCAGTCAAAGGCCAAGCATTGGTCGACCTCTTGGCGACCCATCCTATGCCAGAGACATCGAAGCTCTATGATGACATTCCCGATGAAGTCCTAGAGTCCAATGCCATCTCAGATAACTCGATTTGGCGCACGTTCTTTGATGGTGCTTCAAGAACATGACCCAAAGGCGAGATCATCGCAGTGGTCAGAGTCGTTCTCATCACCCCCGATGACCTGGTCATCCACCGTGCATACTCTCATGGAGTCGTGCACCAATAACGTTGCTGAGTATAATGCTCTCATCATTGGACTCCAGCTCGCTAAAGAGTTGGGGGTTGACTGCATCGAGGCCTATGGCGACTCGAAACTGATCATTAACCAGGTTCGAGGACAACTGGGGGTCCGTCATGAAGATCTGAGTCTGTACCATCAGGCAGCAATCGATATCATTTCCACCTTCACAGGGTTGTTTATAGAACATGTACCTCGACTACAAAACTTGGAGGTCGATGCACTCGCTGGCCTCGCAGTACTCTAGCAGCTCCTGTTGGAACCCAATATACTGTCATGGTAGTGGGGCGAGAGCTAGTTTTCCCAAAAACATTCTACATATGTGTCTGAGTTACTCAGTACAAACAGACACTAATGTTGACATTTGGGATTGGCGATTCCCGTTTATAGACTATGCAGTCTACGGAATCCTACCTAAAGACCCGAAGGAAGCTACTTCTGTTAAGAGATGCTATCTCCAGTTCTTCTACGACACAGCTACCAAAATGTTGTACCGTCGTTCATACGACGAAATTTTCCTGTGATGTTTACCCAAGACAAAAGCACTAGAGGCACTCTGGGAGGCGCACGATGGCAGCTGCGGAGCCCATCAGCCTGGTCCTAAGTTACAAGATCGATTGCGTTGCACGGGCTACTACTAGCATACCATGATGGCAGAGGCCATTGATTATGCAAAAAAGTGCCGGGTATGTCAGTTGTATGCTGACTTCATCCACCAACCTTCTGAGTTTCTATACCCCACAGCGGCCGCCTGGACATTTGAAGCATGGGGAATGGATATTAACGGGCCGATCAGTTCACTATCCTCCAAAGGACACTGGTTCATACTCCCCATCACCGACTACTTTTCTAAGTGGGCGAAAGCAGTACCTCTGGCCGAGGTGGAAACCTCGAACGTGATCAGCTTTGTGAAGCATCACGTTATATACGGCTTCGGGGTTCCCAGAAGGATTATCCAAGACAACGGTCCTCAGTTCGTAAGCCATGCATTCCATCGATTCTGCGATAAGAACCAAATACAAAATATGGCATCAACAGCTTACAATCCTACAGCGAACGGACTAGCCGAAGCATTCAACAAGACTATCGTCAAGCTGCTCAAGAAAGTCGTTTCCTCTAATAAGCGTGACTGGAATGAAAAGCTCGATGAATGCCTGTGGGCTTATCGTACAACTATTCGGACACCTACTGGTAACACATCATTCTCTCTGGTTTATGAAAGCGAGGCAGTGCTTCCCCTGGAGATCCAGATCCCGTCTCTATGGGTAGCCATCACCAACCAGCTAACTGACAAAGACAATCAACGCCGACGGCTACAGGAGTTACAGGCGTTGGATGAAAAATGTCTGCTAGCTCAGCAACGAATCGAGATTTACCAAGCTCGAATTTCCGGGGCCTTCAGCAAAAAGGTTCGTGAAAGGACACTCCAAGTGGGTGATCTCGCCTTATTAGTTCGAAGACCGATGGTGATGACTCACAAGATAGCTGGGAAGTTCGAACCCAAGTGGGAAGGACCGTTTGTCATAGAGATGGTCTACTCCAATCGGGCCTACTGACTGGCCAAACCTAACGGCGACTTGCTAATAAGGCCAATCAATGGCAAGTTCCTGAAGAAATACTATGTCTGAACTTCAAATCAGCATAGGTTCCCACATCCCCCGCGGGTGTCCATGAATTCTATTACTGAGTTCACCTATTACATAACTTCCCAGTAGAAAACCTTTCACTTCCATACTACCTCTGAATTGTTATTCTACACCCAAAAGAAGTTCACATCTACCACGTACATATTACATCTGAGTAGTCGTCCCTTCCATGATAACCTTGTGTTGTCACAACTATCTAGAAAACCTTTCACGTCCATACTACCTCTGAATTGTTATTCTACACCCTAGGGAAGATTGTGCCTACCATGTCCATAACACCTCTGAGTAGACATCCCTTCCATGACAATACCCCGTGATTGTCATGATTATGTATAGAACCTTTCATGTGCATACTACCTCTGAATCATTCTATACACCCGTAGTGTCTATCCTTGCCATGTCCATATTACCTCTGAGTAAAGAAGGTCCTACCACCAAAAATTTCGTATTTACCATGTCCATATTACCTCTGAGTAAAACACCCTATCCCCAACGGAGTTATCTCCGTTCCCTCATGTCATACTACCGCTGAGGGAATTCTCACTCTTGTAAAAAAAAAGTATACAGCAAAAAAGACAAGCAGAGAAGCAAAACCAAATTTTCATTTATAGAATGGAAAGGTTTTCTTTCTTTGGCTACAAAAAGAGTCTCTTAAAAAGCGAGAGACAAAAAACAAAAAGGAGGTCAAAATTGCAAAGACCGATACAAAAGTTCTTTTAGTCGAACCATAAATGAGCAATTTGGGGGCCAACCAGTGCTTGGGCTCGACGTGAGGAGAAGGGCCAACCAGTGCTTGGGCTCGACGCTCGGCCTCCTCACGTCGAGCAGCTTCATCTTCAACCTGGGGTAGGTTTTGGCACACAAGAGCCAGTTTCGCCTGGCGCAGGCCAATACTTTCCTTCTTCCGGGTTAGGGTTTCGAAGCATTGCCGAATTACCTCCTGCTGGTCCTTGGACTTATCCAACTCACTCTCTACAAGGGCCAAAGTCTCTTTTAGCTTTCGGATGTGCTCCCGGAGGGCCTCGCACTGTACCTCCGAGGCTGCGTGACGGCAGACCTGAGCCTCTTCGGCGTCGATCACTTCTTTAATTTTGGCCTCGATCTCGGCAAGTTTGTCAGTCAAAGCCCCACATTTCTGCTCATGTTGGGATGCTTTAGAAGGCATTTTCTCTGTCTTCATAGCAGCTAGGGCTGGAGGACTGCACATAACATTTTGAAGCCCTTAGGCGGCACCTTCAAAATCTGCCAACAGATCATCTATCGCCTCCGCCTTCACCTCGCATTCTGGATAGTCGTACAAGGCTACCAATTGTGCACTCACTATAGACCGGGCCCATCTGAGTGATTAGTTATCCCACAAGACACCCTCCAAACCGTACATCAAAGCCGAACAAATTGTACCCAGAATGAGATCGGTATAGTACGTATTGTCAGCCAAACTCATCAGGGTCACCAGAGAAGTCGCAATGGAAGGTCCTGGGGGGCAACGGTAGCAGACACATGTCTAGGTATTGCCGTCAAAATAGGTGGTACCATGACTGTAGAAGAGGTCATAGGCGGCACAAAGATGGTAGGAGCGGTTGACCCTTCAACAGGCCCCCTCGCTGATCCTCCAACCATCTCCGCAAGAGAAGCATTATGAACGGGAGCTTGAGCAATCTCAACAGTCGACTTTTTGGTGGTCACTGTAATAGACTCCTCAGTGGTCTTCTCTGCCGGTGTTTCGATAGCCGATTCATCCACGGTCTTCTCGATCGAGCCCATAGCAGATGGCTCGAGGACAGCCTCTTCGGACGGTCCTGGAGTGACCATATTGAATAGTACTTCAACTTACTCATTGGTGGTCATCTCGGTCGATTCTTCCCTGGTCTCCGTAGTCGGGCTCCTAGGGATTTCATCGACGAGCTCATCAACAGCACCGTCGATAGCCATTCTAGTGATCACCTCGACTGAAACCTCGACAGTCGGCTCCTCAGCGGCCGCCTCAATTCGGCCAGCTAGCTCATCAGCAGCGTCTACCGAAGAATCTCTGGCTTTCTCTTCAACCACCACCTGGGGTTGAAGTACGATGTACGCCAAGGCAAATTCTTCCAACACTCTTCTCCCGATACCTCCGTAAAGAGAGGGCTCCCTAGGGGAAGCGACGGCTGAGCCTTCAGCGCCTTCGATCGGATAGCCCGTCACAAGACCAGGCTCCTGAGCTATGCCTTCACAAAATGCGAGGCCAACCCCGGGTATCACCACAGATCCACTAGTGGAGGCCGCTTCTTGATGAGAAGGGATGAACTCTGAAAAATTGCGAAGAAACTGTCTAAATGAGACAGGCAAAGAAACCTCGTCTGGTCGAACAGTCTCGACCGCCGCGGCTGACGGACCCCCCTCGAGAAATTCCTTCAGCATTTTTGACCACCTTGGCTTCTCCTTTGCATGTGCTAGTAAAGTAGGGATGAGTGAACAACCACGAGTAAAAACGCGAATCAAAAGGAAACTAAATGTACCTGGGAAATCGATACAACAGGCGGTACGCTAGACCGCAAGGAAGCACGACCCTTGGAAGCCACCCTTTTGACCTTCTCGCCAGGAGGAAGGTTTGCCACCGGAGGACCTCGACGTTTCAATGGGGAGTTCAGGGGCGTTGCATCCTCCCTTCGTCCCGAAATGCCCTGGAATCATCTAAAGACTCACCCCTTGCAGCTTCGGACTCTAGAGACCACCACTGGGGCCTTTCGAATCTCATGCCCACAATAAAGCTCTGTCCTCGGTCATAACCTGACGAGAAGTTATTCACCAGGCAATAAAACTTTACAGCGGAATACAAGATGCGAGGCTCCCATGCCCTTCAGGGAGTGTAAATGCTGCCCAAGTAGATCTAGCATTATAATAACCCCAAGCGCGGGCGCCATCCAGTAAGCTACCTTCATAGCCAAGACTGGGGTTGTTCATCATACTCTGGCTATAGCTAAACTGTTGTGCAAGGTGGCTTAGTAGATAGGGCTCCAGGTATACCTTCTTCTGACTCCGGTACACCAAGTACGAAGGACGAATAGATAAAAGCCAGCGAAAAGCACCAGTAGTTATCTCGTCTCCGTCTCCAGCCCTGTCAACCACCCCATCACCTGCCTGATAGCCACCATAGAAAGGTAAGACCCTGCTGAAACTATAACCATCCAAGCGGTTCAATGCCCGTCTACAAGCAGGGACGCCGTCATGAACCCACTTTGCCTTGTGGTAATTACGCAAAAGCGCGTCCCCCTCCTCATGTCCGTTTATGGTGGCAGAAACAGTTAGACCAGTATGGTGCAGTGCCAACCAGGCTATCAGATAGTGATAGGGCAGCTCCTCTAGAGGGAATTCGCTATCATACCCATGATACTCAATTTTTTTGAGAGCTCTCGCAGGCCTCGAAGGGTATTGCACACCATGGTAGATAGCAAAGCGAGAGAATGCCCGAAGGCAAACCTCATAGCCGCTATGATAAGCTCCAAACCAAGCCGCCCCACAGAACCTGAGCCTCCAAGAACGACAGCGTTCCTCAGCCACATCATCAGAAAGGCAGCTGGTATCGCTTTCCAACTCACGGCAGTCAAGTTTTGATAAAATTAGCTACGGAATATGGAGTTGGGCTTTCCCACAGCATCCAACAGGGGAGCTGACACCTTTGCCTTTCCGCCATACCCTCGACCTCGGCAGTGGTATACGTCCTGCGGGTGGTAAAGTAAACTGTCCCGCGCTTCGACGGCTCCTCGCTAAAAAATACTTTCTCCACGCATTACAGTAGGGCTTACCCTTTGGAGAGTCTTGGCGTACGCACACTTGATGATGGCAAAGTAGTTCCTTATAAACAGCCATCATCTCGGGGTACTTGCTTTCCAGCCCCACGACCTCCTCTAGGCTAGGGCAATATTCCTCATATGGGTGCTTCCCCTAAGGAAGTTTCAAGATGGCAAACATCTCATGAAGGGCCAATCCCATCTCTCTATATGGCATAAAAAAAGTCCCAGTATGGTGGTTGTACAGCTCCAGCAAAGCCAGGGACATAGGCTGGTTGATGGCGATTCCATGCTCAGTCGCCTTTGTGGCACGGCGTAGGCCAGTACCACTCAGGTCCTCCTTAAAAGTACTCAAAACCCACTGGGTCAAGTCACCACACTTTTTTTTCGGAGTGAACATAACCCTCAACCTGGTAGGCATCCGTCGGATACGTACAGCTGGCATCCAGAAGCCTACTGGCAAAAATAGGAGCACCAAATAGATGTACGTCTACAGGAAGATCGTTGAACCTATGGCCAGGGAGTAGCAACCGCAAGGTATACGATGCACCACCCCGAACAGGCATAAAATTATCCCTCCCCTTTGAACTCTTGTCGACCTTGAAGTGGCCTGAGATGAGACACCCCTGACTAGGAGTCAGGTTCCACTCCATTCACCGTCTTTCGACAAAACAGGAAAAGACGGAGAGCATTAGGTGTCGGCCATTCATCGGAACACACAGGGGAAGACCATTGTTCTTGAAATACCAAGCTGTCTTAAGTGCAAGGAGTTCTGTCTACTTTAGAACCAACTGATCGCCAATGAAAAACTGGGGCTTTAACATCCTCGCATCGGCATCAAGAGAAGGTGTCAGCCTGCTCTGATCCAGCATGCGACAAAAATAGCCCAAATGCTGCTCCTATATTTCATGCAGTCGCCTCTCTAGTTGATCTTCGACGATCGACTTCCTAGCTGGCTCGACGAGCTCCTACTCGATGTTTGTCCCCAGCGCGCAGACGGAGAAGTCGAAAAGAACCTCATTTAAGAGGGAGGTGGTCACAGAAACTACACAAAGTGAGAAACAGAAGTTTGAGATTTGTTTTGAGTGAAACAAGCATCTGCGCAGGTACTACCAGGTAGCACTGTGCTTCAGCAAGTCAGCTTTCGCACAGATACTACTTAGCAGAGATGTGTTTCAAACGAGGGAGCATCCGCATAGGCACTACATGGTAATCCTGTGCGTCAGCAAAAACTTCAGCATATCTTGCAGTCGTTACTTTATGAATGAAAAATGACCATGTGCATCGGTTGAACGAAGCTTCATCGCATATACGGATACTCGTCCAAAGAGCGAGTGTCCATGCACATCGGCAAGGAAAGCTTCAGCACATCTACGCGACGATACTCCAAGGAGTAGCCGCTCAAGTGCATCAGCAAAACAGAGGACCAAAGTTTATTCCCTATGACAGGCGGCCGCACGTCGCGGTGAGTCATCAATGTCCTTTGATGCGGGCCACTTTCCTTTAGCCTTCTTGGAGCTCACCGCAGGAGCTATTGGGGTTCTTATTTTCTTGGGGGCCATGGCGGGAAAAGGTAGGGTTTGAAAGAGGAAGAATCTGATAAAAAGCATCCGTGAGAAGAAAAGAAAGACAGAAAACTTTTCTCTCTTAACAGACCCTACTTATGGAGTACGGCCACGTCAGCGAAAGAAGACAAAATGCTTTGTAAACGAGGAGACTCTTCGGACGACGTAAGAATTAAGAGTAAAGATCATAATGACCGTTTCCTAGAAACGAGGAATTGTGATCAACTTTTAATGAAGCGACGGCTCAAGAAATTTAATGCCGAAGGCTAAGCGTGACGATAGCCTGTCAGTAAGCGAGCTGGGCATTCGCTTGTAAAGGATGTCATGCTTCTGTTTAAAGTATTCCGAGCTTGGCTCAAGTTCGAAACACTTTAAAAGAGGTCTTGTAGAAGCATGAAAAAAGCTCAGACATATAAAAAGCGCAGGTGGCGTTCTCACTACACATGGCTTCACAAAAGCGCATGTACCCAAAAAGCGCAGACAGACAACTAAAGTCACACAGACGAACAAAAGTGGTGCATAAACAGTTCTTCATTAAAATCATGTCTACAAAAGATCTATTACAGATTCTTCATGATTGCATATAAATGACTAAAACACCTAAGAAAAGTCTACAAGGGGTTAATCTTCAGCACGTGCGTAGCACCATAGACGTGCAACACTATCAGAGTGAGCCACTTCCTGAAGTAGCTATTGCTCCCAGCAAGAACTCAGTCCACGGCACAGGGAGTGCCATCCCCATTGAGCAGGGCAGAGCACAACCTGTGGCTCTTCTGATTAGCAATCAATCCAAACCCGAAAACTTGGATCTCGAAGATCTCCAATATGTTGTTCAGGTTCGAACTCCTTATGCCAAATGCTCAAGTGCATCTCAAAACTCAGTAGCAGTTCTTCTACAAGAACATAGCTTCTTTGAACGAAGGGATCCACAACCAACAGTCGACTTGTGCAAGGCCAACGGCCGTTCGAAGCTAAGTCGGGCTCGAGCATGACGTTGGAAATGATAAGATACAGAAGACACAACCCTTCAGAAAATCTTCCATTTATATAGGGTGAGTGTGGTCCAACCCACATGCCACGTGGCCGTCGGTCAAAGACTCCCAAATTAATGGGATGAACCTAAGACTAAGCACAATGAATCACATTTAATAGGTTCATTCGACTGAATCCTAGGCCACAGACTTCTTGAATTCCCCAAATGAAGGCGGTAATTAAAGAAGAGGATGACCGACTCGTCCATCAAAAAAGCAGTTATTAATTGCTCTTATGACTTCGACAGAAACTAGCTCCTTCGACTCATAAGTGCAGCCAGTTCATTCCTTCCACTATGCCTTCACTTCAACTCAGAAGCGCAGCGCCCTCCATCCCATCCAAAAGCGCAGCCCATTCAAAGGCTCCTTCATCTGGCACTTGTTGTCCAAAGCACAAGTCTACTCGTCGCTCTAAAAGTGCAGTGACTCCGTTGCCTAAAGCACAAGTCCATTTGTCGCTCTAAAAGTGCAGTGACTCTGTTGCCTGAAGCACAAGTCACTCGTCGCTCTAAAAGTGCAGTGACTTCGTTGCCTAAAGCACTTGTCCACTCGTTGCTCTAAAAGCGCAATGACACCATTGCCTGAAGCACAAGTCCACTCGTCGCCCTAAAAGCGCAGTGACTCCGTTGCCTGAAGCACTTGTCCACTCGTCGTCTAAAAGCACAGTGACTCCGTCACCTGAAGAACTTGTCCACTCATCGCTCTAAAAGCACAGTGACTTCATCGCCTAAAGTACAGTCTACTTATCGCCCAGAAGTGCAGTGACCTCAAAGCCTCACTAGAAGTGCAGCTCGTATATAAGCGCAGTCCTACGGGGTGATGTGGTTCCACGTGGTCAGAGGGGTGTTTATGTCTTTTTTAGATTGGTTAGTTTAAAAACCACCGCCCTTAAGATAGGACAGAGTTTGATCCTGTTGATAAGAGCAATATCCTATTGATTTGTTTAAACTACAGATAAGGATGGAGTTTGTTCTCATAGACGAGGGCTATATCCAATCGATTTGTTTAAACCAATGGCCCCCTAAGATGAGACAAAATCCAACTTCAGGGATAGGAATAGAATCTACTCAGGTTCATCCGATCAACAATAAACACACGCCATGTGTCGTTTATTCGGTCATGTTGATAATTCCCCCATGATCTTGATAAAGGAGAATCCGAGTGTCTGCCACGTGTCAACTCAGCAGAAGCCCTCACCGTGCAACTTTGAGAGTCTCTCATATCTTTACGTGCAGCATTCCTACACAATCCCTATGCACATCGTATATGTGCTTCCCTATAATAGAAGTAGTTTTCCTTCGCTAAAGAGGCTTCAAAACCTTCACAACTTTGGGATCCTCTTGATTGGCAACCCTAGAGTTTCAATCACAAGCCCCAGAAAGCCAGAACAAGTTCAACTCATCGTCAGATCGTCAACGGAGTAAAGGAGCCACTGCAGTGCTCAATCTCCACCGTCACACATTCCTAAAAAACTTTGTACTTAGATCTCCTATTTAGGAATCGATTGCACTCTTTTACACGTTTAATATACAAAAAGTTTGCATAACCTTTTGTCATGGCAAATACTGCACGCTCAGGATTTGAGGAGATTTTCCTCGGCTGACATGTTGGCAGTCATGATGACAACTATTTCGCTTCTCAAGGAAGATTGCCACGTGGCACCAGCGCCATGTGAGGTCCGACGCTATCTGATGTGATGCGCCATCTGTTCTCCAGCGGTATCTGGTAGATATAATCTGGCGTTATCTGTGATTGCACATAGTAATGTTTTGATAGTTTTTAAGCTTCTACAAGACCCCCTTCAAAGTTTTCAAATTTTAAAAGTTTTAAAATTTGAAATACATTGAACAAGAAGCGATCTCGCGCATTTGGCGCACCATAGAATCTTCGCCGACTCGAGTTTTGTATGCAATTGGCACGACTATTACGTTTTAGTTTTTAGGCTTTAAATTTCCCCTTGATAAGAGAGAAAAAGACTTCTTAGAAAATTTTCTATTCGAACTCCTCTATCTTCTTCTTCATCTTAACTTCCTAAGCCTTTCCACTCGCTCTAATGGCACCCAAGATGTCCGCCGCTGAAAAAGGAAAGAAAGTAGCCGAAACTTCATCGCACGTACCGCCGTTGATGGTACTGCAATACGTGGCGTTGTCGTCAAGGGGCGAGGAAGCAGACCCTTCTCTTGAAGGTGAGAAAACCTATCGAGGAAGACGAACAGTACACTCGCGCCATTCGCGCGCGGTGTAATCGATGCCAACGTCGACTGCCTCTTTCAGAATGTTGGTCGATGCTTGCGCTATATTCAAATTGTGCTGCCTCTTTCAGAGTGTTGGCCTAAATCGTGTATTGCGCATTCTCAACATATCATGCGCCATGTGCCATGATGCGCGTATTATCGTGATGTGCAAATTAAATAAGTCAGGATACATGCGCCAATCATCTGGCTAATGTCACGTACAAATGTACTAAACAGAAAAACTGTCATATCTATCTGCGCCATCTGAGGATTGTTTTTTGTGCGCCTTTCATGATTGGCGCAGAGTTTTTAAATAATCACAAAATTCTTGATAGAATTTATAAGAACAATTTTTCGTGATTCTAACTCTTTGTTTTCCTTTACAGTTGATCTGAGGGAAGACCCCTATGCTGAAGTATGGCCTCTGCCTTTCAGGTGTCAGAATATCAGGAGAATCTTTCTCATGTCAAATTCCCCCAGTATGACGGGCCAACATCTAGACGAACTCTTTTAGAAAACCAAGAAGATAGGACGCTGCTGTGCCTGATGAAAGATACTGCTTTTCTGACTGCAGATGAGGCTCCTCAGAAGAAACAAGCATTCCTTTTTGGAGAAGCCACAGATGCAGACTCCCAACCAAAGTCAAAGAAGGAATTTCGAGCCTTTCAAAAGGGGAGACGTATTAGTGTATCACCCTTAGATGACAAGGAATCTGTCCATGTCCCAATATGCTTATGCCAGCTACCCAAGGAAGATGTCATAGGACCTGACTCCTTTCCAACAAGCTAAGGTTGGAAATATATGCCAAAAGTTTGGGGAACGCAGGAGAGACACATTTTTCTGTGCTTCTGAAAAGTACAATACACACTTGATGGATCTAAAGCCAAGTTGCGTACCAGCTGATGTTTCAGCTTTGATGCTACCCGTCCGAATACCCATATTCACAAATACCTATGCTGCATCTGTAGGAGAATACCCTCTCATAACCAAGAGGCTGACGGGTTTGATGCATTCGAAGATTGTAAGTTAGAACAGACTCTCCGTGTGGGCTCTGAACAATTTTTGCGAAAAGCTGACTGAACTTAGGCTTTATGAAGCTATTTTGACTACTACTTGCGGGATCTAGAATAATCCCAACCTATCTTTGGCCTTGGCGGAGAGGTACAACAGCACATCGAGACCTTTGTTACTCCTCGTGGGAAAATGGGCTTTGCTTTGCATTAGATGCAATATATCTCACATCTGCCAATGGAAGAGAACCCCTATGAAGAGTAAGTGCCACCAGAGGATGGACTAGAGGCATTAAAAAGAGAGAATTCTCGAATAGTGGCGGTCTTTGATGAGTTGTTATGTCATTTCATGATCTGCACTCAACTGTACAAGAAAAAGCATGTCGGGACGTGCTATACGTCCAAGTGGTTGCCATACCTTTTCTTGGGTCATGCCCAAAAGAACAAGGTGCAGAAGCAACAAAAATGTGATTCTCGTCCTTTTGAGCCGCTCGATGATCGAACTATTTTCAAGTTGATGAAGGACTCCGGCCGTGTCGACTCTAAATTGGTCAAAGACTGGCGTAGTTATGTTGCCGATACTTGAGAGCTATATGCGACAGGGTGGCATAACCTTGTCCACAGAGGCCACTCTAGTAGACTTCCTTTCTCTGTGGCTGCGAAGGTTTGTAATTCCAGGAGCCAGTACGGTCGAACGGATACATCGAGGAGTAATATTCGCCGATGTGCGTTTAGTATTCAGGTATAAGATGGATATACTATCCGCCATGACGAGTCGACTAAACGCAGGACTCCGACCATTAACGGACGCCATGATGGAGAATCCCAACTTTCGGAAGGATTTTCCTCGCACCGAGATGCCGTATACATATCTGTTTGGCTAGTTTTTACTACACTATCCTTCTTTGATGGACCCAACTCTTGGCATTGGAGGAGCGTTGGCAGCGAACTTCATTGGTAGATTCGCAAATGCCAAATAGAAGGTGGAGTCTTTATTCGATTGCAGAAATAGCGTTAAATATGGGCACAGATTGGAAATTTTTCTCTATTACTCCCCTACCTGGGTATAAGGACTTTCCAGCTCCTATGGTAGACTTATAACCCTTGCTCTCCATCCACCTCCAAATGCTTTTCCTTGGCTGAAGATGATCAGGCATTCTTATCTCGTGTATCGATTTGAGAATGACTGTTACTTATAGCCATATTTGCCAAGCCACTTTGCTCATATGTTTGGCTACGACCAGCTGCACGTCGGGAATGCAATGACGTGTCTTAAAGCCTTCGGGCATTTGATTGATGGCGCTCGAAGATAGGGATATTTCAGTGCAAGAGGCACGAAAGATGTATTCACCATGCCCTCTGCCACCTTTGAACATGGTTCGCGTATGTTGAGTTCATACACATATTTTTATACTTCAGCCAATACCTTTTTTAAAGGTTATTCAATGGCAGACATCTTCGTCGGGGCGAAGAAAGCGTTTGGTGGAACTATGCCCACAATTAATTTGACTGAAGCCGAAGAGAATGTTCCTGCTGATGATCCTCTGGAAACTATGGATGCGGGTTTCCAAGATGAGGTTCAGGACCTACTGTGCATCCCCTTCAAGAAACGAAAAGAGAAGTCTTCCGTAAAAAAGGTGGGCAAAAGACAAAAGTCTGGGACATCTTCTACCCAGTAAGCTCATGATAATCCTCTTTCGCCTACCGTGGGAAAGAAGAAAACAAAGGAGACAACCGCTGTCAAGAAGCCTGTAGCCAGGACCAAACTTCAGACGCAGCAAATAGAAGTTAGGCTTTCACTCGGAGCAACCACCTCTCTCAGAGGTTCGACCGCTTCCCCCTTTTGGAGAGAGAGCACCGGTAAAGAAGAGGAAACAAGCAGAGAATGGCTCATTCCAGAAGAAGCACAACCTCAACCACCTGCTTCTGTTGGGATGACTACAACTTCTCCTCAACCATTGCTCAAGCACTCAGCCAGGAGGAAATTATTGGTTACCAGAACTAGGAGAGAGAGGACTACCACCTCTTCTACACCAGCTTCACCAGAACAACCTCCTCAAGATTCGATTCTGCCACCACAAGAGGAGGCTGTACCACCATCAGGAGATGTGCCCCTTCGGACAGGTGATATTCTTGATCTTGCAATCCCTTCGAAAATAATAGATGTTGATCCAGTAGCAATTTGTATTGATATACCTTCATCTCCAGATCTTCCATCAGTTAGTGCTCCAGCTGCCACCATGGATACCCCTCGGGTTGCTGTTTTAGAACCAGTAGTCGTAGAGTTCACCATTCCTTTGTCTACAACGACATTGGCGGCATTTGCTTCAACGGAATTAATATCGCCACCGGCCACTGATGACGTTTCAAGGGTCACAGTTTCCAAAGAAATACTTACTTCGAAAGATGTTTTCCCTAACTTCCCACCTTCTTCAATAATTCAATCTTCTATTGCTCCTATCCTGGACGAGGTTCCATCCCGAGAGAATAAGGAGATGATAGAAGCATTGCGGGATTGCAACTTTGGAGATGAACTAATTGAGGAGGACCCTATTGATGCGGCTTCCAAGCTTGAAGTGGCCCAAGAGGCCTGAGATTTGGGGGCCAAGGATGGCCTGATTGTTGTTGAGGGTGAAGAGCATCTTGCTGAAGATGAAGGCGACCAAAACCGTAATAATGATGATCAGAATCTCGATAAACCACAAGGCGATGAGAATTTTGATGTTGAAGCCGAGGGCGATGGAAGCCATGATGATGATAAGGGTGATAAAGACCTCGTAGAAGGTCTTGAAATCCTTGGGGGTGACGAAAACCCTACTGATGAAGCTGAGAGGATCCGAACACCTATCGAGCATGTTTTTGAAATGGAAGGGGCAGAGGTGGCTGTCCCAGGAGGTCGAACTGAGTCAGGGGTAGAAGCAATCGTTTTATGTCAGACGGCTCAGAAGCTGGAAATAGCTAGGCGGCTGTATCTGCTTCTACGATGGTAAGACTCATTACAGAACGAGATAGCACACCCTATGAGACTCCATACATGCCATCGGGCCCAGGTAAATTTTTGATTTTATTTACCCTTTTTTCTTTATTTGATGTTGCGTGATATAATGCTTTCTAGTTTGAATTACTGCGGGTCATGTGGGGACGATCACTGAAGTACTGTTAGCTTCTATTGCTTTCAGCCTCAACTCTACTATGGCTCCCTTGGATGTTGGGAGTCATGCTATGGAGGGCCTCAGAGATGCCTTCACCAAAATTTCCTAGTGTACAAGCTGCTATTCCTCTAATTTCTGCAGAATGATGAGTTCCTACTGAAACGGCGACACCTGGTGTATCGACGATGACAAGTAGCATCGTTGAAACTTACATAAGTGCCTTCTTCACTTCCTTGAGCACTCTTGTTCAAATGGCCATAGAGAAGAACCATCCTTACAATTTTGAAAGGAGAACTTCTTTTTCGATTGCGGCCATACGCGGTCTTAGTGATATTGAAAGGGCCAATTACTTAGAGAAGATCGTGAAGGAGCTCGATGAGCCTATTCAATCTTATTAGGAGCTGACAAGAGGAAATATACAAAGACTGGTAGATGCGGAATGCGAGGCTATAGCTCGTGAATATGAAGAACAACATGTCACACTAGACAATTCTGTGGTTGCCTTCTCAATACGATCTGGAGAGAGAGAATCAAATATTGCTGAGGTTACCTCTTCCATTGAGCTTTACAAGACTAAAGTGGTGGAGAAATAAAAAGAAGCAACTGAGGGTCAGGCTCGCCTTTAAGAACTAGAAGCTGAAATGGACAGAATTCGTGCATCGGTCACAACAGCTAAGAAACGTCAAGAAGAAGTACTTGAATTATCTTAATTTGCCTCCAGTAGTCTAGATGATCTGATTAGGCAACGAAATGATTTTCTCCAAGTTCGGAGTGCAGAGATAGAGCATCAAGTTACATCAATGCAACCTTTGCTTCCAGAGTCCAAGAGGGACTTAGCTAGGGCAAGATTAATTGCTACCAGAGTAGAGCAAGCTGAATCTTTAAAGAAGTTGATCTCTGACCTTAGCACTCAGCCTCCAAAATGAAGTTTTAAGAATGAATGTAGTAACTCTTTTTTGAACATTTTTGGATAAATGTAATATTTTTTTTGTTTGCATGATAATGAGATGATCTTTTCATGACCCTATTACTGACACAAGTAATAGGCAGGAATAAGAAATATATTCAGAGGTACTGAACGTGACATATTTCTTGAAAATAACAACACTCATTATATCTGTTCAGAGGTAATGTGGACATGACAAAATATAATTTTGACATGTTGTTACTTTTGGGATGACATTATCAGAGGTAATGTGGACGTGACAAGTCGTAAAATGTAGATATTAGAATTCAGAGGTTATGTGGACGTGAATTCGTATATCTATTGAGTATCCTTGGGCCAACTAGGGTCAAGAATAGGATATCTTTTAAAACAGTTGGGTTTCAAAAGATGATGCTTGCGATGATGTAGTAGATGTTATGGGTTAATATTTTGAGGATGTATCATAAGATCTAGGGATACTCCACTGGGGATTTTTGAGGATTTATTATCTGTGGTTTTATTTACGAATGAGTAAATAAAAGATAATAACTCGAAGATTTGGTATATGTACAATATTTGTTAGAAAACATGGTACAAATTTTCAAACATGATATTTCTTTAGGAATTTGCCGTTGATAGGCATCATATCGATTCGACCGTCCACCCCGGTCAGCTGATAAGCTCCGTTAGAGAAAATTTTGCTTATGACATAGGGACCTTCCCACTTTGGCTCGAATTTTCCCTTGCTCATGTGTGTCATAGTCATAGGATGTCTAACAGTAAGGACCAGCTCGCCTTTTTGAAATATTCACACTTTGATTTTACGGTTGAAGGCTGTCGAGATACGGGCTTGGTATAGCTCAATGTGTTGTTGAGCTAGTAGCCATTTCTCGTCGAGTGCTTCAAGCTCCTGAAGTCGAAGACGGTCGTTGTTTTCAACTGTAAGTTCGTTGGCGATAGCTATCCTTAGAGATGGGATTTGAATTTCCAATGGCAAGATAGCTTCACATCCATATACCAAAGAGAAAGGTGTGCAGCCATTCGGAGTGCGTATGGTAGTACAGTAGGCCCATAGACATTCTCCAAGCTTTTCGCTCCAGTTTTATTTATTAGTAGAAACGAACTTCTTGAGAAGCTTAATGATTGTTTTTTTGAATGCTTCAAGTAAACCATTAGTTGTGGGATTATAAGTCGTCGAAGCAACATTGTTGATTCGATTGTCATCACTGAATCGAGTGAATATTTGATTGACGAATTGAGGTCCGTTGTCATAGATAATTTGTCGAGGAATGCTGAATCGATTAATCACATGATGCTTGATGAAATTGATGACACTGTTTGTCTGGACTTCTGCTAATAGAATAACTTCTGCCCATTTTACAAAGTAATCAGTTATAGCTAAGACAACACTATGTCCTCGAGATGCGGATTGATGGGTCCAATGACATCCATGCCCTAGGCTTCAAAGGGCCAGGATGTTGTAGTAGGATGTAAGAACTCTGATGGTTGATAGATGAAATTCGCATGTATTTGACATGCTCGACATTTTTTTGCATATTCAATTGCATCCGTCACTATAGTGGGCCAATAGTATCCCATGCATCGGATACGATCTTGTAGGTTAGGACCAGGCTGATGTGCACCGCAGACACCATCATGGGCTTCACATAATATCTGTTTTGCTTCATCTCCTGCAAGACAGCGTAGGAGCATACCATCAAATGATCAACGATAAAGTGTTTTGGAGGAGTGATTGTAATAGAATCGAAGCGATCGATGACGGATTGTCGTTGCTTCTTTAGGGTCTTCGAGTAAAATATCATGTACAGTGAAGTTAATGAAAGGAGCCCTCCAGTCTTCGCTAGTAGTGCAAATTTTGGCTGAATTGCTGAATTCAACATTCAGATTATTCTCGATGCAGAATAATTCCCGATTACAGATGACGATTAACTGTTGTCGTTTCACCGAAATTGCTAATACTGCTGCTAGATTAGCAAGTATGTTAGCCTCTATATTGCGTGCTCGGCGTACATGTTTAATAAAGAAACCTTTAAATGATGCAGCCAGTTTGACTGCAACTTCCTGATATGGAATGAGATCTTGATGCTGAACTTCATACGTACCTCTAACCTGGTTGACAATCAGCTTAGAATCTCTGTATACTTTATGATAGTCAATATCCAGTTATTTAGCTAACTAGAGACCGATGAGTAAAGCATTGTACTCAGATACATTATTAGAGCATGGCTCATCCAGAGAGTAGGCTCTTTGAATAGCTAGTCCTTCTTGGGATAGAAGGACAATTCCTACTCAAGTAATGATGATACCGTTGGGTCTAATTCTAGATGCACCATCAAAGAATAGACGCCAAGCGAGTATTTCTTCTGAAATCATGTTGGTCTCTAGAGTATTATCAGAAATTTCATCGTAGAGTTTTAAAGTTTCAGGAATTGGATGTGCAGCCAAGAAGTCGGCTAGGGCTTAACCCTTAACAAACTTTTGTGGGACGTAAACCATATCATACTGTGCTAGCAGTATCGCCCATGTAGCAAGTCTGGAGTTGAGTGTACTAGGCTTTTTCATTAAAACTCGTAGAGGATTGACTCTGGAGATAACATGGATGGTCTGGCCTGTGATGTAATGACGCATTTTCTGGACAACGAACATCAAGGCTAGACATTCTTTTTCTACCGGACTATATCGATGTTCAACACCAATCATTGTGAGACTAAGATAATAAATCACTTGCTCATGACCTTTCTTGTTCTTCTGGGCTAGAAGGGCACCGAGAGAGTGATCCATTGCTCAAACATACTTCAGAAAGGGTATTCCTGTGATGGAGGAACTAAGACTGTAGGGTTCATCAAGTACCGCTTTATGTCTTCAAATGCTTGCTGGAATTCATCAGTCCAAATGAAGGACATACCTTTCTTCATCAATTGAGTGAATGGTCTGCAGCATCGAGAGAGATTTGAGATGAATCTCCTGATGTACGCAAGTTATCCCTGGAATCCTCGTAGATCTTTTAGGTTGCGTGGAGGACGCATCTCTTGAATGGCTTTGACTTTCTCGAGGTCAACGTGTATACCCTTAGAGGTAATAACGAATTTGAGAAATTTTCCACTAGAGACACCCATAAATGACTTGGTGGGATTCATCTGAAGTTGATGCTGGCGTATTAGATCGAAAATAGTTCTTAAGTCTTGGATGTGATCGTCCTTTAGACGACTTTTGACAGCAATATCGTCGACATAGCATTCGACTGTCTTTCGTAAATGTACACGGAAAATGGTACTCATGGCTCGCTGATAAGTGGCACCAGCGTTCTTGAGACCGAATGGCATGACTATGTAGCAGCAAAATCCTAGAGGAGTGTGGAAAGATGTATGTTTTTCATTTTCGTGGTTCATCCTCATCAGATTATGTCCAAAGAATCCATCCATGAAAGATATTTGTTCGAACCCGTAGGTATTGTCGATCATGACATCAGTGATTGGAAGAGGAAATTCGTTCTTGGGACAAGCTGCGTTAAGGTCCCTGAAGTCAATACAGACTCGGACCTTCCATGTTTTCTTCATAACTGGGACAATATTAGCCACCCAATCTGGATGTTGTTCTTCCCTGACAAACCCGCAGGCGATGAGCTTCTTGACTTCAGCTTCTATGGCATTCATCATATCAGGTCGAAACCATCACTGCTCTTGTTTGACTGGTCTAGCATTTGACATAATGTTGAGCTTGTGAGTAGTAATATGAGGATCTAGCCTCGACATATCTTCATAGCTCCAGGTTAATACGTCAATGTATTCCCAAATGAGCTAGATCAGCTCTTGTTTCTCTGCTTCCAAAAGACTTTTGCTGATGAAGATTAGCCTTGGAGAAGCTTCACCTCCGACGTAAATTTGGATTAGCTCGTCTTCAGTAGGTGGTTCACGCTGTTTGAAGCGAAGTTTCCATTGAGTATCCATTCGTTGTACCCAAGGTTCTTCTTCATAAGCCTCGGTAGGGTCATTATCATCCTCTGAGAATTCAGTTGTCACCATATTATAAGATAGAATTACCCGATGGACATGTCCTATGCTGGTATCTGAATCCCATGACGGAGAGTCAGAAGAATTAGATCGTTCTTCTTTAATATACTAAAAAATATATAGGATTGAGATTGGCATAGTGTAGCCTAACCCATGCTTTGTTTTGTTATAGTATTGTAATGACTTTTCTTTCGGGGCGGTATACCAATAGGAGTTCGCCTACCCTTACCACCATTGAGGCCGGATTTGAAGTTGTAGCCCATTTTCTGAATGATATTCTTGGATTGTTGACTATAACGTCGTAATTAAATTCATCCACTACCATTGCTTTCAAAATCGCTATTGAATATAGCTATTTGATTCAATCCTTTGCGGAAGAGGATAGGATGCTCATCTTTTCTTTCAGGAGGAAATTAGAAAGAATGAGTCTTGTACTGATTCAAGTGATACATCGTCGTGGAGAGGTTGAATTGACCCCAAGGTAAGGGGTTCGAAATTCTCTAGAATTTCTAAGTAGCGTTGTGTGTAATAATTGACATCAATATACTGCAAAGGAGATACTGCTTTACTGATATTTGCATCAACATTTACAACAGTGCTATTAACCTTGGCTGATGACTTACCGAGGTTAATAATAAGAGGAGGAGAAGTAAGAGGCTTGTTACGATGAAGGTCGATAACAAGAGACTCAGAAGAGGTGAGCTCCCTTTGTTCCATTTTTTCAGTAATGGGAGGTTTAGCAGAAGGAGAGAGATTAATAGTTAGCATCTGGGAGGACGAGGGACGAGAAGTGTGTCCCTTGACTCGAATTACCAGGACTTCATCTGGATTATCTTTTCGATCTTCTTCGGTGTCCATACCTAATACAACCTTCATGTATTCTGCTTCATACATCTTAGAGTCTATATAAGAGGCCTCGATACCTCGGAAGGGATTGACATCAGCAACTTCTTGCTTGACTTCTCCATTGTCATCTACGTATTTAAAGCATTGATGGAGAGTTGATGGCACGATGTTATGTTCATGCAACCATGGTCTTCCTAACAATACATTATAGGAGACGTGATTGTCGATCACATAGAATGTGGCTTTTGTGCGAAGATTGCCAATTTGGACTCTAAAGCGGATCTTCCCCAACCGTTCACTTCTTTCAAAATTGAATCTAAGGATAGTCGTGATCGTCGTGGAAAGACTATGGACTGGGATCTTTAGTGCATCCAACAAGGTCTTCGACATAATTTTGAGGGCGGATCCAGGGTCGACCAGAATTCGATCAACCTTCATTGTATCGACATACCCCGTAAAGTAGAGAGATCGGTCATGTCGATTGTCTTCTAGTAACATATCAACTTGAGTAAAGGTGATATTGGGAATCAATTCCGTCACACTATGACAGTGAGAGCATGCCACAGGTTCTTCGTCTGATTTCTTGAGATGTGCTAGACAAGCGTCAGCTTGTATCAAAGCCTCACTTAATATTTCTCGAGTTTCCCTCGAGAGATGTAGGAGTTCGAAAATTGATAATCTTGTCGGAGTATTGTCTAGTTGAGCTAATATGTCAAAATTATAAGGTTTTTCAAGTCCCTGTAGTGGATTTTTCTTCAGACTTTTGTCAAAAAGAACCGTCTGCTTGCCTTTATCAACTATTGTCGGTTTAGAAGGACCCGAGTCAGCTGGTAGAGCTGATGTTGTAGGGACATCTGGAGGAGGAGAAGATAATTCCGGAGGAACATTGGATATAGGAGGAGGAGTGACAACATTCTCCTGTCCTTCTAGGTAGTCTCTAAGATAGAGCCTCCTAGAACTGGTACCAGCCATGGCTTCTTCTTCTGGAACAGGTGAGAAAGAAACCATGTTGCAGTTTTTCAGTCGTGTCTTGCTTCTGGATGATTTCTTCTTTTGAGGAAAAGAATGATCTGTCCAGAATCCGAAGCCAATACGAGACTAATTATCTTAAAGACGTAGAAAAAGAGGTATCGGAGAACCTTTTTCATTATTTAAGCCAAGAGCTTTCTGTAGGTCATATCACATCTTCATCATTAGTTTGCGGGACTGTTGACTATACTGATGGAATTCCGATTGGTATTTGATCTCTGGCTTCGGTGGCATAGTCTGTGAAGAGGAAAGTGAAGTTGCCGCTGGAATGAACGCAATGTTTAGAGGGGGAATACGACCATCCAATGAAGTAGATTCACATGAAACCAAATGACAGAACTTATATTTGGTCGTCTTCTTTGGCTTGGTAGAAGAAGTAGATGTCTTCGGTTCAAAGTCAGCTACCAAATTAGGATGAATCCACATAATTTTGCCGTTGTCAGCTGATAAAGGTACCAAGACGTCACTTCTTGTTGGTGGAAGGTTGACGATCTCCATGGTAGCCTTTGCATAGGGACAACGCTATCTTCCACCAGTTGAGCAGAGAAGTCACTGAACTGTAGAGAGACGACATTGGCAGTCACCGTCTTCTCGTCTTGTTGAAGAGTGAATGCTTTGGCATTGATCAACTCTTGGATCTTTCCTTTGAGTACGTAGCACGTCCTGGTTGGATGCCCCAGGAATTGTGATACATACAATATTTGGGATTGTCAGTTTTACCTACTTCATCCGGCCGTTTAGCTTCGGGCAGTTGATATTTGTTGCGATCAGACAAGCAAATATGCTTAGGATATCATCTTCATCGAAGGAACACTCCTCTTTGGGACTTGATGCCCTCTGTGGAGGTGTCGTTGTTGCAGGTGCCGGCTGACTCACGTTGATAGCCAGGGCTTCTTTTCCTTTACGGTTGTTTTGACGACCCCTACTATTGGTAGCAGGATGCTCATCTTTGTCGAGGTTTGGCATCGGGATGCCTAGTGTAGAAGCATGAAAAGGCATAGCCATGACAAAAGTGTAGGTGATAAGAAGTCACTGCTTACAAACTTCACAAAAGCGCAGGTATCCAAAAGCGCAAACAATGGTAAACAGTCTCAACAGACAGAGATGGTGCATAAAAAGTTCTTTATTAAGATCATGTTTACAAAGATCTATTATAGATTCTTCATGATTACATATAAAGACTAAAACACCTAAAGTCTACAAGTGGGCAATCTCAGATAGTGCGCAGCCCCTCAAACGCATAGCACGTCAGAGCGAATCACTTCCTCGTCAGAGCAAGCCGCTTTTTAGCCAGACACGGAGGAACTCCAATATGGCTAATGAAGCAGCCATTGGCCCAAGCCAGAATGTAGCTCCTGCTTGCCACACTACTGTGACTCTTGAGCAAGGCAGAGCACAACATGTGGCTCTTTGGATTGGCAATCAATCCAAATCCGGAAGCTTGGATCTCGAAGACCTCCAAGATGTTGTTCAGGTTCAAACTCCTCATGCCAAACACTTAAGTACATCTCAAGATCCAGTAGCAGTTCTTCTACAAGGACATAGCTTCGTTGAACGAAGAGATCCACAACCAACACTCAAATTGTGCAAGGCCAATGGACGTTCGAAGCCAAGTCAGGATCGAACATGACGGTGGGAATGCTAAGAGACAGTGGATGTAACCCTTCAGAAAAGCCTCCCTTTATATAGGCTGAGTGCGGTCCAATACACATGCCATGTGGCCATCGGTTAAAGACTCCCAAATTAATAGGATGAACCAAAGACTGAGCACAATGAATCTCATTTAATAGGTTCATTTGACTGAATCCTAGGCCATAAACTTCTTGAATTCTCCAAATAACAACGGCAATTAAAAAAGAGGATGACTGACTCATCCATTAAAAGAGCCGTCATTTAGTTGGTCTTATGACTTCGACAAAGACTAGCTCCTTCGATTCAGAAGCGCAGCCACTTCAGTTCGACTCGAAAGCACAGCCACTTCAGCTCGACTCAGAAGCGCAGTCACTTCGGTTCGACTCAGAAGTGCAGCTCCTTCGCTTCAACCCAAAGGTGTAGCTCCTTCCATCCTACCCGGAAGTGCAGCCCGTTCAAATGGCTCCTTCGGTTGACACTTTTTGGCCTCAAGCACGAGTCTCCTTGTTGCTCTAAACTGTAGTGACTCCGTCGTCTTTGAAACAGAGTCTCCTTATCACCCGAAAACGCAATGACTCTTTCGTCTTCAAAACACAGTCTACTCATCTCTCCAAAGCGGTGTGACTCTGTTCTATTCGAAACACAATCTACTTGTCGCCCCAAAGAACAGTGACTCCGTTGTTTCCGAAATACGATCTACTCATTGCCCCAAGCACAATGACCTCTTGTCTTCGGAACACAGTCTCCTCTTCGCCCAAAAGTGCAGTGACTCAGTTGTATTCGAAACACGGTCTCCGCGATGCCCAATAGCGCAATGACATCGAAGCCTCCGAGAAGCACAGCTCATATAGACGCACAGTCCTATGAGGTGGCATTGCTCCACGTGGCAAGTCGGGTATCCATATATTTTCAGATATTACCCAATCGGTTTAGTCTAAACCACCGCTCTTAAGGTAAGAACAGATTTGATTCTGTTGATAGGAACAATATCCTATCGGTTTGTTTAAGCCACCATTCCCAAGGATAAGGACGGAGTTTGTTCCTATGGACGAGGGTCATATCCAATCGGTTTGTTTAAACCAATGCCCCCCTAAGATAAAGTCAAAATCCAACTTCGGGGATAGGATCGAAATCTACTCAGGTTCATCCAATCAACATTAAATGCATGCCGTGTGTCATTTACCCAGCCATGTTGATAACTCCCCAAGATCTGGATAAAAGCGAATCCTAGCGTCCGCTACGTGTCAGCTCAGTAGCAGCCCTCACCGTGCAGCCTCAAGATTCTCTTATATCTCCATGTGCAGCATTCCTGCACAACCATTATGCACATCGCATATGTGCCCTCCTATAAATAGAAGAAGTTTTACTTCGATAAAGAGGCTTCGAAATCTTCATAACTTCGACGTCCTCTCGATTGGCAACCCAGAGTTCCAGTCACAAGCACCAGAAAGCCAGAGCAAGTTCAATTCGTCGTCAGATCATCAACGGAGTATAGGAGCCACTGTAGTGCTCGATCTCCACCGTCACACTTTCCCAAAAATTTTGTACTTAGATCTCCTGTTTAGAAATCGATTGTACTCTTTACTCGTTTAATATACACAAAGTTCGTATAACCTTTTGTCATGGCAAACACCTAGCTGTTTGAATTTATCCGCACTGTCTTCAGCGGCCCTGGCACTTATTATGAAAGTGCTCCAGTCTTAGAATTGTGTGGGTACCGTCCACATGCTGACTACAGGTAATAAGTTTGATTTGCATGTATCTATAGTCAGTACATCAGGAGTACCTAAAGGCATTTTGAGTGCTTCGCGACGGAAGTGCTCTATGAAACGTTCAGCGATTTTATTAGGCCTTTATTTGATTTTAGTAAGGGCTGACATGGTCATGTCGTTTGTTCCTTCGTAGAACCGTTCCAGGAACATCTGTTTTAGTGCTGCAAAGGATGTTATGCAACCATCTGGCAAACTACGGTACCAATTATAGGCAACACCTGCTAAACATCTGACGAATACTCTAGTGAGTAGAGCATCGTTCTGCTGAAGATGGTCAGTCATCATCTCGAAATGGTTGATGTACTAACTCGGTGATGTGATGCCGTCGAATAGCATTATAGTCAGCAGCTTATATTTAGATGGGAATAGAACTTCCTTCCATTCAGCAGGATAGGGTTGTATAGGGTTGTCTAATCCCCAGTTTATGCAAACCCTCTTTTTGCTTGAAAGCTTCGAGCTAATTTCGAAGAAGCTTGACTGCTTCCAGAGGGTCTTCCGATGTTTGAGCAGTAGACTGGTTCGATGGATTGGGAAGCGGAACCGCGTGATAAGTACCACCCCCAACACCATAATGACTTGGGGTAGCCTGAGCTGGTGTAGCAGCATTGAAAGAGGATTGTACCCCCAGACCGGTGTTGATCGGTGTAGAGACTGTTGCGTATTCTTAAGTCAGAATTAGATTCACGACCGACGAAATAGCATGTTGTGCCATAATCATGGCATGTATCCCTGTAACCATGTCAGCTATGGTTTTCAGGTTGGCCTCTAAAGTGGCAATCCGTTGCTCCGGACTGGCAGATCTAGAAGCGTCTTATTTTCATTTGTGACATAGACAGACACTTCTTTGGCTACCGAAGATGAACTAGTGGATAAGATAGTCTGATCAGAATCTTCATTTTCAATGTCGAAGTCAGGCAGAGTACTACTCCCAATATTAGGAGTGGGAAGATTCCTTTGACCGAGAAATTCTCGGTTTCTTGCTCTCGTGTTCTGGTACACCCTCACCGGACTCACGGATTCGATCAAGATATTGTTGACTAGGATTACCAGATGCGTTACGTCTTGGACGTTTTCCACCCCTAGTACTACGGGATGTTAGGTTGACTAAAGCAAATAGCAATTCGTCTTCGTCCACCATGATCAGTTTAGGAGTCCGAGTGTAATTCAAGCGGTCATGTACCCCCTCTTCTCAAAATTTTAAATATCTTTTATTTCTATTTTGAATTAAATGGTGACTTTTAGAATTTTTATAATATTTATTTAATTAATTATTATTATAGAAGGCTTTAGTCATGGTTAAGTTTTAGAGTACAAGATGACTAGAAATCATGGCCTGGATAACGTGGTTGTGTGCCTTGACTAGTGTATGTCACGCCCCATAACCAGAATACTGGAGAACGGGGGCAGACACAGCCAGCTACGTATATTGAAGTGCAACCTACCTCGTTATACGGTCACGGCTGTCTAGATACATGAGGGTTTAACTACAAGCCATCAGTCTCTTATGGTCATGAACAAGCCTATTGTCTCAATCTCAAAAAAGTAATAACAGTTTACAAAATGTCAGAGCACCAAATATACAATAGTAAGGCGTCCCATACATTACATATTTGGATGATCATGAAGCTAGTCATACAAAATGTGAAGACTAGCAAGAGTTTCAGTCATACAAGATCAACCCTAGGATTTGTTAATCATGCTACAGCCTATAGGCAGACAGTAAGTAAAGTGCAATCGAGCTAACACGTGCTCGTCGGCTAAACGCCTCAACAGAATACTTTTACAATAGAGTGGGAGAGCAAAATAAAACCCACTCGTTGCCAGGGTTACGCCTGGTGGTCACCATCCGGCTGGAAGGTAGGGAGATCCTCTGGAGCTGCTCCGGTATCTGGCCATACAAAACCAGCTGGGTCAGATCCCAGAAAGAGCCAGTGCCACAAAGGAGGCTTCACTTAAGAACTAAAACCAGCAAATCAGAACATAAAATAAGAAAAGTAATAATAAGACATGAAATCTAAATAGAGCAATAAATGTCATGTGGATGAGAAATCATTTTGATCGGTTATTGATAAGGTAAGCATAAGCAATCATGTTCCGAAGTAGCCAGGTACTGGAACAATGACAAGGCTTGGACTGGTTAAACTCCATCCAATATTCACGGCCAAGCAATAAGTACGGCTTGATACTTTAACTAACTAGGTTTATCACAGGCCTACTTACTAACAAGATGCAATGAGATTGATCTAACAGCCACAAGCCCTACAGACCATCCAGGTTATCCGAACGACATTAGGGGTTGAGTTCATGTGGGTACATCGTCCAAGAAATGCATGTACCCTTAAGTAGCTTGGAGGGTGCAACACATGACAGTGTGCTGGAAATGTGCCCTACTCGACGGCAGGCTACAAATTCCATGATGGGGTGCCCAGATAACGGGATTGCCTGTAGCTGGAAAATATCTTCATGACTATTGGATTATTCTAGTTATTAACCTTAGTCAGTTTCAGTAGGTACCCCTGACCGTGGTACTCAGGGGTCCATGCCCTAGACATGATGCAAGACAATACTTGTCCATTTCTACGAACACACTCGTCCACGGTGTCCAGGCCATTCATTCTTGTCAAGTCATGCTAGCCGTCGCAACAGCATTCAACAGTTCCCATCATGCTTACTTGCCATATCATGCCATGTCATGTCACGCCAAATTACTTGTTAGACCATGCCGTGTGCAACCATCATTCCAATCGTACCATCCAACCGTGATTATCAAGTTCATGACAAAGTGCAAGAACATTGAAAGGCGATCGGGGTACGCCAAAGGGCTCAAGACTCTACGCTAGTAAAACTACGCTAGGCCAAGGGGCCCCGAGCATAAAATAGCTTTACGCGGGCAAGACCGAGGAAGGGCTGCTTCCTGCGCGGGCAAGACTGCACACGAGCGGGACTCTACGCGAGCAAGCATTCTACGCGAGCGGAGCTCTACGAGAGTAAGCACTCCACGCAAGCGGAGTAGCCCCTGCGTAGAGTTGGAACGAACCTGGCGTAGAAGAGATTACGCTGGCACGCAAATACGTGTGCGTAAAGGGGGAAACACTACGCGAGCACGTAAAACATGTGCGTAAAAGGGGAAAATACTACGCTGGTACGTAAAACGAGTACGTAAAAGGCTCGTCTTCTCCCCAAGGCCAAGACAAGCAACCATGGGACTCAAGAACTCAAGAACCCCATCTCGGTCAAGACTTGATGAAATCCAACCACTCAAAACCAAACTTGCGTAGGATCGAAATTCCTACAACATGGAACTCTCAATCTCCGGAAACAACCAAGTTTAGTAGATCAAAACCCAAGAAATTTGAAAATGCGACAAACTTAGATCTACAAGAAATAAACCATGGAAATTGAAAATGCTAAGTACTAAAGTGTCTTAGAATCTCGTGAGGGAGACAATGGAACAACAAAAATGGAGTTCCTCCATGAAGCAAGTTGCACGTGCCTAAGCCTCTCTCTTTGTAGGTGGAGAGAGTAATGAGGAAGAGGAAGGAGTTTAATGGGAAAATGAATGAAGAGAGAGAAGGGGTTGTTGGGTTAATAAATGAGGGTTGGTGGTAGGTAGGGGTTTGCATACTAACCCAAACTGAACCTAACCAAGCCGAATCCAACTGAACCCGATGCATGCCAAGGCCGAAATAGACCACACGAACCATGAAATGCTAATTAACCCATGTCAATGCAAAAACCCAAGACTAGCCGGCCAGGACAAGTCGAAATACGGGTCCGAGATACGTACACGTATACCAAAATACGTATAACAAAATTCGAGGGTGACAGTGTATTTTCCATGCCAGGGAAGGCCGAGCCATAAGAGTGTCCCAACTAGGAAAACCAGGCCAAGTTACGACTTCACCTCTATAAATTATTTAATTAAGTTATTAATTAAGATTATAATTTTTAGGAGACCGGCGGTACCAATTTAGTCCGAACTAGACCTGAACCTAATCCAAGCCCATGTAGGCATGTAGTGAGACCAAAGATGGCCATGTAGACATATTTTATGTGTGTACAAATATTTGTTATTTATTTTTAAGACTTGACAGATATTTTCTAAATATTTAATTATTCGAAAAAATAGGTATTATTAATATTTAAATGGTGTTTTAGAATATTTGTACGAATTTCTAGGGCCAAATAAAGATGGGGTATGATATGTTCACCAAAAACTCTTATTGGTTATTGTTATTGTTATTATTATATTATCCATAAATAATATCATTAGTAAATGGTTTATCTTGATAATTCATTATCAAATGAATTATATATATGTGTGTGTGTGTGTGTGTGTGTGTGTGTGTGTGTGTGTGTGTGTGTGCGCGCGCGTGCGCGCGCGCACGCACATATTTTTGTAAACCATAAACAAGGAAATTATTATTATTAAGAGTTTTAGTTTATGGAGTATTTATTCGTATACATAGATATATATAGGTATATGGTTATATATATATATATATATATATATATATATATATATATATATATATATATATATAGGTATATGGTTATATATATATATATATATATATATATATATATATATAACCATATATAACCACATATATATATAACCATATATATAAACTGCAGTGACTCCGTCGTCTTTGAAACAGAGTCTCCTCGTCACCCGAAAGCGCAATGACTCCTTCGTCTTCAAAACACAGTCTACTCATCACTCCAAAGCGGTGTGACTCCGTTCTATTCGAAACACAATCTACTTGTCGCCCCAAAGAATAGTGACTCCGTTGTTCCGAAATACGATCTACTCATTGCCCCAAGCACAATGACCTCTTGTCTTCGGAACACAGTCTCCTCATCGCCCAAAAGTGCAGTGACTCAGTTGTATTCGAAACGCAGTCTCCTCGACGCCCAAAAGCGCAATAACATCGAAGCCTCCGAGAAGCACAGCTCATATAGACGCGCAGTCCTATGAGGTGGCATTGCTCCACGTGGCAAGTCGGGTATCCATATCTTTTCAGATATTACCCAATCGGTTTAGTCTAAACCACCGCTCTTAAGGTAAGAACAGATTTGATTGTGTTGATAGGAACAATATCCTATCGGTTGGTTTAAGCCACCATTCCCAAGGATAAGGACGGAGTTTGTTCCTATGGACGAGGGTCATATCCAATCGGTTTGTTAAACCAATGCCCCCCTAAGATAAGGTCAACATCCAACTTCGGGGATAGGATCGAAATCTACTCAGGTTCATCCAATCAACATTAAATGCATGCCATGTGTCATTTACCCAGCCATGTTGATAACTCCCCAAGATCTGGATAAAAGCGAATCCCAGCGTCCGCTACGTGTCAGCTCAGCAGCAGCCCTCACCGTGCAGCCTCAAGATTCTCTTATATCTCCATGTGCAGCGTTCCTGCACAACCATTATGCACATCGCATATGTGCTCTCCTATAAATAGAAGAAGTTTTCCTTCGATAAAGAGGCTTCGAAATCTTCATAACTTCGACGTCCTCTCTATTGGCAACCCAGAGTTCCAGTCACAAGCTCCAGAAAGCCAAAACAAGTTCAATTCGTCGTCAGATCATCAATGGAGTATAGGAGCCACTGTAGTGCTAGATCTCCACCGTCACACTTTCCCAAAAATTTTGTACTTAGATCTCCTGTTTAGAAATCGATTGTAGTGATCTTTACACATTTAATATACTCAAAGTTCGTATAACCTTTTGTCATGGCAAACACCTAGCTGTTTGAATTTATCAGCACTGTCTTCAGCGGCCCTGGCACTTACTATGAAAGTGCTCCAGTCTTAGAATTGTGTGGGTCCCGTCCACATGCTGACTATAGGTAATAAGTTTGATTTTCATGTATCTATAGTCAGTACGTCAGGAGTACCTAAAGGCATTTTAGTGCTTCGCGACGGAAGTGCTCTATGAAACGTTCAGCGGTTTTATTAGGCCTTTGTTTGATTTTAGTAAGGGCTGACATGGTCATGTCGTTTGTTCCTTCGTAGAACCGTTCCAGGAACATCTGTTTTAGTGCTGCAAAGGATGTTATGCAACCATCTGGCAAACTACGGTACCAGTTATAGGCAACACCTGCTAAACATCTGACGAATACTCTATTGAGTAGAGCATCGTTCTGCTGAAGATGGTCAGTCATCATCTCGAAATGGTTGATGTACTGACTCGGTGATGTGCTGTCGTCGAATAGCATTATAGTCAGCAGCTTATATTTGGATGGGAATAGAACTTCCTTCCATTCAGCAGGATAGGGTTGTCTAATCCCCAGTTTATGCAAACCCTCTTTTTGCTTGAAAGCTTCGAGCTAATTTCGTAGACGCTTGACTGCTTCCAGAGGGTCTTCCGGTGTTTGAGGAGCAGTAGACTGGTTCGATGGATTGGAAAGCGGAACCGTGTGATAAGTACCACCCCCAACACCATAATGACTTGGGGTAGCCTGAGCTGGTGTAGCAGCATTGAAAGAGGATTGTACCCCCAGACCGGTGTTGATAGGTGCAGAGACTGTTGTGTATTCTTAAGTCAGAATTAGATTCACGACCGACGAAACAGCATGTTGTGCCATAATCATGGCATGTATCCCTGTACCATGTCAGCTATGGCTTTCAGGTTGGCCTCTAAAGTGGCAATCCGTTGCTCCGGATTGGCAGATCTAGAAGCGTCTTATTTTCATTTGTGACATAGACAGACACTTCTTTGGCTACCGAAGATGAACTGGTGGATAAGATAGTCTGATCAGAATCTTCATTTTCAGTGTCGAAGTCAGGCAGAGTACTACTCCCAATATTAGGAGTGGGAAGATTCCTTTGACCGAGAAATTCTCGATTTCTTGCTCTTGTGTTCTGGTACACACCCTCACCGGACTCATGGATTCGATCAAGATATTGTTGACTATGATTACCAGATGCGTTACGTCTTGGACGTTTTCCACCCCTAGCACTACGGGATGTTAGGTTGACTAAAGCAAATAGCAATTCGTCTTCGTCCACCATGACCAGTTCAGGAGTCCGAGTGTAATTCAAGCGGTCATGTACCCCCTCTTCTCAAAATTTTAAATATCTTTTATTTCTATTTTGAATTAAATGGTGACTTTTAGAATTTTTATAATATTTATTTATTTAATTATTATTATAGAAGGCTTTAGTCATGGTTAAGTTTTAGAGTACAAGATGACTAGAAATCATGGCCTGGATAACGTGGTCGTGTGCCTTGACTAGTGTATGTCACGCCCCATAACCAGAATACTGGAGAACGGGGGCAGACACAGCCAGCTACGTATATTGAAGTGCAATCCACCTCGTTATACGGTCACGGCTGTCTAGATACATGAGGGTTTAACTACAAGCCATTAGCCTCTTATGGTCATGAACAAGCCTATTGTCTCAATCTCAAAAAAGTAATAACAGTTTACAAAATATCAGAGCACCAAATATACAATAGTAAGGCGTCCCGTACATTACATATTTGGATGATCATGAAGCTAGTCATACAAAATGTGAAGACTAGCAAGAGTTTCAGTCATACATGATCAACCCTAGGATTTGTTAATCATGCTACAGCCTATAGACAGACAGTAAGTAAAGTACAATCGAGCTAACACGTGCTCGTCGGCTAAACGCCTCAACTGAATACTTTTACAATAGAGTGGGAGAGCAAAATAAAACCCACTCGTTGCCAGGGTTACGCCTGGTGGTCACCATCTGGCTAGAAGGTAGGGAGATCCTCTGGAGCTGCTCCGGTATCTGGCCATACAAAACCAGCTGGGTCAGATCCCAGAAAGAGCAAGTGCCACAAAGGAGGCTTCACTTAAGAAGTATAACCAGCAAATCAGAACATAAAATAAGAAAAATAATAATAAGACATGAAATCTAAATAGAGCAATAAATGTCATGTGGATGAGAAATCATTCTGATCGGTTATTGATAAGGTAAGCATAAGCAATCATGTTCCGAAGTAGCCAGGTACTGGAACAATGACAAGGCTTGGACTGGTTAAACTCCATCCAATATTCACGGCCAAGCAATAAGTACGGCTTGATACTTTAACTAACTAGGGTTATCACAGGCCTACTTACTAACAAGATGCAATGAGATTGATCCAACAGCCACAAGCCCTACAGACCATCCAGGTTATCCGAACGACATTAGGGGTTGAGTTCATGTGGGTACATCGTCCAAGAAATGCATGTACCCTTAAGTAGCTTGGAGGGTGCAACACATGACAGTGCGCTGGAAATGTGCCCTACTCGACGGCAGGCTACAAATTCCATGATGGGGTGCCCAGATAACAGGATTGCCTGTAGCTGGGAAATCTCTTCATGACTATTGGATTATTCTAGTTATTAACCTTAGTCAGTTTCAGTAGGTACCCCTGACCGTGGTACTCAGGGGTCCATACCCTAGACATGATGCAAGACAATACTGGTTCATTTGTACAAACACAATCGTCCACGGTGTCCAGGCCATTCATTCTTGTCAAGTCATGCTAGCCGTCGTAACAGCATTCAACAGTTCCCATCATGCTTACTTGCCATATCATGCCATGTCATGTCACGCCAAATTACTTGTTAGACCATGCCGTGTGCAACCATCATTCCAATAGTACCATCCAACCGTGATTATCAAGTTCATGACAAAGTGCAAGAACATTGAAAGGCGATCGGGGTACGCCAAAGGGCTCAAGACTCTACGCTAGTGAAACTACGCTAGGCCAAGGGGCCCCGAGCATAAAATAGCTTTACGCGGGCAAGACCGAGGAAGGACTGCTCCCTGCGCGGGCAAGACTGCATGCGAGCGAGACTCTACGCGAGCAAGCGTTCTACGCGAGCGGAGCTCTACGCGAGTAAGCACTCCACGCGAGCAGAGTAGCCCCTGCGTAGAGTTGGAACGAACCTGGCATAGAAGAGATTACGCTGGCACACAAATACATGTGCGTAAAGGGGAAAAATACTACGCTGGCACGTAAAACGAGTACGTAAAAGGCTCGTCTTCTCCCCAAGGCCAAGACAAGCAACCATGGGACTCAAGAACTCAAGAACCTCATCTCGGTCAAGACTTGATGAAATCCAACCACTCAAAAGCCAAACTTGCGTAGGATCGAAATTCCTACTACATGGAACTCTCAATCTCCAGAAACAACCAAGTTTAGTAGATCAAAACCCAAAAAAATTGAAAATGCAACAAACTTAGATCTACAAGAAATAAACTATGGAAATTGAAAATGCTAAGTACTAAAGTGTCTTAGAATCTCGTGAGGAAGACAATGGAACAACAAAATTGGAGTTCCTCCATGAAGCAAGTTGCACTTGCCTAAGCCTCTCTCTTGGTAGGTGGAGAGACTAATGAGGAAGAGGAAGGAGTTTAATGGGAAAATGAATGAAGAGAGAGAAGGGGTTGTTGGGTTAATAAATGAGGGATGGTGGTAGGTAGGGGTTTGCATACTAACCCAAACTGAACCAAACCAAGCCGAATCCAACCGAACCCGATGCATGCCAAGGCCAAAATAGACCACACGAACCATGAAATGCTAATTAACCCATGTCAATGCAAAAACCCAAGACTAGCTAGCCAGAACAAGTCGAAATACGGGTTCGAGATACGTACACGTATACCAAAATACGTATAACAAAATAAGAGGGTAACAGTGTATTAGCCATGCCAGGGAAGGCCGAGCCATAAGAGTGTCCCAACTAGAAAAACCAGGCCAAGTTACGACTTCACCTCTATAAATTATTTAATTAAGTTATTAATTAAGATTATAATTTTTAGGAGACCGGCGGTACCAATTTAGTTCGAACTAGACCCGAACCTAAACCAAGCCCATGTAGGCATGTAGTGAGACCAAAGATGGCCATGTAGACAAATTTTATGTGTGTACAAATATTTCTTATTTATTTTTAAGACTTGACAGATATTTTCTAAATATTTAATTATTCGAAAAAATAGGTATTATTAATATTTAAATGGTGTTTTAGAATATTTGTACAAATTTCTAGGGCCAAATAAAGATGGGGTATGATATCTTCACCAAAAACTCTTATTGGTTATTTTAGTTGGTTATTGTTATTGTTATTGTTATTATTATATTATCCATAAATAATATCATTAGTAAATGGTTTATCTTGATAATTCATTATCAAATGAATTATATATATATATATATATATATATATATATATATATATATATATATATATATATATATATATGTGTGTGTGTGTGTGTGTGTGTGTGTGTGTGTGTGTGTGTGTGGGCGCGCGTGCGCGCACGCACATATTTTTGTAAACCATAAACAAGGAAATTATTATTATTAAGAGTTTTAGTTTATGGAGTATTTATTCGTATACATAGATATATATATATATATAGGTATATGGTTATTTTATATATATATATATATATATATATATATATGTGTGTGTGTGTGTGTGTGTGTGTGTGTGTGTGTGTGTGTGTGTATGTATATAGCTATAATAGTTATAAAAAGAAAAGAAAAACAAAATAAATAAAACCAAAAGTAAACAAAACCCAGTCCCCCATATCAGCCAAGCTCTCCCAAGAGCCCAGACCCGCGAACCCTCATTTCGTTCCCAAACCGAACGTGTGTATATATATGGGATAAATCATCGAAACCCTAACCCCAAACTCGATCACCCCTACGCCACCCAGGCGGTCCTGACACGCCGTACAATCACCCTAGCCCCGCACATGCCACCAGAGCCACTATGTGGCTGTGACAACGCCGGCAACGCCGGGCCCGCGCGTGCGTAGCGCGCATAGAACAGAGCTAACAGTAGCAGCGACAACTATGGGACCAACTTCGTGCCGAGTTTTCTCCACCATCTTTGGATCGATTCCTGATCCGACTTCGCAGGTTCGATAACAACACAACCCTCTTCAAATGCATTAAATTATTTTGCAGTTAACCATTGTGGATCGCTCAGAAAATCGACTCAAAGTTGTCAAAAAAGCCACTCAAGAACAGAGTGTAAACCAGTCCACCTACCCTAGTTTACAGTCAGTTTTCTCGCAAACCATGCACAATTTTGAAAATCTATTTGAATAGAGTTTTAGACTACATAACCTGGATTGTAACCCTTCTGTTAGATTTATTTTTGATAAATGGACAGTACGATAAATTAGTTGAAAATTAGAAAAAACAACATAAAACTGTTTTTCAAAACTTAGAAAACCACCGATAAGACGTGCGCCCGACAAATCGGGCGATGTGGTCATGAACCGAAAGCATCAATAGGTGCGTAACAATTTTGTGCACGTGTTGGCTTTGATGGAATTCGAATTGGTTGCGTGTGCGTGACGAATTTGATGCGTATCAGTCAAAATTCACCATATCGACCTCTTTGCAAATTAGTCAATTACTTTGTACACGTTCATCACCTCGAGACGAAACTTATGCCAACAGGACCGTATCATTTTTCTAGTCTTGTATGCCAAGTTTGGTCCGATTCTGAGAAGGTCGACCGTAATGCTATTTTGGCAGGCCCGCAACCCGATCCAATGGACGAATTTGTGCACGACCCACCAGAATCTAACTTTGGACATACGGTTGGGTTCATCTCGTCAAATCGGACCCGTAGACATATAGTTTGACGACTTTAGAGACCATAGACTCTGGCACATTTTTTGGTGCAAAGCAAATCTAACAGCGGACATCACTTTGGCCCAAAATTACCATTTTGCCTCTGTGTCCAGAATTGGACTTATGGATAGTCTATCCTAGCTAATTTGACTGTTCTGAACACATTGGTAACATCAATTTCAGTATCCGGAGACTGTTGCATGAGTTGACTTTCGTGACTCATCTGAGTGGTTTGTATTATTGGTTTCACCAGCTAAGGACCTCAGGCAAGTGTACTTTCTGATTGCTTTTGATTCATAGTAGTCTTTCCATTTTATGTTTATATATATGCTCTCTTTCTTGCTGACACATTGTTACACGGATTAGTATCATGGATCTCTACATACTATATTTCGTGATTATCGTGTTTCCGTGTTTCGTGACTTGTTCGAGTCAATGAGTACTCGTCGGGAGGGAAAATATCTTAGTAGACATGTGGACTACCCAGAAACATCCTAAAATGTCTGATCGTGTCTGATAGCAGTCACACAATTCACGTACGGGGTGCCAGATTTATCCCCTAGCTGTCCATATGTCGAACCCGATATTTCAACACACGTAAATAGTGGTTCCTTGTATCTCTTCTTGCAGTCGTCACTACTTGCCATGTCACCCTATTTACATATTTTATCCTGGTCCATATATCCTGCTATATCTCTCTAATTTATTATAGATATGACATGTTACTAGTTTACTCCCTTGCTCCATTTCACATATGCTATTTTCATGTTTTGTAAATTCTATTGTGTTTTTGGATTATCGTCGGTCTGTGTGCTTGTTCCTTTTCTGACTGAATAACCAACATTTTTTAGTTTGGCTGCGACTACTCTTAGCATTGGGGAGAAACGGGTATACTTGCAGGCCAAAATCTTGAAACTAGTTAGAAGCTTAAATTGTTGTAATAGATGGTGAGACTTTGTATTTCTGTTCAAATATAATTCTTGTAAATATTGTAATCAATTTAGAAATGTGAATGAGCAATAAAGTTAACATTTATGTGATTTTGAGCATCATGGCCTTGATAACGCTCTACCGCCGACTCTGCGACGTAGGCTGGCTTGGACACGCACTCGTATCCCGAAAAGCGAGTGCGGGTCATAACAAGTTTTTGTGGTGGCCCATACAGGTCAAATTTCGTGATGGTGCAAACTCGTGACAGTACTTAAGTTAGTCGTATTGTTGCGAGCCTACGACTAGGAAGTGCTCATTCACAATTAGGATTGAATTGATTCTAGAAGAATGACTAGGACTAGGGTCCCTTATTCAATCGACTGTTGGGTAGTTAAAATTACTATATAGGCGATATGATTTAGGTAAGGAATTATTAAATTTAGAGAAGTAAGAAATTCTATAGATATACTATTGAGTTTGATATGACGGTAGGATCCAAGGTGGGTAGACTGTTCGCCCACTAAACTAGGACTTCCTAGGGTTCAAATCCTATTCTTTATCATTTGTGCAGTTTTATTCTCTACCTTTAACCATAGCCATATTGTATGTCCATATTGCTTATTTATCCCCATGACAAAAAAAAATATTTTTCTAAAAGAGTCTATATTTATTTTCATCCATGGACAATTGAGTCTAACACGGTTCGATCATTTATATTAATTCTAGGTCCATTTCTAAAATTCAAAGATATATATGAATTATATTTCTTTTTGCCTTTGATCATTTTATTCCAAATCAATCGTATAATTTTTTTTAAATTATATTTCCTTCAAGGACAGATACTTACATTCTTAAAATTCTGACCAACTTGTTGAAATTTTAGAAGCTTCTTTGAAATTTATGAATATAGTTGGAATAGTTTTCGATGACTCGCAATGGCAAGACAGCAGCGCACTATCGCCATTTATTTGAATTATGGAGATTGCAGGTTCATTGCAGCCAGCCGCGTACTGGCGAGGCATGACCCCTAATTTGAAGTAATTCCAAATAAGCGTGGGTGATCGGACATTATTAAAACTATGTCTTGGGTGTCCTATTTCCTTCTTGAGTTGTTATGTCAGGTTAGATAAAGTTGATGGGGGTATTCGTTACCGTGTCATTGCTTGAGTTATGGAACCAAAAGTTTATTGCAGCTAGCTGTACACTAGCAAGGCATACTTTTTCGATAAAGTGACTTCGGATATGTTTACGAGTTTGGAATACCGTAGAGACTATATCTTTTACTGGCATATGACTGTTGATTTTCATGATCCGCAAAAATCTTGCACTTCCACTCCAAAACGAATTTGATGTCCTATTCCTCATTGTCTTATTATAAATAGAACTTGTAGTTCGTCCCTTCCTATCTTTCCTTCTTACTTTCTAATCTCGAGTCGTCATTTGACTCCTCCACATTTAAAACTATTACCCAATTTTAATTCCATGATCCACTAGATTCATAATCGCACCTGGATTGTGATTCTATGATCATGCCTATACAATTGATCGTGCTAAAACAATTTCAATTTTGACCACCCTTAACGACTGAATGCAACTAGACTATTTTGATTATATTCCGATTGAGTCAAATTGTATATTTTCTAGATCATGCCTAAATAGTTTTGCTTAAATAGTCTTGACCGCTTCTAAAACGATTTTGATCGTGACTAAGCTCTTTCACTATAATCATAATCGTGCCTATACTTCAAGTCGGTGATTGCTAACATTTATATCTCTATTACACTATGATCATGACAATTTTGACCTTATTCATGCTCGCGCCAACGTCCAATTTCAATTATGCTAGGATGACTTACACAATTAGTCTTGATCGTGATTGTGCCTTAAATTATCTCTAAGAGACTACAACCATGTTTAGATTTCATCTGGAATTTTTACCATTCCTTAGCAATCTTGGTCATGACTAGACTATATTGACTATAATTTGGCCGTGCTAAACTATTACAATTTTTTATCATTCTTAAAAACATTTTTGGTCGTCAATTGGACCATTTCGACCAAAGGTTGATCGTGTCAAATCACATTTTTATTTTGTTTAATATTTTGATCCTATCCACGATTACGCGTGATTAACGTAATCATGAATCATATCATTCTTTCGATTATATCAATTGTCGTCTCATTCATATCGATTGAAAATTTTGTTTGTTTATTTTGCTCTTAGTCATAACTAATCATGCTCCTTGAAATTCGAGAAGAAAATTTTCTGAGGTGGGTAGATTTATAAGCTACTACCCGTATTTTGAAATTTTATTTATTTTATTTTATTTGTTTTCTAGCTAGAAATATATAGTTTGTATTCCTAAAACAGATATCTTGGAAAGGAAAGGATTTTTCCAAAGTTTATTTTAAAGAGATTTTTTCCCTTTCAAAGTGGACTTCTAGAAGTAATTGATCATTTATTACGATTTAAATTTGCGTGATATGTTTTAAATACTATTTGATACTGGTGAGTACTATTTTAAAATTATAATTGAAAAATGTTATTGTTACAAAAATTAATAAGTTTAGTTTTGGCCAAAGGTGTTTAATATATAGTATTATTTTAAAATAATTATAGATTATTATCAATTATTCCTATAATTTTAAATGTATTCGAATGATATCAAATTTGATTTATGGTGGCAAATTATTAGATAAATGTTTACTAAAAATAGCTTTGGCCTATACAAATATATTTTTAAAAAAAAGTTATTTGATAATACTTAGTGTCTATTCAAAATTATTTATCATGCATTATATTTAGAATGGTTAAAAGTATTTTAAATATTATTAATAAAAACTAGGATTATTTTTAGATCATTATGGATTGATTCTTGATTTACTGGATTAAATGTTTATTTGAACCTTGGAAAGAATTGATCATCCTAGTCCTTCCCCAATTTGGATTTTCCACCTCATATATAAGGGGAGCTGTCCCTTTCTCCACAACCACAATTTCCTAATTCCCACAGAATCCTCAATTTCCCAAATCCCTAACCCTAAATTCCCTCTTCTCGGATTTTCAAAATTTTATTTAATTATTCATTTACTTTATTTTGTTAATCGTGGTTGAAGGTAATTTTTGTCGATATTTGTTTTATGATTATTTCCTTTTATCAAAACTCGTTTGGAATTTAATATTTGAGGGCATTGTAGGGCCCTTAGAGTTTCAAGACTCCTTCTACCGTTTTCATTTATTTGATCAATACTTTCTTATCGTAAATTTTTACAACCTTTCACCAATCTACCAATCCCGTCTATCCTAGTAGTCCTTAAATTCGAGGACGAATTTATTTCTAAGGTGGATAGATTTGTAACCCCTCTTCCCAAAATTTTAAATATCTTTTATTTCTATTTTGAATTAAATGGTGACTTTTAGAATTTTTATAATATTTATTTATTTATTTATTATTATAGAAGGCTTTAGTCATGGTTAAGTTTTGGAGTATAAGATGACTAGAAATCATGGCACGGATAGTGTGGTCGTGTGCCTTGACTAGTGTATTAGCCATGCCAGGGAAGGCTGAGACATAAGTGTGTCCCAACTAGGAAAACCAGGCCAAGTTGCGACTTGACCTCTATAAATTATTTAATTAAGTTATTAATTAAGATTATAATTTTTAGGAGACCGGCGGTGCTAATTTAGTCCGAACAGGACATGAACCTAATCCAAGCCCATGTAGGCATGTACTGAGACCAAAGACGGCCATGTAGACATATTTTATGTGTGTACATATATTTCTTATTTATTTTTTGGACTTGACAGATATTTTCTAAATATTTAGTTATTTGTCAAAAATAGGTATTATTAATATTTACATGGTGTTTTAGAATATTTGTACGAATTTCTAGGGCCAAATAAAGATAGGGTATGATATGTTCACCAAAAACTCTTATTGGTTATTTTAGTTCGTTATTGTTATTGTTATTATTATATTATCCTTAAATAATATCATTAGTGAATGGTTTATCTTGATAATTCATTATCAAATGAATTTTCTTATATATATATATATATATATATATATATATTTTTTTATATATATATATATATATATATATATATATATATATATATATATATATATATATATATATATATATATATATATATATTATATGTGTGTGTGTGTGTGTGTGTGTGTGTGTGTGTGTGTGCATATATTTATATGTGCATATTTTTCTAAACGATAAACAATGAAATTATTATTATTAAGAATTTTAGTTTATGGAGTATTTATTCGTATACATAGATATATATAGTTATATGGTTATATATATGTGTGTGTGTGTGTATATATATATATGTATATAGCTATAATAGTTATAAAAAGAAAACAAAAATAAAAATGAAAACAAAAACAAATAAAACCAAAAGTAAACAAAACCCAGCCCACCACATCAGCCGAGCTCTCCCAAGACCCCAGGCCCGCGACCCCTCATTCCGTTCCCAAACCGAACGTGTGTATATATATGGGATAAATCATCGAAACCCGAACCCCAAACTCGATCACCCCCGTGCCACCCACGCGGCCCTGACATGCCGCATTACCACCCTACCCTCGCGTACGCCACCAGAGCCACCGTACGGCCGTGGCAGCGTTGACGATGCTGGGGCCGCGCGTGCGCAGCGCTCATCGAACAGAGCGAACAGCAACAACGACAACTATAGGACCAACTTTGTACCGAGTTTTCTCCACCATCATTGGTTCGATTCGTGATACGACTTTGCAGGTTCGATAACAACACAACCCTCTTCAAATGCATTTAATTATTTTGTAGTTAACCGTCACGGATCACTCGAAAAATTGACTCAAAGTTGTCGAGAAACCTACTCGAGAACAGAGTGTAAACCAGTCCAACTACCCTAGTTTGCGGTTAGTTTTCTCGCAAACCATGCACGATTTCGAAAATCTATTTGAATAAAGTTTTAGACTACATAACCAGGATTGCAACCCTTCTATTAGTTTTATTTTTTGATAAATGGACATTATGATAAATCAGTAGGAAAATTAGGAAAAATAATGTAAAACTGTTTTTTCAAAACATAGAAAACCACAGATACGGCGTGCGCCCCCATAAACCGGGCGACGTGGTCGCGAACCGAAACCATTGAAAGGTGCATAACGATTTCGTGCACATGTGGGCTTTGACAGAATTCAAATTGGTTGTGTGTGCGCGACGAATTCGATACGTTTCCGTCGAAATTCAACGTATCGGCCTCTTTGAAATTAGTTAATTACTTTGTGCACATTTGTCAACTCGAGACGAAACTTGTGCCAACAGGACCGTATTATTTTTCTGGTCCTATATGCCAAGTTTGGTCCGATTCTGAGAAGGTCAACCGGAACGCTATTTTAGCGGGCCTGCGATACGATCCAACGGACGAATTTGTGCACGGCCTACCGAAATCTAACTTTGGGCATATGGATGGATTCGTCTCGTCAAACCGGACCCGTAGACATATAGTTTGAAGAGTTTAGAGACCAAAGACTCTGGCACATTTTTTGGTGCAAAGCAAGTCCAACAACGGACTTCGTTTTGGCCCAAAATTACCGTTTTGCCCCTGTGTCCAGAATTGGACTTATGGTAGTCTATCCTAGCTAATTTGACTATTCTGAAGACATTGGTAACATCTATTTCAACATCCGGAGACTGTTGCATGAGTTGACTTTCGTGACTCATCTTAGTGGTTTGTATTATCGGTTTCACCAGCTAAGGACCTCAGGCAAGTGCACTTTCTGATTGCTTTCGATTCATAGTAGTCTTTCCATTTCATGTTTATACATATGCTCTCTTGCTTGCTGACACATTGTTACACGGATTAGTATCGTGGATCTCTGAATACTATATTTCGTGATTACCATGTTTCCGTGTTTCGTGACTTGTTCGAGTCCATGAGTACTAGTCGGGAGGAAAAATATCTTAGTAGACATGTGGACTACCCATAAACATCCCAAAATGTCTTATCGTGTCTGGTAGCAGTCGCACAATTCACGTGCGGGGTACCGAATTTACCCCTAGCCATTAACATGTAGAACACGATATTTCAACACACGTAGATAGTGTTTTCTTGTATCTCTTCTTGCAGTCGTCACTACTTGCCATGTCACCCTGTTTACATATTTTATCCAAGTCCATATATCCTGCTATATCTCTCCAGTTTATTCTAGATATGACATGTTACTAGTTTACTCTCTTGCTCCATTTCACATATGTTATTTTCATGTTTTGTAAATTCTATTGTGTTTTTGGATTGCCGTCAATATGTGTGCTTGTTCCTTTCCTGACCGGATAACCAACATTTTTTAGGTTGGCTGTGACTACTCTTAACATTGGGGAGACACGGGTATACTTGCAGGCCAAAACCTAGAAACTAGTTAGATAGCTTAAATTATTGTAATAGATGGTGAGACTTTGTATTTCTTTTCAAATATAATTCTTGTAAATGTTGTAATCGATTTAGAAATATGAATGAGCAATAAAGTTAACATTTATGTGATTTTGAGCGTCATGGCCTTAACAGCGTTCTACCGCCGACTCTGCGGCGTAGGCTGGCTTGGACGCGCACTCGTATCCCGAAAAGCGGGTGCGGGTCATGACAGGTCAAATATAGACCGTTTGGCTGATTGACAGCGGCACTTGATTACTATCTCATGATGCTGATTGAAGTGATATTCCTGGTGTGGAATTATAGGTATATGAGATGATCATGCAATTTTCTATTTTTGTACAAGAATATCGCAGAGATCAAAAGAAAAAGAAGAAGGTACATATTTCCTGATTATATTAGGAATATGGTTCCTATTCCTGAGATTTTGTGACCCCTAAGTGTACAGTGAAATGCTGAGTTCATTGGCAAAAGTGAGCGATTCTTAATTTTAGAAGCCTTCAATGTGTGCAATTTGGTATTTGGCGCAGACTGTGCTTAGTGCGCCATATGATTTGATGGAATAGGTTCTGTTCTGCGTTTGTTAAGATAAGCGCGCATGTCAATGTCATGCGCCACTTGCTTGTCAGTTTGAATCACCATCAATCTTCCCTGCATTGATCTTGATATGCATAGGGTAGGAAGATTCTAATTTTGGCCTGACTGGCGCTGGCCAGTTTGATATGGAGTGGGCATGATGCCCTGTTATTCTGTACAAATTGTTCCAGCACGTTTGGCACGGCAAAGATGGGCAGCAGGAAGTAAACTTTGAGCAGAGTCTGTTTTCTCTGCCATTTATTTGATTGTCTCTACCAAGAGAAATAGAGTTCCTACTCAGAAGTTTTCTAGCATCGATTAGCACAGAGGCGCAATCATATAAGTTTTCCACCAAGTTCAGGATTGGAAAAGAATAAGGAGAGGCCACAAGGCGCTTTCCCTTGTTCTGCGCAGAAGAAGCGATGGGTATACTCTCCACCAAGTTTGGAACTGGGGAGGAGTAAGGAATAGCCATGTGGCACTTTCCTTTGTTTTGCGTAGAGGCAGTGATTGGCGCACCTTCCACTAAGTTTAGAACTGAAGAAGAATAGGGTGTGGCCACAAGGCAGTTTTCCTTATTTTGCGCAAGAACAGTGATTGGTGCGCTCGTGGACTTTGGAGTCCAGATGGCGCGAGTCTTCCTGTCTTTGGAGACCGCAGCAGAAGCGCACTTGGCAGCAGTGAGCTTGGCACCCCAGTGGCAATTATTGCTTCGTAGGCTTTTTGGTTGACTTGAACGACCAAAGTCTTCTGCGTCGTGTCGACCGACGCTATATCGCATTACGTTGTCACTTTCTCGTCGGAGGAGAAAGTCATCCCCAACAGAGTCACTATTTTGTTTGCAAGAATAATAGTTTTCCAAGAAAACTGTGCTACAAACTAAGAAAGAAAGTACAAAAATACAATTTTGATTCTGGAGAAGTACAATTATAGGAATCTGATCAGAAGACGATCATTTTTACCCTTGGACGATGCAATGTCGAAGAAGAAAGCCTCTTGAACATGCTGCATCAACTTAGTCAGGAGATTATGATCATTGGGAAGTGATTTTGAACTCTATTTATAGAGGTTTGAGATAACTGTTAGACACTTACACTTATTGGCGCACAGTACAATTGGCGCACCATCACCCATTTGCGCGAACAGTTGGCTTAACTGCTTGGAATGCGTAGCATTCTGTGAGAGAGATGCGCTTGGTCGTGGACAGTGTCATGTGCACGTTCTACGAGATTAGTGGCATGCACACCACGTCATCTAACTGCTTTTGGATGATAATTGATCACTTGGTGTATACCAATGAATAGTGCGATGCCATCCATGGAAGATTACTTGTTATTTCATAACTGGGAATTGTTGATTATCTTGTGCCAACTCTGCATGGCGCAGAGTAAACGACAAAGATCATAATGATGACTCTGACCATTCTTCTCGAGCGTTGTGCGCTCAGGATTTGAGAAGATTTTCCTGGGCTGACGTGTTGTCAGTCATGATGACAGCTATTTCGCTTCTCAAGGAAGATTGCCACATGACGGCCAACGCCATGTGAGGTTCGACACTATCTGATGTGGTGTGCCATCTGTTCTCCAGCGCTATCTGGTAGATATAATCTGGCATTATCTGTTAGTGCGCATAGTAATGTTTTGATAGTTTTTAAGCTTCTACACTGCCCTCATATTGGATTGATACATTAGGCTATAGGACAACTATATTTGGAATATAGGATTGATTCCTAGTCCGAGATACTAATACATGTCTTCCTTCGACTTATACATGCATGGATTCAAACCTATATGACAAACACTCACTGTTCAGTCCCACTTTCATGTGCAACAAGGGATACAAATTCCCCCATAACTGATACACTATAAGAATTAGGACTGATATTTGGATCCCATTCACACTGCTATACTCCTATATAGCTGATACACTTCTCCATATCAGTTCCTCTCTACACACGTACAACTATACAAGATTGGGAAGTAAGACTGATGCATTTCCGTTCAGTCCATACTTCATATTCAATGAAACACACATAGTATATTCACTTATAAACCAACCCACTGGACCTGTCAATTGGGCCGGGCCGGCCGAGTCCGGCCCGAAAAATTAGCCATGTGCCGGCCCGACCCGACTAATCTTGGGCCTGGGCCGGCCCGGTCCCGTATATTAGTCGTGTCGGGTCACATATATTGGCCCATAATATAGGCCCGGCCTGAAGTTCGAGCCGGTGGAGCGGGGTGGACGCAAGTCACTGATGTTGTTGCTGCTAGCTCATGTGCTCGGCCATGAAACTGCTACACTGGTTCAGCTGAAGTGCTCCACGGCCCAGGTTCCAACTACTGTACTGGTTGCAGCTGTAGTGAAGCATTAGTTCAACTAGAGAATTGGACATAGAAGTGGAGCAGCAACTGCTCGGATAGGGGTAGAACCACAACAAAAGAAGAAAATAAAGGAGGAAAAGAGATGAAGGGAAGGAGAGGCTTGTTGCTGCACTAGCTAGGGGTTACAAAGAGAGGGATTTGTTTTTTACATTTATTTTTTTGTGTTTATGTGTGGTTGCGTCCGGCCCGGCCCGGCCCAAAGCACGACGTGCCGTAGGTCATGTGCCAGGCTAGGCTTAATATTTTCATCAATGGCCCGGCCCGGCCCGCCCCGTTACAGTTCATGAGCTCAAGTGGCCCGGCCCGGCCCACTTAAATTTCGTGCCAGCCGGCCCGGCCCATTTGACAGCTCTACAACCTACCTAAACACCAATACGTCCCCTTCATAAGCTTTGTACAGACTTTCCCATCTATTCACTTCACTAACCACTCACTGACACAAGACACTCTACTGTCACACATTCACTCATTCACTTGACACTCACTAATACACTGATTCACTCACTGATACACTACTGACACTGGTTGCTCACTGATTCACTGACACTGCTTACATAGGCCTATGGCCAAGACCAAGACACTGGCCTAATGGCCATGCTGAGCTCGAACAGGGAGAGGTTCTCTACACAGGAGCAAACTGAGCTCACTGAACCACTGTCACATGAATTAGACACTAAACACTAACCTCACTTCAACTCTCACTCTATAATTCTCACTAATACACTGACTTTCTGCTACTGTACTGCCAAGGCAACTGACATCTACCTCTTGTGCAGGGGTACCCGGCCACTGATGCAAGGCCAAGCCCCCAGTCCCTTGTCCCATTTCCTATTGTCCAAACACACTGACCAAGCATGGCCTAAGGCTAAACCACCTTCCTCCCATACTGCCCTGCTATCTGCAGGGCCTACTGGTCCTGCTCTTCACTGATTCACTCTCCCTAACTACTGTACGCTGAGTTATGTACACAAAATAGCACAGACATGACTGATCCCCTTTTTTATATTACCTGCTAATTTCGTTTCTCTTCTTATCCCTCAATCTATCCTATAAATTACAACTCTACTAGTTTCCTACGCCCCTGACCAACTGACACTGGCTTCATGATACTCACATGAAATTCCTCAAATTAGGATACCTATCCTACAACCCTTAGCCTCACATTTCACTCTCAAAATACTGGTGAAATCATTCACCTAACTGTTATACCCAGGTTAAACCCCGAATCACTAATACAAACACTCCATGTTAGTCATCCCTAAATCAGTGCACAGCTACATATGTGCTGCTGCTAGGGCAGCAGGATCCCTTGTAATGCACAGGTTAGTTCATGTCCAAGACACCCTCCTATCCTTCCACCAGGCATCCCACACTATTAACTCATATTTCCCCTACATGTTGATACCTTAACTCATAGCATTCTCCTATATAGGTAGACACTTACATATAATCTCACAAGACTCCCTATTACTTCATATCATTCTTCCTTCTCTTACATAACTACTGCTACTAACAGCTTCCTCCCATCTCCCCTTCAAATAAATGCTGCAATGATATTCATTTCACCTTTCATAACTAATAGTTAGCTTTTATTGTATTAGGGCCCTTCTCTATATACATAAAAATTCAAATAATGATACACACCCACTAATATCTATGTGTAACACACAATCCTATATGCTCTCTATGCAACACACCTATCACACAATCACATGTCTATATGTGATACACAATTTCACATAGACTAATATCAGTCCATACTCTATCTCCAAAATGGGACACACAATAGTTCATATATACATATGTGTACATATAGGCACACAACAAACTCAAAACAGCCCCCCCCCCCCCCCCCCCCCCCCCCCCCCCCCACTCCCAACTTATGTAAAGCCATATATTACCCTCAAATATTACCAAATAAACATACAAATTGTTTACTTATATGAATATACACTAGTAACAAGTGTCAAAACTGAAATCCTAGCATTGGGTGTCCACTTGGTCATTTTGTCAGACATTTAGCGTGTATATCGGAATACGTTGAGATACGCTCATGATACACACACCAAATTGATCCAAACTTGACCCTAAGCATACCCACATATTCTAAATCACAATTAGGGCCTAACAACCTATTTACAAATCCTAGAAATTTCATTCTCAGATTTCTCCCAAAATGGGTCAAAATACAAAGGAGAAAGTCCTCAAATAGGAAGAGAAGAGTCAATACTCCTCACCATGGACATTCCTAATACATGGGGACTCCTAGTTGATGCATCTACACTATTTACTATGAATTAAAGGGTTTAGAATGCATCTTACCTATTAGGAGATGGATTCCCAATGAAAAAGCTCCAAGATCCAAAAGCCCTCAAGCTCCAAGTGCTCCAAGCTTTGCTTCTAGAGCCCTCTACTCTCCAAGGGGAAGAGAATGAGACCAATTTGGGCTAATTTGAGTAAGGTTTGATGGTGGAAATAATTTGGGGAAGAACTTTCCAAATTATGGTTCGGGTTTCCAAAGGAAATAGGAAAAAGAAGAAGTTATTCTTCTTATAGGCAGGGGGAATGTGTTGGTTGTCCAAAATATGTAGGTTTAGGGTTTGGGGCTAGTATGAAATGTCCATAAGGTCCCTCTATGTGTCATGACAAGTTTAGGAAATAAGCCTTTCTTCCTAATTAGGTATTTAGCCTATATTCCATTTAATCTTGCTAGCTAACTAGGGCTAATTAGCGTAACAAAAATGGGATTTGACACTAGTCTTGTTTCATTAATTAGGTTCACTAGGGTCACTAACAACTATTCTAACTAATTGATAACCACTAATCATATAAAGTAAAAACATATGCACTGTATCCAATATTATAGATAATTAATCCAAAAATATAATAACTAATTTTGTAAAATAAATTTATCACTCAAAATATAATTTGAATTCATAATAATAACAAAAAATAGTCAAAAGTCGAAAATACCTCTCTTTTGGAAAAGTGGTGGTTACATGTTGTGGTATGTTAAACATGAATATCTGAAGTATAATATGCATTCTAAGTCAATTCTAGGTCAAAACTAGGTCTCCGTGGTCAAACTAGGTTAATTTGACTTTTAGGGTCAAACTGGTCAACCTTGGTCAAATCGAGTCAAACCTAGGTCAAGTTTACCTATTTCGACATATAGGTAATGCTTATATTTCATATTACCTCAACTATAGGTAATTATCTATACTAGGTGAATTACCTTACCTAAATCCTGTGTATATACTTGTACTAGGTAAATTACCTATATTAGGATATTACCTATACTAACATAGGTACCTACATAGGTTAACTCTTAACCTACATTACCTAACTTTAACATGTATGCAACCTATACTAGGTAATTACCCATTAGCTACCCTTAAACATAGGTAAACCTACTTACCTACTTCTCATTACCTACACATTATTGGATATCCATTACTCTCTAATGCCCATTACCTATACTATCTAACATTACCTGACTCACACACACAACTGTCTATGACACCACCCTATGTATAGGGCTACACAACACACCCACTTCCTATCACACATTTACTAACTGTCACACATAATTACATGAACACCACACACTAAAACAATCCAACACAGGCCTGTGCACAAGGCCAAAATAGGTGCTAGTAGGGGGCCAAGCCCTTGTCCTGCCAGGGCCAACAAGGCCTCCACACTGCCCTACTCACTACAGGAGGCCAATTGGCCCTGCCTAATACTACATAACAGTACAGTGCACTGCCCCATTCCAGGTCCCTGCAGTGGGGCTAAGCCCCTACAGTGTAGGCCCAACAGGACCCTCCAAATCCTGTCATGTGCAGTACACACCTACACTAACCTGCCTATAGGTTGCCAAGGGAGTCATTTCCCCTTACCTAAACCTCTTCCTAGACCTGTCATCAGTTACTCATGGGTGTATGTTTAGCACACACACTCTCATACTAATATCCATCACTCACTCACATAGGATACCATATTACCTACACTCTTGAACTGACCTGTCAAGGAAAAGGGGAACTGCCCCTAGTCCTGCCTGTGCAAAACATGCAAGGGGGTTAATTCTCCTATCCTGCCAAGTGGCCAAGTAGCTCCCTGCAGTGGCCAATTGTCCTGCTGCCAAGCCTCTGCCTGTAGGGGCTAATACCTTGCTGCCAATAGTCAGCAGGTTAAGCCTGCATGCCTGCCACTGAGTGGCTCAATAGGAGGTGAGCCCCCTACCCTTGTACTAGTGGCCAAGCCACCTGGACAGTACCCCAAAGCCCTGTCAAAACATGCATTGTACTGCAGTGTAGTACACAAGTGCACTGACACTGGCCTGCACTGCTGTAGGGCTTTCATGCTGCCAAAAACAGGCCCTGCCCTCCTGTGCACCCTCTCATTCACTCATCAATCTCTAATTCACTCACAGCTACCTATCTCTCCCTATTAGACACTACTTGCCACTTGGACACTCTAACACATACTCTAAAGGATACACACATAGTTAACACACTAAGCTGTCATTTAGGACTCACATACACACAATAACTCTCCATCTCACTGTCTTTTGAAAGTTTTCCACAATTCCCTGTACAAGTCCTACCACATGGGCTCTCTTGTGTGTGTGGATCACACACACACACTCAAACATCATTGTCACAAGGGGCAGTTGTCACTCCCGTTTCCCGTTATATGTATTTCCGTATGCGTATACGAGATCTCTGACGTTTGTCAGGTGACCCGCAGTTGGACTTGACTTGTTAGCCTAGTCTTGGTTGGTCATGACTTGGCTTGGTTTATTTTGGTTTGACTTGGTTTGATTGGGCTTGGTTCATTATGAGAAACCCTCCCCCTTTAAAGCCCAACCACCCCTTATTTCTCTCTCTTCATTCTTTACTTCTTCTTCTTCCTCCATTACTCTCCCACCAACCTAGAGAGCTTAGGCAAGTGCAACTTGCGTCATGATGGATCTTCCATTCTATTGTTCTATCTTCTTCTCTACATGATTCTAAGCATCTTTAGAACTTGAAGTTTTCGGTTTGGACGGATGAATTTTTGTAGATCTAAGTTTGTAGCATTTTCGATTTTCTTGGGTTTTGATCTACCAAACTTCATTATTTTTAAGTTTTGATTGTTCTATGTTGTAGAGAATTCAATTTTACCCTATTTTAATCTTTGAAAATTTAGATTTCGACTTGTTTTGAGGAAGTTATGGCCAAATAAGATTTGGACATCTTCTATGTTCATCTATCCTGGTTCTGGCAGGGACGATGAATAGTACTGGCCGCATAGCTGCATAGTGCTGGTCGCATAGCTGTATAGTGCTGGCCGTATAGTACCAGTCCGTATAGCTGCATACGGCTGGCCCCATAGTGCTGGCCGCATAGCTGCATATTGCTGGCCGCATAGCTGCATAGTGCTGGCCGCATAGTGCCAGTCTACATAGCTGTATAGTGTCTGGCCGCATAGTACCAGTTCGCATAGATGTATAATGCTGGTCGCATAGCTGCATAGTGCTGGCCGCATAGCTGCATAGTGCCTGGCCGCAAAGTGCCAGTCCGCATAGATGCATAGTGCCTGGCAGCATAGTACCTGGCCGCATAGATGCATAGTGCCTGGCCGCATAGTGCCAGTCCGTATAGATGTATAGTGCCTGGCCGTATAGTGCCAGTCCGCATAGATGCATAGTGCCGCATAGTGCCTATTTCGGCTGTTCTATGCCCCATTTGGCTGATTTGTGGCCATAATTTCTCTCAACTCCCAATATGAAAGTTATAGATCTTTTCCTTGACTTTAAGAATATGTTACTAGCTATTTTCTGTAAGTGTCTCTCATTCATGATAATGTAAGAATAGAACACGATAGTGGACTGTTAAGGCGCACTCTTACCAAGTAACAAGTAACATGACATGATAGTGGCCCGTCGTGGCGCACTCTTAACAAGTAACTTGACATGATAATTTTTGATAGTGACTCGTCGTGGTGCACTCTTGATAAGTAACCTAACATGATAATCTTGATATGCTGTTGTGACGGCTATCTTGACTTGCTAAGTAACTCTTGTTTGACACCGTGGGTGTTTATGCTTGTATAAGCTACATGTCTCGTCTTGCATCATGTCTAGGATACGAATTCCTGGTTACCACGGTCAGGGATTCAAACTGAATCTGACTAGGAAAATGACTAAATTGATCAAGTAGTTCATGAAGAGATTTTCCAACCACAGGCAGTCCCGTTACCTGGGCGCTTTAATTGGACTTGTAGCCTGCCGTCGAGTAGGGCACATTTCCAGCACACTGTCATGTATTGCACCCCCAAGTCACCTAATCCAACCCTCTAAACTTGCAACTGGATAACCTGGATTAAGTCTGCAGGGCTTGTGGCTGTTGGACTTTCTCATTGCATCTTGCTAGTAACTAGGCTTGTGATAACCTTAGTTAGTTAAAGTATCAAGCCGTACTCATTGCTTGGCCGTGATTGATGGATGGAGTCTAGTCTAGTCTTTCCTAGACAAGGCCAGTACATGGTTTCTTCAGCCTGTTACTGTTATGCTTTACTTATTCGATAATTGGTTAGAGACTAAGTTCTGTTCAGGTGAAGGGTTACAACCCCGGTCCTTGTTTGGTTTACGGGTTGTAACTTGGTTACTAGAATAGTCCTTTAGTTATCTTATCGTTTATCATCATGTTTTCTCAAACTCATGTTTTTCGTTATACTTTATGTATCATGTGCTAATATATTGGTTTTAGTTCTTAAGTGAAGCCTCTCTTGTGGCACTTACTCTTTCTGGGGTCTGACCCAGCTGGTTTTGTTTGGCCAAATTTCAGAGTAGCTTTCGAGGATCTCCCAGCCTTTCTGCCAGATGGTGAACACTAGAAGAAACCCTGATAATGAGTGGGTTTTTATTTTGCTCTCCCGCTCTATTGTAAAATTATTCTTTTGAGGCATTTAGCAGCCGTGCAAGTGTTAGCTCATGTTGCATACTTTACTTACTGTCTTCCTACGGGCTGTAACATGATTAACAAATCTTAGGGTTGATCATGTATGACAGAAACTCTTGCTAGTCTTCGCATTTTGTATGACTAGCTTCATGATCATTTGAATATGTAATGTTTGGGATGCCTTACTTTGTATGTTTGATGATCTACCATTTTGTAACATGTATTTACTTGCTTGAGATTAAGACACTAGGCTTGTTCTTGACCTTAAGAGATTGATGGCCTGTAGATAAACCCTCATGCATCTAGACAACCGTGACCGTATTGCAAGGTGGGTTACACTTCAATATACGTAGCTGGCTGTGTTTGTACTCCGCTCTGCAGTATTCTGGTTCTGGGGCGTGACACGGTTTAAGTGGTGGCCCATGCAGGTCTTATAAATCAATATGTGTGAAGGTTTTATTTAATAGATGTCTCAATCAGCATTCGCCCTTGATCTCTACTCGTGCTTTCTAATCTTCCTAGAATCTTGACCTAATCACATGCTTATATCCCTGATCTATCTTGGTCCTTCCTTATTGTCCCCTATGTCATTGTTTTTCAATGGCATTGTTCCTGGTCCTGCCGATCAGCCGGGAGGAGAACCCCCAGTGAACCAGCAGCAACCTGGGGACCAAGCCCAGCACTCAGGAGCAGCATCCCGAGTCATGCCTTCCGGAGATCATGTGCCGCCAGTTCAGCCAGTCTAGCTTGCAGAACCTGACAATGGAACCCTGGTGGAACTCATCCGAGAATTGTTCGCATTACAAGATCGTTGGGGCGATGCCCTGCACCAGACAGTACAAGATGCCATGGGCAGAGTTGGTTACCAAGGGAACAATGCAGCCAACAACTTCAAGCGCCTGAACCCTCCTTTCTTTAATGGAACTGAAGATGCTATTGCTGTTGATGTATGGCTTCAGGACACAGAGGTTATCCTGGAAGCAGTTAGGATTCCTGAGGATGAGAAGGTGGTCCTTGTGCGTCTGCAATTATTGGACTTAGCCCGCACCAGGTGGCCGATGCTAGCAGTGGGTTTGGCGATGCCTGTTTTATGGGCGGTATTCAGCGACAAGTTCCAGACGAAGTATTTCGATACAGTAGCTCGGTATGATCTGCAGACGAGATTCAGCAATCTCAAGGAGATGGGAAGGATGGTCGATGGATATACGGCCAAGTTTTCTAGACTTAGTCGGTTTGCTTCCACCTTGGTGGCAACCGAATTGGACCAAGCGCAGCGATTCCAGCAGGAACTCTACCTAGAGATCATTATATCAGTGGAGCAGTTTGAGCACCAGACGTTTGATGCCGTCTTGCTAGCAATGAAGAGGCATGAGTATACTTCTCAGAGGATAGTAGATCGAGCCGGAGGGAGGAAGAGATCTCATGGATAGATATCCTAATCATCGGCACTAGCTCCGGTAGCTAGGGCATTAACCACTGGAGCTCCCAAGAGGATGACCATAGTTTTGTCGGTTCAGCACTCGACACCGACGTACCCTCAGTGGCAGAAGCAGAATCAGTCTTCCGCAATAGGCTGCACTCATTGTGGGAAGCCAGGACACGTGATTTCAGAGTGTCGTAGAGCACAGGGATTGTGCTTGGCTTGTGGGGCACCGGACCACAAGATAGGGTCATGTCCGAGTATAGTCAGTTCATCCTCATCAAACCTAACCAGTCCATCGGTTAGGGGTCCAGCACAAGTGCAACAATAGTACCAGCCTCCGAGGCCATTGCCGCCTTAGGCTCAACAGTATGCCCAAGTTCAGATTCAGAACGGCAGAGAGGTTTCCAGCAGAGGGGACCAGCACTAAGAGGACAAGATCAGGTTATGGCTCTGACGGTAGCATAAGAATTGGCATCAGGTGAGGTGGTGGCAGGTACGATTCTCATCAACTCTTTTTCAGTATCAGTATTATTTGATTCGGGTGCATCACATTCATTTATGTCTGCACGATTTGCTACACGAATAGGACTGAAACCTGAGTCATTATCCGTAAGGCTCAATATACTTACTGGTAACGGTCTTGTGGGAGTAGATAGAGTCTTTTCCTCGTGTCGAATTGTAGGTAGCGGTAGAGAGTTTCCCGCTAGGTTGATTGAATTTTCGATGTCCGATTATGATGTAGTCCTAGGAATGGATTGGTTGAAGAATCATTTTGCTAGAATAGACTACCATATTGGCAGGATTATTTTTGGTATTCCAGGCGGACCGAAGTTCTCCGTTTCAAGAGGCAAAGTTGAACCTTCTTCCCCCGTCTTACGGATGGCAGTAGCAGAGGCAATTCGGTTTCCCAGATTAGTAGAAGAGTTTTCTGATGTATTTTTCGAAGAGCTTCTAGGTATTTCACCGGAGAGAGAGATAGAGTTCACTATCGACTTGACTCCAGGGACGGCACTAGTGTCAGAGAGAGTCTATAGGATGGCACCGTCAGAGTTGGAGATCCTGTACAAGATGATTGAAGAACTCAGAACCAAGGGATTCATTCGTGCTAGTGGATCACCTTGGGGAGCCCCGATGCTTCTTGTGAAAAAGAAGGATGGTACGTCAAGATTATGTGTTGATTATCGTACCTTGAATTCTGTAACAATCAAGAACAGATATCCTTTACCAAGGATAGATGATTTATTCGATCAACTCAGTAGAGCGGCAGTATTCTCAAAGATTGACTTACGGTGAGGATTCCATCATATCAGAGTCAGAGAGCAAGACATCCCAAAGACGGTGTTTAGATCCAGATATGGACATTGGGAGTTCCTTGTTATGCCCTTTGGAGCGACCAATGCGCCAGCGATATTCATGGACCTCATGAATCGTATCTTCAAGCCTTACTTAGATCAGTTTGTGATCGTATTCATAGACGCCATCTTAGTCTATAGCAAGAGTGAGGCAGAACATGAGCAACATCTTCGTGTAGTTCTTCAGATTCTCAGGGAACATCAGTTGTATGCGAAGTTCAGTACGTAAGAATTTTGGCTTGATCGCATTTCTTACTTAGGTCATATCATCACCAGAGGTGGAGTGGAAGTTAACCCCCAAAAGATAGTGGCTATAGAGACATAGCCAGTTCCCAGCACCGTCGCAGAAGTTCGAAGTTTCCTAGGATTGGCCGTCTATTACCGACGGTTCGTATCAGATTTTGCTCAAATTTTAGCGCCGATGACGCAGTTGACCCGTAAGGATGTGCAGTTTGCATGGAAAGCTGAGTGTCAGAGTTCATTTGAGAAGTTGAAGCAAGGATTGATGACGGCCCCTATTCTTAAGCTTCCAGATGGGACTGGAGGATTTTCAGTTTATTGTGATGCTTCAGGCAGATGATTGGGATGCGTATTGATGCAACGTGGTAAGGTAGTAGCTTATGCGTCACGTCAGCTTCGTGATCATTAGAGGAATTACCCAATCCATGACTTGGAATTAGCAGCGGTGATTTTTGCACTTAAGTTGTGGAGGCATTATTTGTATGGAGATCAGGTAGAGATTTTCACCGACCACAAGAGTCTTAAGTATGTATTTACTCATAAGGATCTTAACATACGTCAGAGGAGATGGCTAGAGCTACTTGTGGATTATGACATCAACCTGCATTATCATCCTGGGAAGGCCAACGTAGTAGCGGATGTATTGAGCAGAAAAGCTGGAGTTTATTTTCTAACATCACAACCAGAGTTATTAGCAGACCTTCAGAAGATAGGGATAGAGATAGTTCTCCCTACCAATGTGGCATTGATGGCCAGCATACAATTTCAGTCCAGTATAGTTGAGAGGATCAAGATGGCGCAATCAGCGAATTCTAAGATTTTGTGGCTTAGAGCAGAATGTGTTGCAGAACGGAGATCAGAGTTATGCATTCATGAAGATGGTACACTCCATCATGGGAGGCGACTTTGTGTACCCAGTGGTGATATCAGACAGGAGATCATGGCAGAGGCTCACAGTTCTCAGTATTCAATTCATCCCGGTGGCACGAAGATGTACCGAGACATCCGTCAGCATTTTTGGTGGAATGGCATGAAGAGGGAGATATCCTGGTTTGTCTCCCGATGTTTAGTTTGGCAACAAGTTAAGGCTGAACATCAGAGACCAGCTGGACTTCTTTAACCTTTACCGATCCTAGAATGAAAATGGGAGCACATTACCATGGATTTTGTAACTGGGTTACCTAAATCCCCAGCTGGGAGAGATGCTATCTGGGTTATAGTTGATCGTCTCACGACGATAGCTCATTTTCTTCCCTTCAGAATTGGTCAGTCGACGGATCAGCTAGCAGAGATGTACCTCAGGCAGATTGTCATATTGCATGGAGTGCCAGTTAGTATCATATCAGACAGAGATTCAAGATTCACATCGCACTTTTGGCGGAGTCTTCAAGAGAGTTTGGGGACTCGTCTAAAGTTCAGTTCATCATATCATCTGCAGACAGATGGTCAGTTAGAACGCACGATTCAGACTCTTGAACATATGTTGCGATCTTGTACGCTGGACTTCGGTGGTTCATGGGAAGATCACCTGCACCTAGTGGAGTTCTCCTATAACAAAAGTTTCCAGGCCAGTATCCAGATGGCACCCTTTGATGCACTGTATGGCAGGAAGTGCAGATCCCCGTTAGCCTGGGATGATATAGGTGAGAGGCAGATGCTTGGTCCATAGATGGTTACGTAGACAATCAAGGTGGTCAGACAAGTCAGAGATCATCTTCGAGTTGCCCAAGATCGGCAGCGCCATTGGACCGATTCTCATCAGTGCCCCCTTGAGTTTTCAGTCGGCGACCACGTGTTTCTTAGGATCTCGCCTATCCGTGGCGTCATTTGATTCGGCGTACGGAGAAAGCTTAGTCATAGGTATATAGGGCCGTTTGACATTCTCGAGCGAGTAGGTGATGTGTCCTGAGGTATATGACGTGTTCCATGTATCCCAATTACGACGGTATATCCTGGATCCGAGCCATATCCTTGATCATTCAGAATTGGTTGTTGGTACCAACCTTTCGTATGAGGAAAGGCCCGTATCCATATTAGACCGAAGAGAGAAGGTACTCAAGAATAAGACTATTAGTTTAGTCCGTGTTGCTTGGGGTCACCACTCTTTAGGTGAGTCAACGTGGGAGCGTGAGGATGATATCCGCTCACGATATCCACACATGTTTGACTCATAAGGTATAATGTCTTCCTTATGTCTTATGCTTTTAATTCTTTGCTTGCATGAATGATTGCTTGATTGACTGCTAGTCGTAGCTTGCTTATGATTAATATAGCCTGCCCTGACATCTCTAGCCTCTTGATTAAATTTCGAGGACGAAATTCTTTTAAGGTGGGTAGAGTTGTTACTCTCGTTTCCCATTATACGTATTTCCCTATGCGTATACGAGATATCTGATGTTTGTTAGGTGACCCATAGTTGGACTTGACTTGCTAGCCTAGGTTGGTCATGACTTGGCTTGGTTTATTTTGGTTTGGCTTGGTTTGATTGGGCTTGGTTCATTATAAGAAACCCTCCCCCTTTAAAGCCCAACCATCCCTTATTTCTCTCTCTTCATTCATTACTTCTTCTTCTTCCTCCATTACTCTCCCACCAACCTAGAGAGCTTAGGCAAGTGCAATTGCTTCATGATCGATCTTCCATTTTATTGTTCTATCTTCTTCTCTACATGATTCTAAGCATCTTTAGAACTTGGAGTTTTCGATTTGGACGGATAGATTTTTGTAGATCTAAGTTTGTAGCATTTTCGGTTTTCTTTGATCTACCAAACTTTATTATTTTCAAGTTTTGATTGTTCTATGTTGTAGAGAATTCGATTTTACCCAATTTGTACCTTTGAAAAGTTAGATTTTGACTTATTTTGAGGAAGTTATGGCCAAATAAGATATGGACATCTTTTATGTTCAGCTGTCCTGGTTCTGGCAGGTACGATGAATAGTGTTGGCCGCATAGTGCTGGCCGCATAGCTGCATAGTGCTGGCCGTATAGCTGCATAGTATTGACCACATAGTGCCAGTCCGCATAGCTGTATAGTGCTGGCCACATGGCTACATAGTGCTGGCCGTATAGTGCCAGTCCGCATAGCTCCATAGTGCTTGGTCGCATAGTGCCAGTCCGCATAGATGCATAGTGTTGGTCACATAGCTGCATAGCTGCATAGTGCTGGCTACATAGCTGTATAGTGCCTGGCCGCATAGTGCCTGGCTGCATAGATGTATATTGTCTGGCTGTATAGTGCCAGTCCGCATAGATGCATAGTGCCTGGCCGCATAGTGCCAGTTCGCATAGATACATAGTGCCTGGATGCATAGTGCCAGTCCGCATAGATGCATAGTGTCGTATAGTGCCTATTTTGGCTACTTTATGCCCCATTTGGCTGATTTGTGGCCAGAATTTCTCCCAACTTCCAACATGAAAGTTGTAGATCTTTTCCTTGGCTTCAAGAATATGTTACTAGCTATTTTCTGCAAGTTTCTCTTATTCATGATAATGTAAGGATAGAACACGATAGTAGCCTGTTAAGGCGCACTCTTACCAAGTAATAAGTAACATGACATGATAGTGGCCCATCGTGGCGCACTCTTAACAAGTAACTTGACATGATAATTCTTGATAGTGACCCATCGTGGTGCACTCTTGATAAGTAACCTAACATGATAATCTTGATATGTTGTTATGACAGCTATCTTGACTTGCTAAGTGACTCTTGTCTTGACACCGTGGGTGTTTGTGCTTATATAAGCTACATGTCTCCTCTTGCATCATGTCTAGGACATGAATTCCTGGTTACCACGGTCAGGGATTCATACTGAATCTGACTAGGATAATGACTAGATTGATCAAATAGTTCATAAAGAGATTTTCCAGCTACAGGCAGTCCCGTTATCTGGGCACTTTAATTGGACTTGTAGCCTGCCGTCGAGTAGGGCACATTTCCAGCACACTGTCATGTGTTGCACCCCAAGTCACCTAATCCAACTCTCTCAACTTACAACTGGATAACCTGGATTAAGTCTGTAGGACTTGTGGCTGTTGGAACATCTTATTGCATCTTGCTAGTAACTAGGCTTGTGATAACCCTAATTAAAGTATCAAGCCGTACTCATTGCTTGGCCGTGATTGATGGATGGAGTCTAGTCTAGTCTTGCCTAGACAAGGCCAGTACATGGTTTCTTCAGCCCGTTACTGTTATGCTTTACTTATTCGTTAATTGGTTAGAGACTAAGTTATGTTCAGGTGAAAGGTTACAACCCCGGTCCTTGTTTGGTTTACGGGTTGTAACTTGGTTACTGGAATAGTCCTTTAGTTATCTTATCGTTTATCATCATGTTTTCTCTAACTCATGTTTTTCATTATCCTTTATGTATCATGTGCTAATATGCTGGTTTTAGTTCTTAAGTGAAGCCTCCCTTATGACACTTGCTCTTTCTGGGGTCTGACCCAGCTGGTTTTGTATGGCCAGATTTTGGAGTAGCTCCCGAGGATCTTCCAACCTTCCTGCCAGATGGTGAACACTAAAAAAAACCCTGGCAACGAGTGGGTTTTTATTTTACTCTCCCGCTCTTTTGTAAAATTATTCTTTTGAGGCGTTCAGCCGCTGAGCAAGTGTTAGCTCGTGTTGCATACTTTACTTACTGTCTGCCTACGGGCTGTAACATGATTGACAAATCCTAGGATTGATCATGTATGACTGAAACTCTTGCTAGTCTTCGCATTTTGTATGACTAGCTTCATGATCATCTGAATATGTAATGTTTGGGACGCCTTACTTTGTATGTCTGATGATCTACCATCTTGTAACATGTATTTACTTGCTTGAGATTGAGACACTAGGCTTGTTCTTGACCTTAAGAGACTGATGGCCTGTAGATAAACCCTCATGCATCTAGACAGCCGTGACCGTATTGCGAGGTGGGTTGAACTTCAATATACGTAGCTGGTTGTGTCTGTCACCCGCTCTCCAGTATTCTGGTTTTAGGGCGTGACAGTAGTCCCCCTCCCCCTCCTACAAACTCTCTATATGGATACTCTAAGACACTAACACATACATTCAAACACCACTGTCACACTTGGTAGTGCACACACACAACTCATCACTGTCAATGACAGTATCCTCCTCTTCTCATTCTCATTACAAAATCACTTGACAGTCCTCTCCTCTCACTTGATACATACACCTACTCAATCACTATGACACACACATAGTGTCACACCCATACACTAATGTAACACTCCTACAACATATGAACATATCAAAAATGATAATTGGAAGCTAAATAGTGAAGTGTCTAGCTAGTACAATGTGTCATGTGAAATGTGAGATATTGTGACAAGTGTAGGAGGAGTAAAACCCCCCAAATTGTCTCTGTGTCCTAATATAACATGACACAACCTATTAGTATACACATTTCTAGCCTCATACACCCTCATACACTATTCACATGTCCATTTAGCCTATAAATTTATATGACAAACACTTGGTGTGTCATCCTCGAATTTTTTCAAAAATGACATAAAAACTCTATATAACTTCTACCAAAATGATGGTTAGAGACTAGATCTTCCCCCTATGGGCACCCCTAGTCCATGGGTGAATTTCTAATAGTGTCATGCATGAAAATAGTGTATAAACTAGGAGGAATGACAAATTGTTTACCTATTGGGAGATGGATTCCTAATGAAACTCTCAAAGAGGACTCAAGTGTCAAGTAGGACACAGTCCTCCAAGCTTTTGGACTCCTTCCCTTGTGCTCCTTGTTCTCCAAGCTCCAAGCCTTCTAAGATGAAATATGGGTGAAGATTTGAGAGAGTTTCGAAGGGTTTTGGTGGAGGATTGAGTGGGAAATAGAGTGGGCTTGTAGAGAGCTCTAAAGTAGGTTTTTGGAGGCTCAAATGAAATGAAGAAGAATGAGGAAACCTCTCTCTCTCTTAGCTACCATATAGGGTTGCCCTAGACCTATTTGAAATTTCTAAAGTGCCCTTGAAGTTGCCATGAACACTTAAGTTAATGAAGGATTGTTTCTAATCTAAGCGTTTGATTATTTCTAACTCCAAACTTGACCTAACATGACTTAAATATGACTAATTATGGCCAACCTAAAACATAGGTCCAAGTGATCATGTCTAGCCCAAATAGGTCCACTAATCAAGGGTCCAAATAATAGGCTAGTCTACTAATAAATGCAACCATCACATTTAATTAATAAAAAATACACACTATATAAATAATGTAAAATGACAAAAATACTCATATTTTGAAAATATGGTAGTGAAAATCCTACCCCCTTTAGAAAAAATTTGTCCTCGAAATTTACGTTGGTTGTATTCTTCTCTAGGTCAAGCCCCCAATAATCATGGTCCAAGAAAGTTCCATCTAAAATCATACAATTCATTGAATGGAAACAAACATGCATGGTTATGGTCTTGTTACATAGTGTTACAATTCATATAATGGGGTCTAGCATGAAAATCATCACTATAACTATAAGGTACTAAGATATCAACAGACCATGGAGTGAGAAAGGAAGGAAAAAAACATAACAACTAAACATGCTAACCCATCACCTGTAGCGTCGGCCTCCTCGACCGTCAATGTAAAAGACCTGTCCTGCTAGGGTATCTCCCTCTACTGGTGTGGGGCATAATGTTGTGCCATAGGAGGCGTAGCTCCATCTCTCTGACCCTGAGCTCCACCAATTGGAGGTGCGGTAGGGCAATCCATCATTTGATGTGCAGCGGATCCACAGAACAGACACAGCTTCGGCAATCTCCTGCAAACATCCTAAGTGTGTCCCGACTTCCTACAGTAGGCACAAGTGGGCACCGACTGATTATGTCTCCGAGGATATTGCTGTATCGGAACTCCAATTGGTGGGTGATACTCCTGCTGGGGCTGTTCCTTCTGAATATAGGGACGCTTAGCTAGTCCCGCATTGGTACTAGCACCTATGGCATAACTGCTCCTCTTGTGCCTAAGGCCCAAGTTCTCCTCCACGATCTGGGCATCCATCAGAATGTCCTCGAAGGCCGATGTACGATGCCCAGATGTGCATGATCTAACCTCGCGATTCAGGCCCCTCTTGAACTTTTGCGCCTGATCCCTTGGCTCACTAACCATGCTCTTAAAGAACATACTCAGATAGGAGAACTCGGCTGCATAGTCGTCTACCGACATGATCCCTGAAGCAGTCCCAGGAGGTGGCTCTCCAATGAACTCATGGCCACATCGGAGAAGAACTTCTCCTTGAAAAGCCTCTTGAATGCATCCCATGTCAACCCTGTCACTGCAAGCATAGGTTCTGTACGATACCACGTGAGGGCGATATCGAACAGTTGGCTGGCGGCCACCTCCGTCTACAATCTTTCTGGGATTTATACTAGACGCAAGATCCACTCGATGTCCTCTAGCCAGTCATCGGCGTAGAGGATCCCTTTCGTCCCCTTGAACTCTTGACGGGACATCTTCTTGAAATCCACAATAGTACCCGACCTCGACTGCTACTACTGGGCTAGAGCACCCTGAGGCGGAGCGGTAGCCACCTTCTCCACTGCAGTAAATGCCAGCTGGTAGGCACTCTCGATGCTCTGGCACATCACATCAGCCTGTCGCTGTTGCGCTTTGGCCTGAGCCCTCTACGCCTCTATCGTCTGCTAAAATAGCGTAAACAACTGCTCCGTATCGGTCGGTAGCGGAGGGGGTGGAGGAAGGGACTCCGACTACAATGGAACAACCCTCTAAACGGGTGGAGGAGCGCCCCCAAATGTTGCTGACACTCCGACATGGATGGAAGAAGCAGTAGGAGCAACCCTCGAAGCTGCAGCTCCCGCAGCTGGAGGAAAAGGTCGTGAAATAGCAGACATCTCCGTCAGTATGGCGGGTCTAGAGCATTGCGATCTGGTCTTCGTCATCCTGAAGATAGATCAAACACGAAAGTCAATATGCCACATGATAAGATATTATCAAGGAAAGACATCAATTGAGAAAGATAGTAATCAAACAAGATGGAATAGGGGTTAGCAATTTAAATGTCTAAGAGTCTAACACGTCCTATGCTAATTGCAAACAATCAAACATTTAAGGATATTATAGGTGATAAGCCGCAAACCAATCTAGAATAGAATATGATAATCATACTGTTGTGCCCGAAAATCATGTTATCCAGAATCCCCGCCTCGCTAGTCAGCATAGCTGCGATAACTCCTGGTCCCACATTCATGGTGTATAGATCTAAAATTATGTTGTTCGGAATAACCGTCTTGCCAGCTAGCATGGCTGTAAGAAATCCCAACTCCATAACTAAGATACGTATATCCAAAAACATGCGATCATAAATTTTGCCTTGCCACCTTATATGCTCGCGGTAAACTCTAGCCTCCACAACCAAGACAGACGGCTGCAATCTTCACTGCCTTACCTAGTATGTACTACCAGAATACACCCTTGATGTAGTCCATGAACTCATCTTGACACAATTCAGTCAACAACGAACAAGAGGAGTAGACGAAAACAAGTAGAAATGAATTTTGGAATAGTATTTATAATAAGATTCTCAGGGGTCGTCCCTGGAAACTCTCAAGAAATCCTAATTGTGATTGAGTAATATCTCGTCCTAATATCCTATTTCCTATATCCAATTGCAGGCTCGCAGTAGAACTCTAAGTCCGAGCACCACTACAAAATCGTACTAGTTGCGACCTCGACCTTCATAGGCCACCACAAAAATGTGTCACGACCCGTACCCGGTTTAGGGGCACGTGTACGTGGGTACGTCCAGCCTACATTATAGTGTCAGCGGTAGATAGGTCGTTTGTAATATCTAACAACTAACAGATATGGGATATAACCTATCACCTCCGCACGGAGGAATAATATATCATCTAGAATATATACGTAATCACAGATATCTAAGAAAGATGATAGCACGAATAGACAAAAGATGAAATGATGAAATAGAGTTTAATGTCATAATTTAAATATAACAGAGTCTAGAAGTGGAGGCAAATCCAAGTCTCAAATATATCAAGGTTGGAGGCAAATCCCGAATAAATATATCAAGAGTTTAATGTCATAATTCAATATGAAATAGAGTCATCATTCAAATGATGAAATAGAGTTTAAGTACATATCCCGAATAAATATAACAAGTCTCAAATATATCAAGGCTGGAGGCAAATCCTGCAATAGTGATACTATCTAACTAACACCCATCTAGGAAGGCTAAGATACTCTGCCGGGGGATCCACTTCTTGGGTCTCTGGAGCACCGTAATAGGTATGACAAGTATCCTCGAGCTCGTCAACTAAAAAATATATCCAGTCAGGATTGGAGTGAAGCATACCTCTAACAGCAGTTCCTATAAAATAATAAAAACTATTAAATGATGAAAACTATAAAACACCATAATAGGTATCTGGGATATTTTAGATGCTGTGATGTGATCTTATGATATTACTTGAGTTCTTAGATAGTTAGTACAGCTTACTACGTTGCTCTACCAATATTGGTTGGGCGTGTCTGACTCGTATTTCTATTATTCAGGAGTAGGTCATGACACCCGAAGAGGTTCCAGCCAACCCGATGACTCCAGTAGGGTTCGTACCACCAGCTGCACCTTAGTACGAGGGCCAGACCTCACAGACCCAGACACATCAGGAAGATCATTTGCCCCTACCACCTCCATTTCTGAATCAGATGCCACATGGAGCATACCCTCGGTAGCCATTCAAACATATGCCACATATGCCCCAGCCCGATGTCTAGGCCCAGATGTTCTAATTCTTCTAAATCATAATGCAACAGGCCGAGGCTTTGAGGCAGAACTTGATGATGATCATAGAGAGGTTGGCAACACCAGCCCTGTAGAAGCATAAAAATTTCAGCATTCTTGACAACCATGCGTCCAAGCCAGGGAGTCATATGCGCACAAGCCAGGAAGACATATGCGCCCAAGCTAGGATAGCCCACATGCGCCCAAGTCACCAGAGCAAGCTATGCGCCCATGTTGATGGCATACACCCCCTATACGCCCACTCTGGACTCCTCCAGAAGGGGGCGCATAGCCCTGTTTCAGGCTATGCGCCCAAGTCAGGACAGCCCCCCAACTCGGTTAACACCCACGATCAATTATTCACCGAAGCATACGGCTACGTCAGTCTCCACGAGCAGTCGTGCACCGAAGCATGCAGCCACGTCAACCCCACGATCAACCCACGATCACGCAGCCTGCATGTGCCTACACTCTATGCGCTTAAAGCAGGACTATGCGCCCACATGAAAATCAGTGTATTTTTTCATATGGGCATATAACATCATTCCAGCACGAAAACGAATATAAAAAGGGGTCTCATACCTCTTTAAAAGAGAGAACGGAGCGCATTTCAAGAGCCAAATTGCTGCCCTTCTTACCAGTGAGCCGAGAGTTAGCAATTTTATTAGGTTTTCTCCCACTTTTGTAATCAGAGTGTCAACAGAGTAAAGGAGCAACTACCGCTCGATCTCCATCGTCCCATTTCCTAGAATTCTGTTTGTACTCGGGGATCCTCAACGCAGGATCTCTCAGACGTACTCGATTTGTGGTGCCTTGCGCCAATAAGAAAAGATAGCGTTTATTCTTCTTTTCTGTGTGTGTCCACAAAAATGGCGACTCTGCTGGGGACTACCTTTTCCTCTGACGAGAAGGTGGTGACGCAATCCGATACCGATAAAGTGGGGAGCACTCATAAGATGTTGATCGTGAAGTTCAATCAGCAGACGTTTGAAGAGATGCTCTCGAGGGACGGCTCTACTCCCTCCAAATCAGTGAAGCCAAACAAGTCTTGCAAGACTTTGCTTTCGAAGGATCGTGGTGCATATCTTGCCAGTGTCGTAGAAGATATACAACCAAAGAACTTTGTCACGTGGGCACCTAGGTCTTCCACGTGGGCGCATGGAGCTCCCCTGTGTGTGCATAGCTCTGCCATAGAAGCTCCACAAATAAAGAAGGTGCATACTGTTCGGGCCTCTACTAGCCCAGCAACTTCTCTCTTGTGCAATCAACAACATAGTGTTCAACGCTCGAGACTTAGCAAAGAAAAATACTACAATGCCAAGAAACGAAGTATTCGACGCTCTGGACAAACTCAGCAAGGCTCACAAATGAAGAAGGCAAAACTGGAAGAAAACAACGCTGCTTCACGAAGCATGCGCCCAAAGCTATGCGCCCAAGAGGGTGTGCGGGCGCATAACTCTGGCCAGAAGACTTCTATCTTAGACAGACTATGCATCCAGGGTCATGCGCCCAAGGCTATGCGCCCAAGCTCTACTGACCCATACTATGCGCCCACATCCAGGAAGCTCAGGCATGCTGCCTGGACTTCTGGGAAGCATGCGCCCAAAGGCAGACTCCAGGGTCTATGCGCCCACAGCAAAAAGACAGGCCCCAACGCATATAGCACGGGGCTGTCTTCAAGGTCATCATAAAACTTATGTGTAGGGGTTGCCCCTACACGTGAACTAAGTCCAGATGCGCCAACTACCCTTACAAACCCATATGCAAAGCTCGGCGATGCATGTGACATGGGTTTTAAGGCAAAACTCCCTTACATTGATTTACGCGACATGATAAATCATAAGCGTAAAGCGAGGAAGGATATGGCAATTCATGGCGTACATCCGTGCACCAGTATTATAATCAACTGTTGCTGCTCCAAAGCAACGAGAGTGCCTCAGAGGCAGTCCGTGTTTCGACGACTGCATCGCTCTGATGATGAAAAGCCGCTATGTGTTTCATCCAACATGGCTTCATGGGGTCCTCCTTACGGGAGCCCCAATCAAAGAAGGTGGACCATAAACCCAACTTTTTCTCTCAGTTCTGTAAACAGAAGAAGAAAAAGAAGTCTGCCAGCAGATAGCTAGCGAGCTGTTACATCTGAAGGAGTCTTTATGGGTACTCGGTCAAGGATGAGATTCCGTATAGATGATGAGGACTCCCAAGCTGGAGGTGATGATCCTTCAGCTGGGGGTAGTATACCCTCAAAGTCTGAAGAAGGTGACCTTCACACCGGGGGTAGCCTTGTAGATGACGATGATCTCTCCGAGTCTGACGGTGACTATCTACCTCCCCTACCTGAAGACGAGGGACTTTTCAACTCAGAGACAGACAGTATCAGCACCAGTTGTACTGTCTCCTCTATTCATCCTCGCATGTTATCTACGTACATGGCGAATGGAGAGAGACCTAAAGAAGCCAGTGATCAGACCAACAAATGGCTAGAGAGTCTTGAAATAGCATTTGCCAAGATCACTGATATGCTTACCAGTATCATGGCAGTCCAAACTGCTGGGGCTGTTCCTCCACCTCAACTAAACGTCTCAGTTCACGTTAGTCCCGCTCATAGCAACAACCATCCTTCACTACAGAAGGAGTATCATTATGTTGCACCTCCTCCCAATCTTGCAAATGCTGGGGGTGGTCCTTCACCAACGACGCCTAACAACCGTACAGCAGCCGTTTCTCAACATCTGCTCAATCAACAAGATACAATTGATTCTCTTGTTGCCCATCTCGATGCCATCTCACACAAAGACGAGCTTCAGAAGATGGGGATATCTCAACCTTATCCTCCTGAATGGGAGAATGCTACTTGCCCTCCTAACTACAAGCCACTGACGCTAAATTCATTTGACGGGATAACTTATCCTCGCCAACACGTGACATACTTCAACACGCAGACTCTACACTTACCCAGGGACGATCTGTTCTTGTCAAAGCTGTTTATTAGCACCTTGCAAGGGGTAGCTTTTGAATGTTTTGCAGTCTGCCTGACGGTTGTATTAATTCCTTTAAAGATTTGAAGGGGTTATTCCTCAACAGGTTTTATGAGAGTGGCATGCATCTTAGTATGTCCACCCTCATCGAGACCAAGCAAAAGAGGACTGAGTCTGTTATTACTTTCATCGAACGCTTCAGGCGACTAGTATTGAAGATGCCCTTTGGTATACCAGACTCAGAACTTATGGATACTTGTCGACATAACTTCTTTCCTACAGTGATGTTCTGTCTGAGTATACATAAGTACGATACATGGCCTGCTTTCATTGGGGCCGCTGATGCTGCTGAAAACGACGTCTCTAATCTGGAATTACTTGGGTTGAAGACACCCAAATCTGAAGACAAAGGCAAGCACCCTCAAACTATCCCTGTCCGTGGGGGTAAAGGGAAATAAGTCTTAAAGGTCGACACTTCCAAGGGAGCTTCCAATTCTCAGGGCGCTCCTGACAAACCTAAGGAGACTTTCCCTTTGACAAGGATGATGTTATTACCATTTTTCACACATTGATGAAAGGTAATAAACTGACATTGCCTCCACCACGACGTCCTACGGAGGTGAACCAACTCAACGATCCCAAGTACTGTCTTTATCAACAGTACGTACACCACTCTACCAAGGATTGCATCATCCTGAAGAAGAAGATACAACAGCTTATCGACAGCCAAGTGATCAATCTTGAAGCTGAAGACAAGGTCACATCTCTAACTTGATCTATTTTCAATTTGGTGACTTTCTTCCCACAGAAGTCCCAGACGGCGTAGTCCCAATCCCTAAGGTAATAATGGAAGTCGTCAACCTGTCGCCAGCTCACAACTCAACCTTGGTGCCACTCACAACTGAACGTGGTGAGATCATGTGGGTCCATCCGGACCTTGTGCAAGAAATGACACAGGGGGTGGTACCTTCCAAAGTAAAGAGGGGCAAGAAATACAAATCATGTCATATGGTGTCTTCTCCTATTTACGAAGTTCTATCTGGCAAGACGCGATCTGGGAAGGCTTACCTACGGACTTATGACCCCGCACAAGAAAAAGCAATACCTTTTCAAGCTCCTGCTGCCCCCACAAGTTCAGAAGCCGGTCCATCTAAGCCCTCAACTACCGTCAAAGCCAAGCAGAAGGAGACGTGATTTGACAAGTATCTGAAGGCGACAACTCCCGAAGGCATGGATCGGCCTTACAACTTTGACATACTAGCACAACTGGCCAATACACCTGCCAAGTTGTCTTTGTTCGATCTATTGCGAATCTCCAAAGATATACAGAAGGCCTTAAGTGAGGCATTGCTACATGCCGGCTCTTATCTCGCTGAAGTCAAAGCCCCCGCTGAATATTCCGTCTCTTGTCCTCACTGCCACAGCACTATAGAAGTGGTGCCCAACATCATCTTTTCACAGGAGGACATGTTACTAAAAAACAATCATCATGATAAACCTCTGTACTATACAGGGTATATCGGGGCGATTAAGGTGGATTGGATGCATATCGATCCAGGTTCCTCCCTCAGCATCATTCCTAGAAGTTTATTCCAAATTCTAGGGATCCCTCTGCACAAGCTATCTGTAACCAATACAACTATCATGGCTTTCAATGCTGGGAGAAGCCACCCACTGGGCAAGATCCGTCTCAAGTGCCAGATTGGCGATCTCCGAACAGAGGTTTCTTGTTATGTAATCGACGCAAATGTATCCTACAATGTCTTGTTGGAACGTTCATGGATCCACGAGAACATGATCGTTCCTTCTACACTTCACCAGTGCTTCAAGTATGTCAATGGTGATGGCATCGTGAAGACGGAGTTTGCCGATGTCGATCCTTTTAAGGGCATTGAAGCCTACTACGGAGATTCGGTACTTTATCAATCTCAGCCTCCCAAAGATGATGGCAATGAAGCTAACGATGAAGCTAAAGTTAATTCATCCACCAGTGATGGTCCCCTGATTATCCGAGTCAAAGGACGTACTACACCAAAAAGTACTCCAAAGCCTCTCACAATCTGGGTTAAAAAGAAGAATCCAGATAAGGTCAAACCCTTGACCATCACTCTCAACAAAATACCTCGGGTAGAACCTGCTGAAGTCTGTCCTCCCAATCCTGAAGAGTTACCATATGTGGCAAACTTGGCCAAGTCTGTGGCTCCTGTTCCAGACAATGATCCCCTCAATGATTATATTAATACTCAAAATAATGTACCTTCAGTGGATGATGTTATCCCTGAAGAAGAACTTGTATATTTTCTAAGTAAAGGTTTATCTTTGAATTACTCCGATGTCTATCAATCTGTAAACCAGTACATAGATATGATATACGCCCTAGAGCATGGCATAAGACCATATCTCTGCATGCCGGTCACGATGCCTCGTCTATGGAAAAAAGTCTGGCCAGAAGATATCCACTACTTTATCGTTCCAACTAGAAAGAAGGGTGAAGAATTGATCATCTTCGGTCGAATATTTGGCGAAAGAAAGTTCGTTCTGGACTCTAATTCTCCCAATCACAACACTGAAGCTGACTATAACTCTGGGAAAATGCAACTTTACCGATATAGTTGGGAAGCCAAGAATATCATCCAGAACATGGGATATGATATAAAAAGCGACCAGGGTCTAAACTGCGGTCAAGGACGACGATTGCCAATAAGTCACTTTGCTCCTCCCGCCAAACCCGAGAACTATTATCAATAAAACGGTGTTGGTTTGGGTTATGTTACTCCTCCAACTCCTAAAAGATCAGACGTTGAAGCAGATCGTTGTTCTCATTCTTCTGATTCCTGCCTCTGGGATTCAGACTCTAGCATTGGAGACATGTTCAAATCAACTGTGTCCGTCAACAGGGTGTCAGTTGACCAAATTGCAGATGATATACAATCGATCGAGCTTGAACAATGGACTCAAAAGATGGATACTAGATGGGAGTTACGTTTCGAACAACGTGAACCACCTACTGAAGACGAAGTCGTCAAAGTTAATTTAGGAGATGAATCATCTCTTAAACCAATCTTCATCAGCAAAAGTCTGTCTCGCGAAGAACGACAATCTCTTATACAGCTTATAAGAGAAAACATTGACGTCTTTGTATGGAGCTATGAAGACATGCCAGGCTTGGACCCTAAAGTCGCTATGCACCGCCTAAATATCTCGTCCAAAGCTAAGCCAGTGAAGCAACGGCAACGACGATTCCGACCAGATATCATGGAGGCCATCGAGAGTGGAGTCAAGAAGCTTATTTCAAGCGGGTTCATTTGCGAAGAACAACACCCTGACTGGGTCGCTAACATTGTGCCAGTTATGAAAAAGAATGGTAAAGTTCGAGTATGTATCGATTACCACGATTTGAACTCTACATGCCCGAAAGATGAGTTTCCTCTACCCATCACCGACGTAATGATCAACAATACTTGCGGCTTCGAGCGGATGTCCTTCATGGATGGGTTCTCAGGCTACAACCAAATCAAGATGTTCCCCGACGATGAGAAACACACATCTTTTTTAACATCGTTGGGGGTATACTGCTATACTGTGATGCCCTTCGGATTAAAAAATGCAGGGGCGACATACCAACGAGCTATGAACACAATTTTTTGCGATCATTTGCGCAAAATAGTAGGATGCTACGTAGATGATATCGCAGTTAAAAGTCGTCTCAAGGGCAACCACCTCCAAGATTTGAGAACGGTGTTCGAACTAATGCGTGCACACCAACTCAAGATGAATCCAACCAAGGCTTTTCTAGGAGTCTCCAGCGGCAAGTTTCTTGGTTTTGTTATCACTTCAAAGGATATACATTTTAACCCGGAGAAAGTAAAAGCTATCCTCGATATGCATCCCCCAAGAAATCTTAAACAGCTACGCGGACTTCAAGGAAGGCTAGCCTACATCGGACGATCATTTCAAACCTTTCTGGAAGGTGTCAACCGTTTACTCAGCTCATGAAGAAAGGAGTATCTTTTGTCTGGACTGAACAATGTCAACGCGCATTTGACGACATCAAGAAGTATCTCACAAGCCCTCCAGTATTGGTGGCTCCAATAATGGGGAAGCCCTTCTTACTATATGTCCGCGCTATGGACCATTTCCTTGGTGCCCTATTAGCTCAGAAGAATGAAGGCGGCCATGAACAGGCAATCTACTACCTCAGCCGCATGATGGTGGGTGTCGAGCGCATATACACACCTGTGGAAAAGGAATGTCTCGCACTGGTATTTTCTATCCAGAAGACACGCCACTATGTGTCTGGGCAGACTATCCACATCATATCTAAAGTCAATCCTCTCAGAATACTCATGATTAAATCGGGTTCTCTTAATTCTCGTTTAGCTACATGGGCAATGCTGTTGACTCCATACGATATGTTGTTCGTCCCTCAGAAGGCAGTAAAAGGCCAAGCGTTAGATGATTTCCTAGCAGCTCATCCGGTGCCAGAATCTTCCAAACTCTACGATGAAATCTCCGACGAAGTAGTGGAGTCTAACACCGCAACTGAGGAAATTCCCATTTGGCGAATGTTCTTTGATGGTGCATCAAGAACAGGACCTAAAGGAAATATTGTGGCCGGAGTAGGCATCGTGCTTGTGTCACCCGACCATCTGTTTATACACCGTGCATATTCTCTCGTGGAACCCTGTACTAATAACGTGGCCGAATATAATGCCCTACTGATCGGCCTTCAACTAGTAAAACAACTGGGAGTTTACTATCTAGAAGCTTATGGCAATTCAAAGCTAATAGTAAGTCAGGTCCGAGGGGATTATGAAGTTCGTCACGAAAACCTCATCCCATATCACAAAGCGACAATTGAATTGGCTTCTACTTTTGCTGGATTCTTCATCGAGCATGTGCCTCGACAACAGAATATAGAAGCAGATGCTTTAGCCGATCTTGCTGCTTCCTTGACCGTTCCTACCAATACTCAGCATTCGATCACAATCTCTGGTCGAAAGCTATTCTGTGTGAAAGATGCCTTGCATATTCATCACAGTTACGCAACAGAAACAAACTTCAACAACTGGAGATTTCTTTTCATAGACTACGCTATCTATGGAATCCTCTCTGAGGACCCAAAGGAAGCAGTGTCTGTCCAAAGGCGATCCCTCAGATTTTACTATGATACAGCTACCAAAATGCTATACCGATGCTCTTACGATGGGCTAATGTTATGATGTTTATCAGACACAGAAGAAAAACATGCACTCCGTGAGGCTCACGACGGAGTTCATGGCGCACATCAACCAGGCCCCAAATTACAAGATCGCCTCAAACGAATGGGTTATTATTGGCCCACGATGATAGAAGATGCTGTTGAATATGCAAAGAAGTGTAAGGCTTGTCAGTTCCACGCCAACTTCATTCATCAACCTTCAGAGTTTCTACACCCGACGGCAGCATCTTGGCCTTTTAAAGCCTGGGGTATGGACGTCATAGGCCCAATCAACCCGTCATCTTCCAGAGGACATCGGTTCATCCTAGCTATAACCGATTACTTCTCCAAATGGGCGGAAGCTATACCGCTCACCGAAGTGAAGACGTCGAACGTGATCAGTTTTATCAAACATCATGTTATCTATCGCTTCGGCCTACCTCGCAGGATCATCCATGATAATGGTCCATAATTCGCGAGCCATGCATTCTATCGGTTCTGCGATAAGAATCAAATCCAGAATGTAGCCTCTACTGCCTACAATCCAGAGGCTAATGGGTTAGCAGAAGCCTTCAATAAGACCATCATTAAACTTCTTAAGAAGTTCGTGTCTTCAAACAAGCGCGATTGGAATGAGAAGCTCGGCGAATGTCTCTGGGCCTATCGTACAACGGTCCAGACTCCAACAGGCAGTACGCCATTCTTTCTGGTTTATGGGAGCGAAGCAGTTCTTCCCCTAGAAATCTAGATTCCCTCTCTTCGAGTAGCCTTAGCCAGTGAGTTGACTGCCGAAGAAAGTTATCATCTGCGACTACAAGAACTTGAAGCGCTAGACAAAAAATGCTTATTAGCTCAGCAGCGTATTGAGCTATACCAAGAACGCCTTTCTAGAGCCTTTAATAAAAAAGTGAAGGAAAGAATCTTCCAAGTTGGTGATCTGGTCTTAGCAGTGAGAAGACCAATGGTCATGACGCACAAGACAAAAAGAAAATTTCAGCCTAAATGGGAAGGTCCTTTCATTATAGAAACAGTGTATTCTAACGGTGCATATCGACTAACCAAACCTGATGGTGACTTGCTCATGATGTCGATCAGCGACAAGTTCCTGAAGAAATATTATGTGTAACCTTCATGAACAGCGTTCACATATACCATGTTTTAGTCATATAAATGTACAGTACAATGTTTATGTGATTCAAAAAAAAATCATTTAACTACTATCCGTATTTCAAGAGTCTTGAATACGCCATGGATAATAGGTCCTCTAAAAAGATTCCCTAGTGGAATTATTTCTGTTTTGGACTCTGCCCAAACTCGGTCTGACGAAAACAAGTCACGTCCATATTACCTCTGAACTATTTTCCGATAATTATTTCCCTAGTGTGATGATTGAGAAACGTTTTGCCACGTCCATATAACCTCTGAGCAAATCATTCATCAAGGATAATCACATACATATTACCTCTGAATTATCCACTCCTACCTAATGTTATATATCCTTCCACGTCCATATTACCTCTAGTTAGATATAAAACATCCTATGCTATTACGTCCATATTACCTCTATTAGCAGCTTCTTTTAACTTATTATCTATATTCAAGAACCTTGAATATAAAACGGATAATAAGTCCACATCAAATTCTCCAGCGGAATACCCACCAGAAATATCCTTACTACATCCACATTACCTCTAGTTCTGATATTTCACAAACTTCATTAATGAATTTTGAAAGCCAAAAGATTCTTTATTAAAAACGTCTATCAAAAGACATAGAAAAGAAAAAGATACAGGAGTCTTGACGGCTAATTGAGCCTATTAGAAGAAAAAATCTAAGGGATACACAATCGATTGATACTATCCCTTAGAGCCGCAATTTCGGCTTCGGACTTCGCGGTAGCACGACGGCGCGCCTCTCCTTGACGAGCAACCTCATCCTGGAAGGGGATCAGATTCACGTGCTCTCCCTCCAACTTCACTAGCTATTCTTTTAAGTGGTCGGAAGTTGTGGCGATCATGGCAGCCTGAACCAAATAGTCCCTGTTCAGACGTCGCTGTCCTCAAGCTCGCCTCCAGTTGAGCAATCACACTTTGGATCCGCACAATGTGATTATATTTTTCAGTAATCTGCACAGCCAGCTTATTCTTCGAAGCAGCATGTACCTCACTCGCAGCGTTGAACTGCTCATATTGATCAGCCAATTTACTGATCTCTTGAGCGAGGGCATCCTTTCTTGCTTGGAAAGTAGCCCCCTCTTCCGCGAGAGCCGCGACTAAGGCCTCGTCTTCTTCACGGAACAGCAACGTCGGGCTCCGTTGTTTGGCATCCCGGACTCTGGCCACCTGACTGTAAACCCCCCTAAATTTCTACTACGATTTTTTTTAAAATAATTTGGTATTGATTTTTGTACTTCGGTTTTATACATCGCATACAAGTTTGCATTGGTCGTATTGTACGTCGCGTGCAAGTTTGCGTATCGCATTTTCTCATCGAGTGCGAATATGTGCGAGGTACATATTTTTATAAAATATTTTTATTAGAGATTTTATTTAAATAGAAGAAGTATGATTTTCAAACTAGTATGCGATAAATATTTTTATTAATTAAAATTGCACAAGGCGTCGCATCAAGATTATCAAAATGTTATTTTATATTTATTTTTGTAGTAATTTATAAAACGATGATCTTGAAAATATTTGTAAGCAAGTACATGAACTCTAATGCATATATATATATATATATATATATATATATATATATATATATATATATATATATATATATATATTTATTTTATATATATATATATATATATATATATATATATATATATATATTAATTGTTAATTTTTGAAATTAGTATTTTTATTATTTTTATAAGTTATAAAAAGTATTTCTAAACTGGTTATTATGAATTAAATCAGAATTTTTTTTATTCTTATCAGACAATTTTTAAATAGTTTGAAATAATAAATAAGATTATCTAGCTAAATATTTTAGAGTTATTAGCTAAATCGAATTTTAAAAGATTGTTTAAAATAAGAGGGTGATTTATCCATTGGGATTTAAACCAATCCCAAATCATTATCCAAGTAGGGCTTCCACCTCCTATAATAGGAGAGACCCCTCGTTCTCTTCATATTTTCACAATCCAAATTTCTACCAAAATAGTGCATCGTGTCGGTGCCCTCTCCCATCCACTATATTCTCTCCATTATATATACAATAATTTCCCTCATGTCCGACAATCCCGACGTCCAGCCAGCCGTGTCGGACACCCCTGACACGACACCCTAACCTAACTGTACGCAGTAAACCAGTCACCACCATCATCCCTGACATAAACCGACACCAGCACCACCATGGACCATCTCTGCCTTTCCTGAACCTAGCCTCCGCCATTACTGTCTGACTCCAACACCCCGACCCCCACTGTATGCAGCATCCACCACAGTCTTCTTCCAGTCCGGCCACCCATCCTGGCCGCCCCTATCATTTCGGTCAACTCACCTTCATCACCACCATTTCGACCACCACCCTCACCACCTACAATACCACCACCGCTGCCACAGCCACTCCCAGCCGCAGCGATCACCGTTGCCTCAATAACAACCCAAACCATTACCACCAAAAAATCCCAAAAAAACCTTGCCACACCCACCGCCGTGGCGACCCCCGCCAGCGCCGCCGCGGCCACAGACTCCATCACCACCATCACCAAGAGAAAATAAAAGAAAAAGAAAAAGAAAATGCCACCCTCACCGCTACTTACCTCCGCCCAGTGCTTCGTCCCTCGAGCGCGACGACGACACGGTGATCCCCTGCTTCCTCCGTCTCGTGTCGATCAAAGGTCCGCCGAGCCTTCCCCGCAGTCGACGTCGGACTCGGGCTCCACTTTCCCGGATGATCCCGACGTCGCACCGCCGAGTCCAGCTGTCCCCGCACTGCTTTGTCGCGGACAGCGCCGCATCCTCCAGATCCGCACGTGCGTGACCCGGAGCCCCTTCCCCATGGTGAGGTCTCTTAATCTTCTCCTCCTCTCGCCCCTCTCTTCCTCTCTCCTCGTCTCTTCTACCCTTCCGATCTCTTCTCGCTCTTTCCTCTCCCATCTTCTCCCGACCTCCTTCCCTCTCACTCCTTCGACTTCCTTCTCCCCCTCCATTCACTTCTCCCTCTCTATCCTCTTTCTATAAAGGCAGCAGTGCTGCATTTACTTGTATTTATTATTATTATTATTATTATTATTATTATTATTATTATTATTATTATTATTACTATTATTATTATTATTATTATTGTTATTATTATTATTGCTGTTAATGTTGTTATTTTAATTGTGTTATTTATTAAGTTCTTTGTTATACAGTATGTAATAGAGGTTGATAAATATTGGCAAATGTTAAAGGCCACCCCCAAATTACTAAGGGCAACCCTCCTACTAAGGGAAACCATGAAATTTTGTTTTTACTCAGAGCAACCAAAGTTGAACAAGTTTACTAAGGGCCACCGAGAAAAAAAAATTGTGAAGCAGTCCGCTATCCTCGACGAGATCTTCCGCGCCTAGGAAGGTTCGCCCGGCCAAGGGGGCACCGTGGGGGAGGTGCCACAACGGCGTGCGGCTGCCGACACCGTCGTACGGGGCTGCAGCCGCCGGCTACTGCTGCTGCAAATACAGCAGCTGCTGCTACCGCGAGGTGGGCGAGCTCCACCACCGTGGTGAAGGGGCGGTTGGGTGATGGTGATGATGGAGAATGAGACTTTGGAGCTCCAATGTTTGATAACAACTCCTCCTCCTCCTCTTGCAACACCCTCCGCAACACCCTCCGCCTACCTTCCGCCGTAACCTACAGTGACTGTATGCTTGCCTGCAGTCCTGTTTTCACTTCGGACTGCAGGCAAGCCCTGTAGTCGCTGTAGGTTGGAAGTTAAAAAAAAATTTTCTGTCAATCGAAGACTGCAGGCAAGCACTGCACTCCTGTGTTCAATTTGGACTGCAGGCAAGCCCTACATTCCTCGATTGACAGAAATGGGGTAGCCCTTAGTGTTTTCAAAATGGCAAACTTGTAATTTTTTTAAAATTTTAAGTTGGTGGCCCTTAGTAATTTGGCGGTGGCCTTTAACATTTGCCTAAATATTTTGAATAATATTATTATTATTATTACCCTTATTAATGTTGTATTATTAGCACTAAGTATTATACCACTTTTATTAATTATATATATGGTAGATAATTTCTTTAAAAACTATTTTATAACGAAAATTTTGGCTAGGATATATGGCAGTAATATTTTTAAATAAACTATTTGACTAAACCATAGTTTTACAAAATATAGGTTTTAGCCTTAAATAATTTTCTAGAATATTTTTGGTTTCACTTAAAAAAAAATTATTTCAAAAAATATAAGTCCTCCTTTGTAGGCACTGCCGGCTCCCTAAGGATAGCCCTCGGCCATGGTGCTGCGACTGGTTTCATGGCTGGAGCAGCGCTCTCCTTCTTACGGCCCATCGGCGTCTTTTTCGCAAAAGGGGGGCCAAACCGAGTCCCCAATATCAAGCTATGTTCACGATCATACCAGGGATGAAAGGTGTTGATCTGAACATAAAACTTGGCGGCAGCATAGCACAGGTGGGTCTCGGGCTTATCTGCGGGCAGAGTGAAGATTGCCCCCGTGCATCTGACGTTGTAATATATCCAGCCATGCGCCCCGTCAATTATGCTGCCTATTGACTCCAAATACGGGCTAGCATTTCCCAAAAGAAGCTGATTTTAGCCAAACTGTCGTGCGAACTGACTCGGCAGGTATGGCTCCAGATAGGCATGGTTCCTGTTTTTGAGCACCAGATGCGACAGCCTAATAGACTGAAGCCAGTGAAATGCCCCAGCAGTCAAGCTAGTGGTATGAACTCCCTCATCCACTAAGGTATCTCCTGCACTGCTACTACCGGATGGAGGGGATACCCTGAAGAACTCGTAGTTCTGCAAGAAGCTTAAAGTCCTTCTGCAAGCGGGTACACTAGTAATGGCCCAGTCTGCGTCACGGAATCTGCGAAGAAAGGCGTCTCCCGCCAAAGAGTCTACCGCCGGCCCAGCGTTTATCAGGGTAGGACAGTGTAGCAGCAGCCACCCCATCAAGAAATGATACGGAAGTTCGGTCTGGGCGAAGTTGGTTCTGCCGTCAGGAGTCACCGCATTTCTAACAAAATCCCGTAGACCCCGTTTAGTGGCACAGACCATCGCGGGAAGCAAGACAAGCCGGTATCCGAATACCAGCTTTACATCCGAAAGTATTATGCTCCGGCTCGTCCTCTCAGTAGTCCCTGAACCCCCAGGGACTATACAGTCACGAAGCCAGATCATCAAGAAAGCTGCCAGCACGGCTTTCTCCGACAACAGATATTCAGCTTGATGGAAGTAGTGGACGATTGGGAACTTCTCCTCAGGATCATCACTGTCCTCAGCATCCGCTGGATCATAATCTGCTATCCGAACTTGTATCTCGGACTTGGTCATAGGTTTTAAAATCGAAAAGGAAGCCGGATCCTCTCCTTCTCCTTGAACGAAGACGTAGCCCGTCCAAGCTCTTGTGTGGAGATTGGCCCCCTCGGTTCTTCCTTTCTTGTTGATCCTATGGCTGATGAGGAGGTGGCAGAATAACTCCTTGTATACATCCATCATCTCAGAGTTCTCATTCTCCAGGTCTTGGAGCTCCTCATCACAAGGCACGTACACTTCATACGGCACTGTGCCCCAAGGAAGCTTCGACACTTCCTGCATCTCGTGGAGAGCCAATCCCATCTCCCCGTTCGGAGTAAAGAAAGTACAAGTGTGAAGGTTATATAACTCCGCCAAGGAGACAAATATTGGCCAGTTGACCTTTACGCCATATTGGATGGCCCTAATAGCATAAAATAGGCCAGCAATCTTCAAGGTGGCTCATACGTGGAAAGCACCCAGTCAGTGAGGTTTTTCCAAAATAAAACTGGATACCTCCAGCCTTCCATCTGCATCTTCCCTACGGGATACGACACGTCCTCCGATATCATCAGATTGCAAAGCGTATCGGCAGCATAAGGGTGGAGGTCAGTCGGGATGTCGTTTATTACGGCACCAGGTTGCAACCCCCTCGTGGAGTAAGATGTAGAGCCTCTAACACACTTGAAAGTGTCCTTCTTCTGATCTCCCAAGTTGAACTGTATTCTTCCGTAGACGACCCCGGGGAGGTCAGGGTTTAGCTCATATTTCATCTGTCGCTGCGCGGCTAAGACAGTGAACGCAGTCAAAGGATACTGACGCTCCATCAACGGTAGCCATATCCTCTGATTGTTCAGACTGACCACCAGTGGTCATCTCAAGCGTATCGTCTCGCCATCTTCGAACCCTACACTGTAACCGAACAGGAAGTACGGCTTCTTGAAACGGCATGCCCCTCTGAGCAAGAACTTTTCGTCGTTAATCATCTACTTCAGGAAGGTCTTATCCTGTTCAACTATGGCGATCGTCTGTTCCGTAGGCTGGTTATGACTGATCTTGGCCCGAACCTTTCTGACCATGTTGGTTATGAGGCTTGTGCCGAGGACTTGGCAAGCAGAGCCGAAAGGGATTCCGCCAAGTTCGGGGACAAACATGTCAACTGTAAGGATAGAAGAGAAAGTCAGACTCAGGATATGTAGAAAAAAACTAAGTGCTGGAGGAATCCTATGCACCCAAAGGGTTATGCGTCCAAACAGCATATGGGCGCATAAACGTACAAACAGCATGTGGGCGCATAACATGCAGCAGCATGTGGGCGCATAACATACCACAGTGTGGGCGCATGCTTCTGTGGGCGCATATGAATGCTCACAGAAACATCTTGCCTTGGGCACATGCGCCCAGGCAGAGGAAAAGTCAGAATGTCGCAAATTAACGCTCAAGACTTTGTTTTGAGGCGTAGCCTCACCCAGGATCGGGTCTTGGACTAGCGAGGACGCTGTTGTCACGACACACACCCACTGTGAGGGTACGAGTACGTAACAGCGCCCAGCCTACGCCGCAGTGTCGACGGTAGAACGCTGTTCTAAGTCTCTAACTAACCATCAACTCATGCAGTATATAGTGAACTCATCAAGATCAACTCCGAACGGAGGACAAGTATAAGATATGGTGTAACTCAATCACAGTCTAAGCACGATAAGATAACACCGAATATAACTGAGAAATTGAAGACAACAAAACTACTAATAAAAATAACAACAAACTCAAACAATCTCAAATACATCTCAAGTCTCAAATCTCTATATACAACTCCAGATCTAAACAGGAAAACTAAAACAAGACAGACTAACTAAACTCCCGATCACTCCTGAGTGTCGGGGCCATAGGTAGCTAAGCCATCTCCTGGTCTGTAAACTGTAGGGCATGTGTCCTCAGGACAATCATCTGTAAAATTTTCAACAGGTCCATTCAGGACAGGAACGAGCACATCTCATCCAGAAAATCCAAGTAATGACAAATACTATAAAACAGTTATAGACAGTTATATTGATGATAGTGGCAGTTTTATACAGGTAATGATGTAGAGAAATAGCAAAGGTACAAGGAAAGTAAGGTAATGAAAATAAAAGAAGAATGATGGCAAAGAAGACTGTAAAAAAAGATCTAGCTGAACTAGGGTAACATGTTATGAGTCCAATTTGTACAATGTAAGTTGAGTGTGATCCCAATGTGAGTCTAGTAAATGATTCTTGTACATGATGATTCTAGTAGATGATTCTTCTCAATGATTTGAGTGAAGTAATTCTTGTAAGATTCTTGTACACTAATCCTTGTAGGTGATTCTTGTAATGAGTACGGCACATCGCACGCTCGGCCAAGCGGTGATGGCTATCATTCTTGTAATACGGCACATCGCACGCTCGGCCAAGCGGCGATGGCTATCATTCTTGTTTGGTGATTCTTGTTGAATACGGCACATCGCATACCAGGCCCAGCAGCGATGGCTATCGTTCTTGTAATGATGATTCTTGTATGATTTGTACATTTAATACTTGTAGGTGTTTCGAGTAGATGAGTCTTGTGAGTGATTCGAGTAATAGGGTTAGACAAATCAAGTACATGTATTGCGAATAAATGAATCTAAAATATTAATACATGTTGTGACAGAGAATCAAATAGAACTATACTAGAACTGAATCACAGTAATCATCAAATAAATGAAAGAACTATCAGAGAATGTACTCGCCTGCTACTCTGAAAAGAGTAGTATAATATCAGATGTCTGCACCAGAGTCACAATGTCCTAAACAGAGAAATATAGGTTATAATGTGCTTAAAATAAGACCAATGAAGTCTATGATGCAATCTACATGATTCTAAGTCAATCTGGGCAAAAGTCAAACTCTAAGTCAACTCTGGTCAACTCTAGAAGTCAAACTAGGTCAATCAAGTCAAACCTAAGTCAAACTAGTCAAACGAGGCTATTCTAAGTCTAACTAGACTACACAGGTCTAATCTAGGCTCCACACTGACACACAGGCACAACCATAGGCCATAGGCTAAGAGACTAGGCCAATCTAGGTCAATTGGTCATATCCAGACTAAATGTTGACTTTTGGTCAACTCTAGTCAAACCTGGACTAGTCAAACTAAGTCAACTAGGTAAAACTTAGTCTAGTCAAGTCTCACTAGGCCTAACCAAGCCTAGACTAGCAAGCACACACCACATCTAGGTTATACAAGTCAACTATACCCTATACTGGCATTCAAGCCACACTCATAGGTAACGAGCCCTAGGCTATAGGCCCATAGGCTATATTACCTATAGCAAACACATATCTGCATATACACATTTAACATATATGTATCTAATATAAAATAGTACACACAATATAATATATAGGATACATGATAATATATGTGTCACATATATATATATACACATATGTATATACACATATACATTGAAGGATAGGAAAGGGCCACATGTGCATTTGTGTTCATGTGTGTGTGTGTGTGTGTGTGAGTACAAGAGGGTTATGTGTAACAAGTGTCATGAGAGTGTTATATAGCATATAAATACCTGTGTGTGTGGGGATGAGCATGTGATTCAATGTGTGCCAAATGTGCAAAGGAAATAGTATAGCATCTCAGTTTTTTTTTTCAAGATTAGGCATAGGTGTGTGCATACAAATAGGAATGTGTTTAGGGAAAAAGAATCAAATGACAGTTAGGTAAAGGAGTGTAGTGTGATAAAGTCAATAATGTGTATGATGTGAATGTGTGTGTACTCAGGAATTTAAATGACAATTAGAAGGTGTGTGAATTTTCAGAAAAACAGCAATGAATATGTGACAGTCATAACAATGTGGGATATTGGAAAACAGTGTTCATATGTTTCATTGATTTTCAGTTTGTGTGTGTTAGTCTAGAAGGTTAAAACAATGTGTGGCAGTGGGTGTGAGTCTATGAAAATTCTGAAAACAAGAGTGTAGGGTGATATGAATGGAAGGGCTGTTCTCAGTTCAGTTTCATCAAAATCTGTGTGTGTTGGTAGGCTCAAATCAGTTTTGTGACAAGTGCAATATGTGTGAAAACAGTGTGTCAATTAGGATGTGTGCGTGTGTGAATATGCATTGAGTGTACAGTGAACAGGAAATGTCAGTTTGAAACCTACTGTCGAACTACCTTACCTATCCCAACACAACCATATGAAATCCATCAATAACTAATACAATGTAACTTTAATCATGGCAATTTAAGCACTTAAGCAAACAGTAAAAAATGAATTTTAAAAGAACTTAAACTCAACTAATGACACTCAAAATGATATATAACATCATCTATATACTATAACAAAGAAATGTAAATGACAGTTCACTCATTCAAGCCTATAACAAAATCCCAAGGCCTAACAACCATTCAATCGAAATGAATAAAACACAAAGTAATCTAGTATACTCCTCTTAACAGTATTACATCTATGATCTGAAATTATACACCTAATCAAATTATCAAAAGGTTACAAAACCAGGAACTAGCTCCTAACTCTGATATTACCCGATACCAACTCATCCCCCAACCAAATTCGAATCAAACCAAGTAAAACACCAAATCAAACATGAAAAACCCAACTAGCAATATATAATACATATGTAGGAACCAATCCAGGGATTTAAACATCATTTAAATGGGTTAAACTGGGAATCCAAACTCAGAAATCAGAAACCATGAAACTGTATCTGAGAAAAACAGTAACCTAAGTTATCAGGGAAATCGAACACAAAAACCAAGGAAAACTAATTTATCAAGTGCATAAGTGTCATATACATATATGTGTCGTCCTTAGGGTCGTGTCCATGTGTCCTAGACTGGACATGAAGTGTCACAATCGAAAGGAAAAAAAAAAGGAGGACACAGTGTTCAGAAATTCCTCGTGCACGCGTGTCGATTAGCCTAGGACACGACACAGTGAATCATGGGTCACGTGCACGTGTCAGAGGGTAGAGGGGGTCTAGGGGTACGTGTGTGTCAGCCTGAAATGGGTCAACGTGTCGCCGTGTCCCTGATACGAACGCGTATCAGGACGTGCCTGTGCGCGTGTATGCGTGTGTGAATTTTCAGTGCGGGTCGATTATCTCCGTGCACACAAAACAAGAACCCACGAAATTTCGTAGGTGCCGTGTCAGACACTAGGGGAACGTGTCCACCAAATTTGGTGTCAAACCATCGCGTGTCGTGTCCGCAATCAGGGGCGAACAGCAGGGCAGCCGCACGGGCCTGTGCGCTTGTCGTGCACGACTTGCGTGTCAATTTTGGACACGAAATGTGCGCAAAACCCAACTCAGTCCTCAACAATATTAATGTACACATCAAGAGCTATCCAAATATATAATTTGTTTTGAAATACAATAACATTCAATCCATTGAGGCATTTCGTCGAACACCTAACATACCATACGACACGTGTCCGATACGGACACCAAACGGACACGAAATTTACCAAAATTTCAGGGACACCTCGGGAACTCCTAGATCTAGCCCTACATACAAAGAAAACTGAAATTTAAAACAATTTAAAGGGTTTTACCTATAGGTGCAAATTGCATGGAAAAGCTCCAAATGGGGGGTGTTCCTCTTGATGGCCAATTGCTCCAAATGGATCCAAAACTGAAATGGCTCTCCACCATCAGTCCAAAAACTCAATTTAGAACTCAATGCAAAAGACTAGGATGAAAAAGGAGATCAAATGAATAGAATGGGATTTTTTTTTGGAAGGGGGAAACTTACCTTTCTTTTCTCCAAGTGTAGGAATGATAAAAAGAGGCAAGCCCTAATGAACAAGTGTTTAAATAGGGTGGGGATCCCTATATGGCTGCTCATAGGTTCATTAATTAGGGTTAGGGTTCACTAAATGGCCCAGGGGCTTAAGTCATGATCAATTAAACCATTTAGTCATAAGCCATTTCATGAAATCACAAGCCATGACTTAAATTCACTAAACCAAATCCCCTCATTCTAAAACTATTCTCTAATGACTAAAATAGGTTAACTCAAGTTAGGCTAGGGTCACCATGGCTAGGGTTAGCTTCTAGGCTAGTCCACTAGGTCTCAACAAGTCAAAGTCAAAATAGAATTCACCAATTCAACAAATCACCAAATAATTCAACTAAGTCAAAATGACCAAATTACCCCTAGGCTAAAAATGATAATTAAACATCCTAATGACATGGTTAGGCTCTAGGTCATGCAGTCACAAGTCATGACTTAACCAGTTTTTAAATAGTTTAAAAATTAATAAAAATTACCAAAAATCATAATATGAAATGAATATCAATAAATAATAATTATAATTATAAAATTTCAAAATTACCCTCATTTAGAAAACTGGGTGTTACAATCCTACCCACCTTATAAAAATTTCGTCCTCGAAATTAAGATGATCGCACCTTTTCTAGGTCAAACCCCCAATCAATCAAAGTCGAAGCAATACAATCCTACTGGTTGTGATTTCACGGTCTCGAACAGGGTGGCTACGCTATCTAGGCAATCACAAGCAATATCCTGGCATGTACTAATGGAATCACACAACAAGATGGAAAGAAGAACAGGAAGACAGACCTGCTAACCCGTCACCCGTAGCGTCGGTCTACTCGACTGTCAGCACAGAAGCCCTGCCCCTCTGGGGTGTATCCCTCTGTTGGTACGGGGCACGGTGCCGCGCTACAGGTGGCCTAGCTCCCTCTATCTAATCCATGACACTCAAGTAATATCCACCCTGATATTCCACTCAAATTCTCTAGGGCACCATCTATATGGTATCTATCCTGCAATCTAATAATCATACCCGTCTATCCAGAACCATGTCACCAGAATCCTTGTCACACCAGTAAGTATGGCTGCGATAATCCATAGAGTCCACAACTAATGTACATACATCTAGAATCATGGTATTTAAAATTTTCGCATTGCCGCTAGCTTGGCTGCGAAAACCTTAAATTCCCACACCCGAGAAATATATCCAAAATCAGACTCTATCTCATCGCCCAACCAGCTGATATGGCTGTAGAAGACTCTAGATTCCATGACTGAGGCAACCTAGCCCATAATGTTATCTTGGTAGAAAATCAAGTCAATAATGAATACCAAGAATCCAATTCAACGATGAACAAGGAAGATAGACAGATACTGTCAGAATCAAATTTCAAGATAGTTTATAATGAGATTCTCAAGGGTCATCCCAGGAATCTTCTCAAGTAGTCCTAACTGTGATTGAGTGCCTCTCCGGTAAAGCCTATCTCTCAATCCTATCGCAGGCTCGCAGCAGTACAACTAAGTCGCCGTACTACCACGATATCGCACTAATGCGACTCTCGACCTGCATGGGCCACCACTAAAAACGTGTCACGACCCGCACCCACTGTGAGGGTACGAGTACGTAACAGCACCCAGCCTACGCCACAGTGTCGGCGGTAGAACGCTGTTCTAAGTCTCTAACTAACCATCAACTCATGCAGTATATAGTGTACTCATCAAGATCAACTCCGAACGGAGGACAAGTATAAGATATGGTGTAACTCAATCACAGTCTAAGCACGATAAGATAACACCGAATATAACTGAGAAATTGAAGACAACAAAACTACTAATAAAAATAACAACAAACTCAAACAATCTCAAATACATCTCAAGTCTCAAATCTCTATATACAACTCCAGATCTAAACAGGAAAACTAAAACAAGACTGACTAACTAAACTCCCGATCACTCCTGAGTGTCGGGGCCATAGGTAGCTAAGCCATCTCCTGGTCTGTAAACTGTAGGGCATGTGTCCTCAGGGCAATCATCTGTAAAATTTTCAACAGGTCCAGTCAGGACAGGAACGAGCACATCTCATCCAGAAAATCCAAGTAATGACAAATACTATAAAACAGTTATAGACAGTTATATTGATGATAGTGGCAGTTTTATACAGGTAATAATGTAGAGAAATAGCAAAGGTACAAGGAAAGTAAGGTAATGAAAATAAAAGAAGAATGATGGCAAAGAAGACTGTAAAAAAAGATCTAGCTAAACTAGGGTAACATGTTATGAGTCCAGTTTGTACAATGTAAGTTGAGTGTGATCCCAATGGGAGTCTAATACAATTTGAGTATAGTAAATGATTCTTGTACATGATGATTCTAGTAGATGATTCTTCTCAATGATTTGAGTGAAGTGATTCTTGTAAGATTCTTGTACACTAATCCTTGTAGGTGATTCTTGTAATGAGTACGGCACATCGCACGCTCGGCCAAGCGGTGATGGCTATCATTCTTGTAATACGGCACATCGCACGCTCGGCCAAGCGGCGATAGCTATCATTCTTGTTTGGTGATTCTTGTTGAATACGGCACATCGCATACCAGGCCCAGCAGCGATGGCTATCGTTCTTGTAATGATGATTCTTGTATGATTTGTACATTTAATACTTGTAGGTGTTTCGAGTAGATGAGTCTTGTGAGTGATTCGAGTAATAGGGTTAGACAAATCAAGTACATGTATTGCGAATAAATGAATCTAAAATATTAATACATGTTGTGACAGAGAATCAAATAGAACTATACTAGAACTGAATCACAGTAATCATCAAATAAATGAAAGAATTATCAGAGAATGTACTCGCCTGCTACTCTGAAAAGAGTAGTATAATATCAGATGTCTGCACCAGAGTCACAATGTCCTAAACAGAGAAATATAGGTTATAATGTGCTTAAAATAAGACCAATGAAGTCTATGATGCAATCTACATGATTCTAAGTCAATCTGGGCAAAAGTCAAACTCTAAGTCAACTCTGGTCAACTCTAGAAGTCAAACTAGGTCAATCAAGTCAAACCTAAGTCAAACTAGTCAAACGAGGCTATTCTAAGTCTAACTAGACTACACAAGTCTAATCTAGGCTCCACACTGACACACAGGCACAACCATAGGCCATAGGCTAGAGACTAGGCCAATCTAGGTCAATTGGTCATATCCAGACTAAATGTTGACTTTTGGTCAACTCTAGTCAAACCTGGACTAGTCAAACTAAGTCAACTAGGTAAAACTTAGTCTAGTCAAGTCTCACTAGGCCTAACCAAGCCTAGACTAGCAAGCACACACCACATCTAGGTTATACAAGTCAACTATACCCTATACTGGCATTCAAGCCACACTCATAGGTAACAAGCCCTAGGCTATAGGCCCATAGGCTATATTACCTATAGCAAACACATATCTGCATATACACATTTAACATATATGTATCTAATATAAAATAGTACACACAATATAATATATAGGATACATGATAATATATGTGTCACGTATATATATACACATATGTATATACACATATACATTGAAGGATAGGAAAGGGCCACATGTGCATTTGTGTTCATGTGTGTGTGTGTGTGTGTGAGTACAAGAGGGTTGTGTGTAACAAGTGTCATGAGAGTGTTATATAGCATATAAATACCTGTGTGTGTGGGGATGAGCATGTGATTCAATGTGTGCCAAATGTGCAAAGGAAATAGTATAGCATCTCATTTTTTTTTTCAAGATTAGGCATAGGTGTGTGCATACAAATAGGAATGTGTTTAGGGAAAAAGAATCAAATGACAGTTAGGTAAAGGAGTGTAGTGTGATAAAGTCAATAATGTGTATGATGTGAATGTGTGTGTACTCAGGAATTTAAATGACAATTAGAAGGTGTGTGAATTTTCAGAAAAACAGCAATGAATATGTGACAGTCATAACAATGTGGGATATTGGAAAACAGTGTTCATATGTTTCATTGATTTTCAGTTTGTGTGTGTTAGTCTAGAAGGTTAAAACAATGTGTGGCAGTGGGTGTGAGTCTATGAAAATTCTGAAAACAAGAGTGTAGGGTGATATGAATGGAAGGGCTGTTCTCAGTTCAGTTTCATCAAAATCTGTGTGTGTTGGTAGGCTCAAATCAGTTTTGTGACAAGTGCAATATGTGTGAAAACAGTGTGTCAATTAGGATGTGTGCGTGTGTGAATATGCATTGAGTGTACAGTCAACAGGAAATGTCAGTTTGAAACCCACTGTCGAACTACCTTACCTATCCCAACACAACCATATGAAATCCATCAATAACTAATACAATGTAACTTTAATCATGGCAATTTAAGCACTTAATCAAACAGTAAAAAATGAATTTTAAAAGAACTTAAACTCAGCTAATGACACTCAAAATGATATATAACATCATCTATATACTATAACAGAGAAATGTAAATGACAGTTCACTCATTCAAGCCTATAACAAAATCCCAAGGCCTAACAACCATTCAATCGAAATGAATAAAACACAAAGTAATTTAGTATACTCCTCTTAACAGTATTACATCTATGATCTGAAATTATACACCTAATCAAATTATCAAAAGGTTACAAAACCAGGAACTAGCTCCTAACTCTGATATTACCCGATACCAACTCATCCCCCAACCAAATTCGAATCAAACCAAGTAAAACACCAAATCAAACATGAAAAACCCAACTAGCAATATATAATACATATGTAGGAACCAATCCAGGGATTTAAACATCATTTAAATGGGTTAAACTGGGAATCCAAACTCAGAAATCAGAAACCATGAAACTGTATCAGAGAAAAACAGTAACCTAAGTTATCAGGGAAATCGAACACAAAAACCAAGGAAAACTAATTTATCAAGTGCACAAGTGTCATATACATATATGTGTCGTCCTTAGGGTCGTGTCCATGTGTCCTAGACTGGACACGAAGTGTCACAATCGAAAGGAAAAAAACAGGAAGACACAGTGTTCAGAAATTCCTAGTGCACGCGTGTCGATTAGCCTAGGACACGACACAGTGAATCATGGGTCACGTGCACGTGTCAGAGGGTAGAGGGGGTCTAGGGGTACGTGTGTGTCAGCCTGAAATGGGTCAACGTGTTGCCGTGTCCCTGATACGAACGCGTATCAGGACGTGCCTGTGCGCGTGTATGCGTGTGTGAATTTTCAGTGCGGGTCGATTATCTCCGTGCACACAAAACAAGAACCCACGAAATTTTGTAGGTGCCGTGTCAGACACTAGGGGAACGTGTCCACAAAATTTGGTGTCAAACCATTGTGAGTCGTGTCCGCAATTAGGGTCGAGCAGCAGGGCAGCCGCACGGGCCTGTGCGCTGTGTCGTGCACGACTTGCGTGTCCATTTTGGACACGAAATGTGCACAAAACCCAACTCAGTCCTCAACAATATTAATGTACACATCAAGAGCTATCCAAATATATAATTTGTTTTGAAATACAATAACATTCAATCCATTGAGGCATTTCGTCGAACACCTAACATACCATAAGACACGTGTCCGATACCGACACCAAACGGACACGAAATTCACCCAAATTTCATGGACACCTAGGGAACTCCTAGATCTAGCCCTACATGCAAAGAAAACTGAAATTTAAAACAATTTAAAGGGTTTTACCTATAGGTGCAAATTGCATGGAAAAGCTCCAAATGGGGGGTGTTCCTCTTGATGGCCAATTGCTCCAAATGGATCCAAAACTGAAATGGCTCTCCACCATCAGTCCAAAAACTCAATTTAGAACTCAATGCAAAAGACTAGGATGAAAAAGGAGATCAAATGAATAGAATGGGATTTTTTTTGGAAGGGGGAAACTTACCTTTCTTTTCTCCAAGTGTAGGAATGATAAAAAGAGGCAAGCCCTAATGAACAAGTGTTTAAATAGGGTGGGGATCCCTATATGGCTGCTCATAGGTTCATTAATTAGGGTTAGGGTTCACTAAATGGCCCATGGGCTTAAGTCATGATCAATTAAACCATTTAGTCATAAGCCATTTCATGAAATCACAAGCCATGACTTAAATTCACTAAACCAAATCCCCTCATTCTAAAACTATTCTCTAATGACTAAAATAGGTTAACTCAAGTTAGGCTAGGGTCACCATGGCTAGGGTTAGCTTCTAGGCTAGTCCACTAGGTCTCAACAAGTCAAAGTCAAAATAGAATTCACCAATTCAACAAATCACCAAATAATTCAACTAAGTCAAAATGACCAAATTACCCCTAGGCTAAAAATGATAATTAAACATCCTAATGACATGGTTAGGCTCTAGGTCATGCAGTCTCTCAGGTTTCACTAACAACACATCAAAATCACAAGTCATGACTTAACCAGTTTTTAAATAGTTTAAAAATTAATAAAATCACCAAAAATCATAATATGAAATGAATATCAATAAATAATAATTATAATTATAAAATTTCAAAATTACCCTCATTTGGAAAACTGGGTCTTACAGCTGTCGCAGGAGAAGAGTCACTCGGTGCGGCCCCCTTGCCCTTCGAAGATCTCTTGGCGGCCTTGGGAGACATGGTTCGTGTAGAGAAGAGATGAAAAGTCTTTTGAAAGTTTTGAAGGAAAAGAGAGTAATGAATCTTCTCTCTTCAAGGCCTATTTATAGGCATAGGCCAAACACTATGTGCCCACTACTCCTATGCGCCTATGCGCCCACTACATACTATGTGCCCACTACGGCTTATGCGCTCATATGAAGACCCAGTCTCTTGCACATTATGCGACTACCACTTGCTGACGTGGACAACGCATGAAGGATGGACCTCTTCAAATTCCACTCCGATGAATCTGTCAGTTCAGATTTTCAAGGAAGATCTCAACAGCCGTCTCTCTGACAGTCTGGCCAAACTCTATATGCCCAAAGGGAGAGCTATACTATGCGCCCATTACATCACGAGAAGACGGTCCATGCTTCTTTCAAAGTATTTCGAACTCGTTCAAGTATCGAAAACTTTGAAGGGGGTCTTGTAGAAGCATAAAAATTTAGCATTCTTGACAACCATGCACCCAAGCCAGGGAGTCATATGCACCCAAGCCAGGGAGACATATGCGCCCAAGCCAGGATAGCCCACATGCGCCCAAGTCACCAGAGCAAGCTATGCGCCCATGTTGATGGCATACACCCCCTATACGCCCACTCTGGACTCCTCCAGAAGGGGGCGCATAGCCCTGTTTCAGGCTATGCGCCCAGTCAGGACAGCCCCCCGACTCGGTCAACACCCACAATCAATCGTGCATCAAAGCATACGGCCACATCAGCCTCCACGAGCAGTTGTGTACCGAAGCATGCGGCCATGTCAACCCTACGATCATGCTGTCTGCTTGCACCTACACTCTATGCACCCAAAGCAGGACTATGCACCCACATGAAAATTAGTATATTTTCTCATATGGGCGTATAACATCATTCCAGCATGAAAATAACTATAAAAAGGGGTCTCATACCTCTTCAATAGAGAGAACGGAGAGCATTTCAAGAGCCAAATTGCTGTCCTTTTTGCCAGTGAGCCGAGAGTTAGCAATTTTCTTAGGTTTTCTCCCACTTTTGTAATCGGAGTGTCAACAGAGTAAAGGAGCAACTGTCGCTCGATCTCCATCGTCCCATTCCCCAGAATTCTTTTTGTACTCAGGGATCCTCAGCGTAGGATCTCTCAGGCGTACTCGATTTGTGGAACCTTGCGCCAATAAGAAAAGATAGCGTTTCTTCTTTTTTGTGTGTGTCCAAAAGCCCCTGCACCTGCACCAGCACCCGCTCCGACATTAGGCACTATCCGTGGCTATCGACAAATAAACTCAAAGAAATTTGAGGGCAAAGAGACGCCAGAGGAGGTCACCGCATGGATCATCAGCACTCAGAAGCTTCTCGATTCTTCACAGCTACCGGAGGATTTATGGATGACATCCTTTCGGACCCAGCCCGAAGGATATGCGCATCACTGTGGGGAGTCAATCGAACGAGACATTGGCAGAGATCAGACTTGCGAGCAGTTCTTGGAGTATTTCAATGCAAAATACTTCTCTGCTATAGTTCGAGACACTCTCTACGATCAGTTCCTCCATCTCAAGCAGGGCAATATGACCGTAGACGAGTATGACACTGAGTTCAATTGCCTTAGTCATTTTGGTACCGTTTGATCCCGAAAGATATGGAGAAGGCGAGGAGATTTCATTATAGATTGATGTAGGAGCTCCAGATATAAACTATCGTACACTCCAAACTTCTACCCGAGTTCTGTCTTCCATAACTCTGTAAATGAAGAGATTTCCAATTCATTTTCACACAATATATTCACTTCTCTTCTCTTTTATTCCATTTAGAGTTCTTAAAGCTTTTTAATCTTCCTAAGCTAAGCCTTACGACTCCTAGCCAAGCAAATGCCAGTTCAGTTCGATCTAGAAGTTTGGTTCGAGTTGTAAGAAGGCTTGAAAACAATTTTGTTTTTATACCAGTTTTAAAGTCGGCAAGTCCTTCGTATTAAAGCTTGCATTGTGAAGTTGCTCGTGTCTTCGGATCAAAGCACGAGGTGTCTGTAAGATGTCCCAAGTGCTTTGAATCAAAGCTTGTGTTCCACTGTATAGTGGATTAAACATCGAGCAAGAATTCTCGAGACTGGACTATTCCTCTCAGAGAAAAATCAGTATTTAAACCTCGATGTTTGTGTTTGTTTTTCTGAACTTTTAATTTACGCATTTATTGTTGGTTACTGCAAGTATCTGTTTACTTTCTGCTAAAAAATTTAATTAGTTATTATTATTTTTGCTGCACACATGCACTCTAACACCCCCTCCCCCTCTAGATATTCTAAACGATTCCTACAAAAGCAAGAACAAAATAATACAAAAAAGTACATAATATTGAAATATACATGTTGAAAATACATTTATGAAACAGATCCAACATGATACAACTCTCTGACTAAAGTATAACCGGAATAATCATGTAAATACATATACTGAACTAAAAGAAATGTACATGAAGATAAATAGATCAGAGTATCTACTATCGAGATAAAAATATAGTAAGAATCCCAAAGCGAGAGATTTTGTGGATTTTTATTTATTTTATATGATTTTTATATATTAAATCATATTTTATTTTTAATTATGGCTATATAAGCAATTTGTCGTAGCTTTAATTTTTGAAGCACAATATTGAACAATTCCTCGAAACAAGTTCCATATTCACGTTCTAGACGAGTCCACCTTCATTTTGGTATATCATATCTCACTCAAACATGTTCACTTATACTACATATTTCTTGCACAACCTTGGGGTCAAAATAGTCATTTTACCCTTCGTCGTAATTTCGATGTATTTTTTCAACTCCGGTTTGAGGCCAAAACACGATCCAAACTTTTTGACTTAATACATAGTTTTGACCTATTTTGAGCTACACACTTGCTAATGGTGACACTCAATTGGGTTCCCATGTGCTATTTATTTTTAAGTGACACACAAGTCAAAACTATAGACATATTGGACTCTAATCGATCACAAAAATTTCACCAACCCAAAACTTGTCCAACTAGGGACACATGGAGCCTATTCTAGGGTACACTAACCTATTAGACATATTTAGATTAATTTATATGAATAAATATATAGCCACATTAATTCAAATCTAATTTAAACCAACTTCATAATAACTTTCCTATTTTGGACTCGATTTAAATCCTAGAAGATAGAACTTTGTGTATATTTTAAAATATGCAACCAAATCCTACCAAACAAAGTTCTATCAAATCCCAACCCTTAAAATATTAAAATTTATATTTAAATTAGCTTGGCCAGCCCCATATCCTATTCTCCCCATAAATCGAGCGCACAAGTTTCTTTTCCCATATTTTCGTACATATTTTTCTACCCAACAGAAACTCATTACCCCAACCTCTTTCAACCCTCCTACCATCTTCATCTTGGCTCTAGGACACCCTCCTAACACCCCAGCACCTTCCTGAGGAGCCTCAATGTCACGACCCGCTGCCAAATAATCGAGTACGAATCGAGTCATGCCCGGCCTACGATGTTGTTGACAACGGTAGTCAGCCGTCTAGTATAGTCATCATCAAAAATCATGTAACTCATCATAGCATCTATCATGAATATACTACTACTGTCCATCACAGATCACTATTTAGCAGTTATTACAGCCTTTTACATGAATGCCCGGGTACAAAATTGGTAGTAAAAGATAAAGGCTAAATAAGTCTGCTACATCCTCAATCTCAATACAACATATCAAATCCTATACAAACATCTAAAGGCAAGATATATATAATCCTGCTGAGCATCAGGAGTGAGCTCCGTTGCTAGGTCTCCATGCTGGTCATAATCCTCTACATGAGCAGTCTCACATGTAATCAACGATCCTGTTAGAAAAAGAGCAAAGTACATAGTAGCTCAACCACTCACGATAGAGTATCAAAGGAAATAATAAGAACTAATGATAAGTAAAGAAAATAACTGACATATGCACTAACTACATGAATCATGCATAAGAACACCGTCAAGCATGTAGGGCTATCAAGTCAAGAGTATAGAGTAATGGTATGCTAGCAGGCAAGTATAGGTGTAAGGCATACCATGTACGCTATACTAACAGGAATAAGGTATATAGCAACGATATGCTATCGGGCATGTCTAGTGTAAGGCATATCATGTACTATATACTAGTAGTCACGTAAACAAGCGTATTATATAGTACAATAATATACTAGCAGTCATGTATAGGTATAAGGTATATCATGTACTATATACTATCAATCAAGTATACGCTCAGGATTAGGTGACTACATGCTTTATAATGTTCTTCCCACCCCGATACGACATGACACGATGACATGCAAGCAAGTAAAATTAAATAATAGAAAACTGGTGCAACATGATATGCATGCAATGTGTTGATTGAGTACAAGTACTTGCCTTCCCTTCTGAGAATGACTATGTCTTCTAATCACCTATAAATAGAAAATAAGATTTAGAAATATTCTAAATACCCTTAACCTAATCAATAAATTCCTAATTTGACCACCCCTTAGCTATAGTTAATATCACAAATCAATCTAACTAGTAGAATCTTTTACTGGTTAGCAAACTCATTAACTTTAAACTATAACAATATGTTACCACCTAGGTGGCTAACTCCATCTGTAGTCATAGTAAACTTAAATCAACCCATCTTCAACTCGGCTTGACTGAACCCATCTCTACCAATTGGTGAAGCATGCAAAGATATTGCAGTCTGGTCTATGTCATCATAGCCCACTAAACTAAAATGAACAAGTAGGCCCATGAAATGGCTTAACCTAAGCCGAGCTCAAGTATAGCCCTAAATTCCACCTATGGCCATGCACAGCCTAACTTAAAGACTTAAGCCAATACACAACTCTTTTAAGCAGTCACTGCTTCCTATTTTCAAATACTTGACCTGACCTAATGGTCAAGCTACTGTACTTACATTCAAACCTTCGTTCAATCTGCTACTTGCAATAATCAAACTGTCCTCTATAAAACAAAGCTAGTGTCCCTGTATCCTGCCACCCGATGTCAGTAGGATACAAAGGTGGTGTCCTCCATATCTTCCGGTGTCCTCCAATATGAATACACGATAGTCCCAACCCATTACAATGATTTACCAACACAATATGTATTAATTCCACAAAAGTAATTAGGTAGATTTATACCTATATCGAGAGAAGGTAAACAGTAGTATCCAAAGAGTCCGACAAGCTCCCTCTCGTGTCCAAAATGATGTAAAGACTGATTCGGTCATAATATAGAACACCCCATGCACATGAATAAGAACGAGCTTGATATCACTTTGTCATTGTAGAAGCATAAAAATCTCAGTTGGCAATATTCCTCTACCACAGTGCAAATATACAACTGTGCAGACAGAGTGTTAAAAAGACAAAACGGAAGATATGGAAGAAAGTTCTTTTATTATCAGGTCTACAAAGGTCTAGTACATACTCATCAAGGCTACATATAAAGGACCAATCCTATTCTTCTACAAAGGATCGATTACAGATTTAGCAAAGCCTAGAGGAGTCTACAAGGGGTTTAGTCGTCGTCAAAGCGCAGTCCCCCTTCTTCTCGGTACGCATACTGGAAGATTGATCCCTATTGAAGCGTATTCTGACTTTCTTGTGGGCGCAACCCTCCAAAAGCGCATCAGCTACTTGATTGAAGTGAGCAATGTCCTGAAGCAGCAATTGGCCTGGGTTTTCAGAAGGAACAGAAGGTTTCAAAAGCCAAGAATGGGCAGGGCATAGCACAACCTATGGCTCTTCGGGTTGGCCATCCACCCACAAGCTAGGTCGTCAGGACCTCGAAGACCTCCAAGACGTCGCCCAGGTTCGAACTCCTCATGAGAAGCATTCTCGCATGTTCCAAGGCTCATCAACAGTTCTTCTACGAAGGCATAGCCCCTTTGAATGAAGGAATCCTCAACCAAAATCTGACGTAGGCAAGGCCAACCGCCGCTCGAAGCTAAGTCTGGATCCAGCATGGTATTGAAGGACAAGAAGAGGAAGAAGACGTGGCTCTTCAGAAGAAACTCCCCCTTTATATAGGACGGGAGTGGTCCAAAACGTAGGTCACATGGCTGACGGTCAAAGCTTCCACATTAATGGGATGAAGCTAGGACTCAGCACGATGAACCTCATCACATAAAGTTCATTCGACTAAGTCCTAGTCTATCCTAGGACCCCTTGAAATTCTCCAAGTAACAGTGGCAATTAAGAGGGAGTCATTCATTAAGGGGAGGTCATTCATTACTCTTTAAAAGAAGACTTCAGAGCTAATGCCTTCAATCTAGAGGCGCAGTTACATTACTGCGCCAATCTCAGGCGTAGACTGGTGATGTTTTCACATCACCTCAACTCCAACGGTGCAGTACTCTGCTCCGACCCAGAAGCTCAACTACCTTTCGTCAGAGACTTGGGAGATACTATTGCATCTAACACAAGTCCGCCTGCCGCTCCAAAAGCACAGTAACCTCGTCATCCTGAACTACAAGTATAAAACCCCTAAATTCTAAAAAAAATTACTTAATATATTTTACAGTATTCCTTTACTCTTTTATTGGAGTTTTTATTGTTGTTAACATTTTGGTAGCAAGTTAAATGATGCATGCACACATTGCATGTATGAGTTATATATATATTTCAAAAAAATGTTTTTATTAATTATGAATATTTTTAAGGATTTTATTTGAAGTTTATAACATTTTTAATAATTATTAGTAGCCTTGTAATAAATTGGATATTTTATTTAATTGTCATGTTATAATCAAAATAGGGTTAATTGTGCAAAATAAGTCTTCTAATACCATAAGAAATTGTAACGCCCCAGTCCCAAAATACGTAGGACTAGGATACGTATACATGCCAGCTACACATCGAGAGGACTCCAGCCCAGCTTGAATACGTATAAGTTGTCTGGTTTTCTAAAGCAATCTATCCATTCAACTACAAATATCTCAATCCACTGAAGATAAACTCTTGTACAAACCAAGTAAACTAATGCTGGTCAGACATTAGCAAACCGGTTACTACAAGTAACAAGAAAAGATAATATACAATAAAGTGGACCAGACTCTAATGCAATTATCTTAAACAAGCTTCTAATGAAAGATAAAGCTTGTGAAACTAGGCTATACAGCAACAATGTCAAAGTAATAAAATATAGGACGAGTGTGAAAAGATATGAACTAAATATACCTAAAATTCCTAAGAAACAATCAATTCTCTAATGAATTCTACCTCGATCACTTCAGCTAATACCTGGAGAGATCACCAGGTCCTCAGAGGACTAGCAAGACACATAATATACTTGCCTACTTTAACAGTTTTAACATGCAAGGAAGGATAGGAAATAGTTCAAGAAATAAAGACTGTTGAGTAGTAAAAGAATAAAATATAAGGAAATGGCATGCCGTCGAGAATCGTGCTGATAAACATGACTAAGAATAAATCGGAGTAAACCGCAGCTCAGTGGGGACTCACGGTCCTATAGATCACAGCTCAGTGGTGGCTCATAACCTATAGTAAGTCTCTATCGCAGCTCAGTGGGGGCTCACAACAGAGAGTAGTCAAGTATAGTCATCGTCTATCACAAGGTCCTCGCCTAGAACTACGAGTCAAGTCAAGATGCCAACAAGTCAAGTCCATCTCAATTATGTCAAAGGGACGCGACAAAGGCTAAGTAATACTATCACTAGACATGAACACGATAGAAAAATATGCCTAGTTACATGAGAAAAGAAAGAGTAATAATCTACGTGCACGTAAAACTAGAAAGTATCCATAATACGAAGCAGGAGAGAAATGTGTACCAAGTGAGACACAAAAGAATGGCAGTATAGAATAGCATGTAAGTACTGTAAATTTTGGCAAGGTGTACTTGCCTGAGGGTTGCACGGAGGACAAACAATATATCGCCATTCAACAAGTCAGAAAGTCCAAGTCTCAGAACTTCCTCCAGAAGCTGTAATAGATGTTACCAACATTTCCAGATTAGTCAAAGTAGCTAGAATTTTCTGTCCTTAAGTCCAATTCTGGACACAGGGGCAAAACGGTAATTTTGGGTCAAAACGGTGTCCGCCATTGGGCCCGCTTTGCATCGAAAAGCGCGCCAGAGTCAATGGTGTCTAAAGTCGTCAAACTATATGTCTAAGAATTCGTTTTGATGATAAGAACCCAACAGTATGTCCAATTTTGAATTCCGGTGGGCCGTGCACAAAATCGCCCGCTAAGTCGAATCGTGGGGCCCGCAAAAAGGCGATCCGGTCAACTGTCTCAGAATCGGACCAAACTTGGCATACAGGACCAGAAAAATAATACGGTCCTGCTAGCGCAAGTTTCGTCTCGATCTAACGAACGTACACAAAGTAATTGGAAAATTTCAAAAAAGGTCGATACGGTGAATTTCGACGGATACGCATCAAATTTGTCGCGCACACACAACCAATTTGAATTCCGTCAAAGCCTACACGTCCGTGAAGTCGATACGCACCTTTCGATGATTTCGGTTTGCGACCACGTCACCCGGTTTGTCGGGACGAACCCCGTATCTTGGAAAACTTTAACCTAATTTTGAACATGAACTAGTAGTCACAAAAATAAACTAATTAATGGGTTTTAATCTCGGTTAGGTTGTCTATAAATCTATTAAGGTGGATTTCGAAATTGATTAATGGTTTGAAAGAAATCGAGACTCAAACTAGGGACTTTGGGACAGTCTCTATACCCAGGAATTCGAGATTTTTCTCGATTTTTGCGCTCGATTCTCGTCACAGCGAAATAAATTTTCTACTTGAAGGGAAGCAAAGTCGTATAGGTTAGGATCTTACCCGAAGAATCGGATTGAAAATTGGTCCAGTGAGCATCGCGTAAACCCGCTGCAAAGTTGCCTTGGCGCAGACTGCTGCTGCTGTTACTGTTGTGCGCTGTTGCTGTCCGCGCGGCCTCCGGCAGCCCTGGCCTGCTAGCGGCGAATTACGGCGGCGCGCGGGGGTGCGACGAAGGTCGTAGCATCGTCGTGGTTCGCGAGGGTGGCACTGGGAATCGAAGGTTTAGGGTTTCGTCCGCCGTTCCTTCCCTACGCTTATATATGCTCTGTTCGTTGGGCTTGCGGAGTTGGTTTCCTGGGCTCGGGTGAGTATGGGATTTGCATCTCGCGAGAAATTCAATTTCTCACGAGATAAGGTTTTAGTTTTTTTCTTCTTCTATATATGTATATCTATATATATCTATATATGCACCCCTATATATTTATATTTCTATAAAAATATCCAATCAAATCAAAATATAATCCTAATAACACTTTTTCTAGTGTTGGGCTTACCCAAAATGTTTGTACATATATATATATATAAATCCATTTACAAATGTATTAACAATGAATCTATTATTTAATAACAATAATAATAACAATAATAATAACCATGATAACAAACTAAAATAAAACTTAATAGGCATACTATTTGGTCACACATTATACTCCTAATTTAATTGGTCCATCGTAAATCGAGCAAATATTCTAAAAAGGCCCTATAAATATTAATAATACTTATATTATATATATAACAATATTTAGAAAATAAAAAATATATATATATATATAACAATATTTAGAAAATATTTGTTAGTCCCTTAAAAATGAAATACGAAATATATGTATATACAATATACATCTATCTGGACGCCTTTGGACACACTGCATGACTACATGGGCTCATGTTTGGTTCGGGTCACATCTGGACTCACAACCTGATCTCCTAAAAGTCATAATTTAATAATAAATAATTAAATCATTTATAGGGGTCAAGTCACAACTTTAACTGGTTTTCCTAGTAAGGACACAATTATTGTCGAGTCTTTCCTAGCATGGCTAAAGCATTAGTCACAGCATACAACTACACTATCCGTGCCAAAATTCTTGGTGGATATGCATCTCTAACTTAACCATGACTAAGGCCATAAATAAATATGGTATTAGGCTATTATAAATATAATTATATATTTACGAAATTGTATTTAAATCTATTTGGCCTAAAATAAACTCAAAGATAACTCTACTAAATCATCTACTAAGTCATGGCAACCTAAGTGGCTCTACCAAGTGGGTTGGCTAGGTTAGGGTCCAAATATTTTTTTTAATTTAATCGAACACTAAGAGTCAACCAATAAGTCTCTTATGCCATTCGCAATTAAATAGCACATGGAGACTCGATTGAGTAGCACACCATTGGCATGTGTGTCGTCGGCTCAAAATGGGTCAAAACCATATATTGGGTCAAATAGTTTTGATCTATGTCGAGTTTCGAACTCACGTGGGAAGCTAGGTCTAGAATTATGGTAAATAATCTAATTGCCTAAATTTGACCCGAAGTTGCACGAAGTCAAAAGGATGCTAGGGGACAAATTTGGATGGGACATGATATACCAAATTGAAGGTCATCCTGTCTACTACAAAAATTATGAAGGACGTTTCAATAGATGGGTATGTCTTGTGCCCCAAAAATCAAAGACACGAAAAAATACATATAAAATCCTAATTAAATATACAATATAACATAATAATTAGAAATACTATAAAATAAAATAAAAAAATAATTGCCAAAAATTAGGGTCCTCACAATCTACCCACCTTAAAAGAATTTCGTCCTCGAAATTAAAATAAGACTCACTAACAAAGAACCGTGCTAGGGTAACTATGAATAGTTTAAGGGATACGCTAGGTCACTACAGTGTCTCCTAATAAGTTAAGTAATAATCAAGCCTGAACAATTTGGATTTGCAACATCTATATCGTAAAACTATAGATCGTTATCTCTAGTGGCTCTTCTTGGTACTGGCGGTCTTGCAATAATCATGTTGTAGGCTTGTCCCTCCTAACCATACTATTATCACAATTATATGAGTCTCCTTTTACCTAACCAAGCTAAGTGTTACCTACTAATCCGTCTAATTCTAACTTTACACTAACAAGGTATAATAGTAAATGGGTTAGGTTAGACTATGTCTACTTTATTCTTGTAGGGGGTCAATCATTACACTAAAACTACCACCCTTTTTCTCTATCGAGTGACTACCACAAGGACGTTACCTAGTACGATCATCTATTTATTTATATATTAAGGACATCTACCACCTTTGGATAAACTACCTCATCAAACACATGATGCCCTATGGCATATGTCTTCTCTAATCCCCATTATCTATCAAGCAATCACAATACAATAAGCAGACTAACTTACACTATAACTTAAGAATTTCTGATAAATCCTATATAGCTCGATTATTCGTCACTCCAAAATAGGAAGGGACGAGAAGCAATGATACGAGAAAACAAAGGAAGAGTAATCGAGAGCAAATACGAAGTTCAAGGGTGGTAGAGAAATTTCTAAAAGATTTGTCAATGCAATTGTGGATTGAGATTCCTAATGTTTTAATCAGGTCGCAATCTCGCTCGGTACAGTAATGTAACCGAAACGGCTAACTCGACCTGCATGGGCCACCACAAAAACATGTAATGCCCCAGTCCTAAAATACGTAGGACTAGGATACGTATACATGACAGATACGCATCGAGAGGACTCCAGCCCAGCTCAAATACGTATAAGCTGTCTGGTTTTCTAAAGCAATCTATCCATTCAACTATAAATATCTCAATCCACTGAAGATAAACTCTTGTACAAACCAAGTAAACTAATGTTGGTTAGACATTAGCAAACCGGTTACTACGAGTAACAAAAAAAGATAATATACAATAAAGTGGACCAGACTCTAATGCAATTATCATGAACAAGCTTCTAATGAAATATAAAGCTTGTAAAACTAGGCTATACAGCAGCAATCTCAAAATAATAAAATATAGGACGAGTGTGAAAAGATATGAACTAAATATACCTGAAATTCCTGAGAAACAATCAATTCTCCAATGAATTCTACCTCGACCACTTCAGCTAATACCTGGAGAGATCACCAGGTCTTTAGAGGACTAGCAAGACACATAATATACATGCCTACTTTAACAGTTTTAACATGCAAGGAAAGATAGGAAATAGTTCAAGAAATAAAGACTACAGAGTAGTACAAAAATAAATATAAGGAAATGGCATGCCGTCGAGAATCGTACTGATAAACATGACTAAGAATAAATCGGAGTAAACCGCAGCTCAGTAGGGACTCACGGTCCTATAGATCACAGCTCAGTGGGGGCTCACAACCTATAGTAAGTCTCTATCGCAGCTCACAACAGAGAGTAGTCAAGTATAGTCATCGTCTATCACAAGGTCCTCGCCTAAAACTACGAGTCAAATCAAGTCAAGATGTCAACAAGTCAAGTCCATTTCAATTATGTCAAAGGGATACAAAAGAGGCTAAGCAATACTATCACTAGACATGAACACGATAGAAAAATATGGCTAGTAACATGAGAAAAGAAAGAGTAATAATCTACGTGCACGTAAAACTAAAAAGTATCCATGATATGAAGCAAGAGAGAAATGTGGACCAAGTGAGACATAAAAGAATGGCAGTATAGAAAAGCATGTAAGTGCTGTAAAGTTTGGCAAGGTGTACTTGCCTGAGGGTTGCACGGAGAACATCGCCAATCAACAAGTCAGAAAGTCCAAGTTCCACAACTGCCTCCAGAAGCTGTAATAGATGTTACCAACGTTTCCAGATTAGTCAAACTAGCTAGGATTGCCTATCCATAAGTCCAATTCTAGACACAGGGGTAAAATGGTAATTTTGGGTCAAAATGGTGTCCGCCACTGGGCCCGCTTTTCACCGAAAAGCGTGCCAAAGTCAATGGTCTCTAAAGTCGTCAAACTATATATCTACTAATTCATTTTGATGATACGAACCCAATGGTATGTCCAATTTTGGATCCCGGTGGGCCGTGCACAAAATCGCCCGTTGAGACGGATCGTAGGGTCCGCAAAATGACGATCCGGTCAACTGTCTCGGAATCGGACCAAACATGGCATACAGGACCGAAAAAATGATACGGTCCTGCTGGTGTAAGTTTTGTCTCGATCTGGCAAACGTGCACAAAGTAATTATGGAATTTCGAAAAAGACCGATACGGTGAATTTCGACGGATACGCATCAAATTCGTCGCGCACACACAACCAATTTGAATTCCGTCAAAGCCCACACGTTCGCGAAGTCGATACGCACCTTTCGATGCTTTCGGTTCGCGACCACGTCACCCGGTTTGTCAGGACGGACCCCGTATCGAAAAATTTTGTGTTTTAAAAAATAGATTTTTGGAAAACTTTAACCTAATTTTGAACAGGAACTAATAGTCACAAAAATAAACTAATTAATGGGTTTTAATCTCGGTTAGGTTGTCTATAAATCTATTCAGGTGGATTTCAAAATTGATTAATGGTTTGAAAGAAATCGAGACTCAAACTAGGGACTTTGGGACAGTCTCTATACCCAGGAATTCGAGATTTTTCTCGATTTTTGCACTCGATTCTCCTCGCGTACACAGCGAAATAAAATTTTCTACTTAAAGGGAAGCAAAGTCGTATAGGTTAGGATCTTACCCGAAGAATCGGATTGAAAATTGGTCGAGTGAGTATCGCGTAAAACCGCTGCAAAGTTTCCTTGGCGCGGACTACTGCTGCTGTTACTGTTGCGCGTTGCTGCTGTCCGCGCGGCCTCTGGTGGCCCTGGCCTGCCGGCGGCGACTCGCGGCGACGCCCAGGGGTGCGACGAAGGTCGTAGCATCGTCGGGGTTCATGAGGGTGGCACTGGAAATCGAAGGTTTAGGGTTTCATCCGCCGTTCCTTCCCTACGCTTATATATGCTCTGTTCGTTGGGCTTGCGGAGTTGGTTTCCTGGGCTCGGGTGAGTATGGGATTTCCATCTCGCGAGAAATTTAATTTCTCGCGAGATAAGGTTTTAGTTTTTTTTCTTCTATATATGTATATCTATATATATATACATCTATATATGCACCTCTATATATTTATATTTCTATAAAAATATCCAATCAAATCAAAATATAATCCTAATAACACTTTTTCTAGTGTTGGGCTTACACAAAATGTTTGTACATATATATATGTAAATCCATTTACAAATGAATTAACAAATAATCTATTATTTAATAACAATAATAATAACAATAATAATAACCATGATAACAAACTAAAATAAAACTTAATAGGCATACTATTGGGTCACACATTATACTCCTAATTTAATTGGTCCATCGTAAATCGTGCAAATATTCTAAAAAGGCCCTATAAATATTAATAATACTTATATTATATATATAACAATATTTAGAAAATATTTGTTAGTCCCTTAAAAATGAAATACGAAATATATGTATATACAATATACATCTACCTGGACGCCTTTGGACACACTGCGTGACTACATGGGCTCGGGTTTGGTTCGGGTCACATCTGGACTAAATTGTCAGAACCTGATCTCCTAAAAGTCATAATTTAATAATAAATAATTAAATCATTTATAGGGGTCAAGTCACAACTTTAACTGGTTTTCCTAGTAAGGACACTATTATTGCCGGGCCTTTCCTAGCATGGCTAGTCAAAGCATACAACTACACTATCCGTGCCAAAATTCTTGGTGGATATACATCTCTAACTTAACCATGACTAAGGCCATAAATAAATATGGTTTTAGGCTATTATAAATATAATTATATATATACGAAATTGTATTTAAATCTATTTGGCCTAAAATAAACTCAAAGATAACTCTACTAAATCATCTACTAAGTCATGGCAACCTAAGTGGCTCTACCAAGTGGGATTGGCTAGGTTAGGGTCCAAATATATTTTCTAATTTAATCGAACTCTAAGAGTCAACCAATAAGTCTCTTGTGCCATTCGCTTAAATAGCACATGGAGACTCGATTGAGCAGCACACCCTTAGCATGTGTGTCGTCGGCTCAAAATGGGCCAAAACCATATATTGGGTCAAATAGTTTTGATCTATGTTGAGTTCCGAACTCACGTGGGAAGTTAGGTCTGGAATTATGGTAAATAATCTAATTGCCTAAATTTGACCCGAAGTTGCGCAAAGTCAAAAGGATGCTAGGGGATAAATTTTGATGGGTCATGATATACCAAATTGAAGGTCATCCTGTCTAGTACAAAAATCATGAAGGACGTTTCAAGAGATGGGTATGTCTTGTGCCCAAAAAATCAAAGACACGGAAAAGTACATATAAAATCCTAATTAAATATACAATATAATCTAATAATTAGAAATACTATAAAATAAAATAAAAAATAATTGCCAAAAATCAGGGTTCTCATAGAAATGTTTTCGGGTTTTTGGGTTTTTTATGCAATTTAATTTAGATTTTTGTCTATATATGTATATGTTATATATGTGAAAAAAAATCTTTCAAGTGTGAACAGTGCTAGGCACTGTTCACTCGTCTCCCCAAAGCCCACGAGCTCGACATATAACAAAACACTCTGGTTTAAACCCAACTCCTCCTTTCACCCGATAGAACCACAACAAATCCTTCACAGAAAATTTCTAAGAAATCTTGATTTAAATCTCAGCCTCATCCGGATTGAATCTAAAAGATTCAAATCCTTGCGACAAGATTTGAATAAGGATTTAATTCGACTTTAAATTCAAAATTTCCTAATCATATATATGGGAACAAGCTTGAACAACCGCAAATTCACCAAAACCCTAGCCGAGATTACCCCAAACCCCTGGCAGCAGTTACTCTTAACCGTCGCACGCCTCATACGTATCGGTGGCCGGCCGACTACACAAGTACGTGTCCTACATGTGACTCACAACACGTGATAAAGCATTTGTCAAGGCCATATGAGATATACCAATACCTCACACCAATGGGTGGTCACTTGTCTAAGTCAATACAAGAAAATTGAATAAAACAAGTAAAATGACTGATACAGTCGCTTGCACCCAAGTGTGACTTGGACGCACAATGATATAATACTATCAACAGGTAAAAATGTTGAAAATAAATAACTGAAAACAAGATAAAGTAAATCACAGAGTAGGTGGCAAGATATCTTGCCAGTGGTGCGAGAATGACAAGTCCAACAGTCACAAGCGTCAGCAAAAGAAAGTCACAATCCACGAACGGCTCCGGATGCTGAAACAAACATTAAGAACGTTCTTGGTATAAAAGATATGTCATGAATTGCCTGTCCAAAAGTCTAATTCTGAACAGGGGAAAATCGTAATTTTGGATCAAAACGATGTCCGTCGTTGGACCCATGTTGCACCGAAACTCTCGTTCGACAACCTTGATTTGCCTCTTGTTTGATCCCTTTCTACCGTAAATCTTATCTTTTCCCTTTGTGCTTGATATAGAGGTGAGAAAGATGACTCATACTAGTTATACGTGTTATATTGCTCAATCCTCCTATTAATTGACTCTTATAAGTTGGGTAGTATGCCTCACGACCTATCACCCCGTGTCCTTATAATCCATTAATGAAGTATAACTGGGTGGCACTGAGGATATGCTAGTGTAGAAAGATATGTTTATCGAAAATATAGAGTTTTAGTAGTCTATACTCCATTGGTCAACCAAGGCCTGATACAAGGGACAGTAGGACGACTGTATAAGCAGGAACACCGGACAAGACTTAGATTCTTATGGAACTTAACTACTTTCATCATTATCTCTCGTACTTATACTTTACACTACCAGGATTGATATCGCTATTTATAGCCTAGTTTTGCAAGCTCATTCTTTATCGAGCTTGTTCAGGGCATATGTATACTGGGGACGCCCACTAACATATTGTCTAATCAGAATCAGTGTATTATGGTCTGATCAACCTTGGTGCATTTGATTCGCTCTTCATATATTATCCCACGTGGATTGAGACATAGATGTCTTTAGGATCTCATCTGCACTACCTTGACAACTCTCTCTGAATTACTTAATCGCCCTTGGAAACCCGTATTCGCATTTGATTCCCTCTCCCTTGAACTCCTTATTATTTTTGTCGTCGTTACTTACTGCGGAAAACAAATGCTCATGTTTGAGGGAAGATAGATACATAATGTCTCCCTTGGTTCACCATACCACCTATGGCCATGAAAAGCTATGTATACACAAGTGTAGCAACCATCGGCAAAGCCATATGACTATAACCTTGCCTTGAGTTACTTGACCTCTCATCGACCCTAAAACTAATATCGTAACCTTCTAGTCATTTCAATTTGAGAATGATTAGGATCTTACCCTTGGTCACAACACCAACCTAGGAGACTATCTTCTCTCAAGGAACCAATTGTTGTGAGTCTCTAATTATTTGCTTGAATCTTGCTTAACTAGAAACCCTTATGCCTTAACCCAACCCTTACTCGACCAAGCCTACTGTTTAGACATGAGAGGAATAGACAGAAACAAGGGCAAGCATTCACTATGACTATGATAGACACTCATCCCGAGATTTGAGATCCAACAGGTGTTATTCTAGGTATACAATTTTATTATTAAAGAAGTGACTAGCATTAGAACAACACATTCACCAGCTTATAGCTTAACACTCCATCATATTGATTTACTAGTTATTAATAAGCAATGCATGAGCACTACATTCGACACCATTAGAAACCTTATGACCATAGTCGGGCAGGCTGAACGCAAACAAAAATTCATGACTTAGTAGTTAGAGATCTTTCATATGACGTGTCTTAGAGTTCGTTAACCCCATCAATAACTCTCGTATACTATGGAAGAGTGGATCATTCTAATTTATCGACTCGTGTATCGTTTTACACAAATTGTTTTCCATCGGGGCACGATCCTCAAAAATTTGATTCATGTCCACCATATCACGTTATCGATCACATCGTGTCTTCTTATTATCAAAGGTCAAGATACGATGTCACGACTTAAATATTCCTAATCTCATTATTCCTAAAACTATGTCATAGTTTCTTGAGTGAATAGATTTTAAGCATTCTAAATTTTGGGATTCACTAAGCTTATAAATTGATTAAAGTAAATTGGTTCTCACTAGGATGATAAAATAGTGACTCATGAACTCCCACTTTCTATTTACATCTTTTGGTGTCCCTTACCGTGACATCGATATTCGGAGCATAATACTAGCTATTAGCTCCCAACAAATTTTATATTTAATAGCTAGACGAGTCCACCTTCATGTAGGTATATTATGTCCCACTAAAACATGTCTCCTTGTACTATATTTTTTTGATACGACTTTCAAGTCAAAAAGGACTAGCGATAACCCTTACCATAACATCGATGTACTTTTCGACTGCAATTAGAGATCCAACCTTGACTCAAATCTTTTTGCCCGATATATGGTTGCGAACTACTCAAAGCCCCTATGCACATGCCACTAGTGTGCCCCTCAAGAGAGGCCTCTTGTGCCACTTAAACACAAAAGTCATGGAAGACACATCTTCATGACTTACAGAACCTATTCTACCAACCCGACGGGAAATTACTCCATCCACTTGAGTTGGAACCTATTCTACATTACCCTAACCTAATAGGGATGGTTTAAATTGATTCTACGAGATTTTGTCAAGCCACTATAGATTAAAATCTAAAGTTCATGCAATCAAATATTGAAGTCCAATTAGGGAACCTATTGAGACTCAGTTAAACCCATCATAGCCCATCACCATATTTGGACTATAAAACCAAACTTGATGAAATAGGCCCTCACCCCTATTAAGTAGCCAACATCTCTTGATCCTCTAAATTCCTCTTCCATAAATCCCGTAACCACATCTCCTCATAGCCAATGATATGCTATGGCTGGAATCCTGTTGTACCAACTTGTTTTCGGTTATACTTGACTAAGACCTTCCTAGTGTCTTGATAAATCGTGGTCAATACATGGACAATGTAATGAGTAATACCTAGGCTTCCTATAGATTCTATGACTACGAACAGAAGTAACTCATATCCTCAACATCTTCTTAAAATTTGACCTTCTTAGAAACCCTTCTACTGTGCTTCCCACGATTAACCAAGTTCTGTAAGAACCTTGAGCTTAGTAACCCAATCTTTTAGAATGGGATGCCATATGTGATCGTCCTTTCCATCAGTTTTGAAATTGTGGCACGATCTTCATACTATATTTTATATCCCTTTGCTCGTGCGTTAAATAACCGCAGTAAAACTTGCAACCTTAAATTCTTCAAATACATTCTATCCAAAAATTGTGTCTTGTTTAAGTCAAGAATAAGATTTTTGAGGTGTATAGATTCCAAGCCTCTAGAGAATGTAGGGTTCTTGAATTGGAAAATTATTGGGATTGATTGGCTCTAATTGAACTGATAAACAGTGGTTCATGACGCCCATACCTACCCATACCATTTAATAACCTCGACCGCGACTTTGATACTTGGAGCACAACACAAACTTTTTCCTTCTAACAAACTCCACGCTCATAAACTAGACAAGTCACCCTACACACGTCATACATGTCACACAAAAATACACCTTCCTGTGCTCCATTCAATAACGTAACATGCATGACACGTTATTCTCCTTTAGAGCAAACCATAGATGCCCATTTTTGTCCCAATTGATTTAAACTTGCAATATTGATCCATTCTCTTGACCAAACTGAATATCCATGATTTATGCAAGATGCATCACACCTATGATGTTTACATTTCACTCAACCCGGCACATGCCTCCTACACAACAACAAAACATCTATCCCGTACCACTAGTCATTATGACTTGTAGACCAAAGATTCTTACCGAATCGACACCTATAGCAAGGTTTTGTACTATTATGGACTCATCTACCTTAGTTACCCATGTTAGGCGAAGACTAAAATTTCGTCGAAGTGACATGTTCTAGTTATATTCGAACAAAAGATTCCTACCATATTGTAGAAAGCATGTGGACGACGTTAAATTGTAATATTTTCCGTATAGAAGTTATTGAGCAACAACGTCATGGCAACATCCAGGCTCACTTGGAAATCCGTCGCTGTAGTCAAAAAGTGCCCAATATTCTTGTGCCCTTCTTAAAGATTGTCCTTCTCAGGAATCTTGTAATGACGATGTTTACGATTAGCCAACTTTTATAAGTTGGGTAGGGCCTTGAACCAAGGATACGTTATCTTGTTGTTTATGACGACAATTTGGGTTCAGGTGATACTACTCTCTATCCTTCGAAAACAGAGTTGCAATTTGACGTACTTGCCCTCCCTGGTATTAAATCTTATTATTTTAAAATTTATATATATTATTATTATTTTTAATTTTGAGGACGAAATTCTTATAAGTTGGGTAGGATGTAAAACTCCAAAATTATAAAAAAAATTACTTAATATATTTTACAGTATTCCTTTACTCCTTTATTGGAGTTTTTATTGTTGTTAACATTTTGGTAGCAAGTTAAATAATGCATGCACAAGTTGCATGTATGAGTTATATTATATTTTAGAAAAATGTTTATATTAATTATGAATATTTTTAAGGATTTTATTTGAAGTTTACAACATTTTTTATAATTATTAGTAGCCTTGTAATAAATTGGATTTTTCATTTAATTGTCATGTTATAATCAAAATAGGGTTAATTGTGCAAAATAAGTCTTCAAATACCTTAAGAAATGTTTTTGGGTTTTTGGGTTTTTTATGCAATTTAATTTAGATTTTTGTCTAGATATGTATATGTTATATATGAGAAGAAAAAAATGCTTTCAAGTGTGAACAGTGCTAGGCACTGTTCACTCGTCTCCCCAAAGCCCACGAGCTCGACATGTAACAGAACACTCTGGTTTAAACCCAACTCCTCCTTTCACCCGATAGAACCACAACAAATCCTTTGCAGATAATTTCTAAGAAATCTTGATTTAAATCTTAGGCTCATCCGAATTGAATCTAAAAGATTCAAATCCCTGCGATAAGATTTGAATAAGGATTTAATTCGACTTTAATTTCAAAATTTCCCAAACATATATATGGGAACAAGCTCGAACAACCACAAAATTCACCAAAACCCTAGCTGAGATTACCCCAAACCCCTGGCAGCAGTATCGCCACCAGACGCGTGCCTCCTTGTCGCCGCCGTACGCGGCTGATGGCAGGTCGACCGTCGCCCCACACGCGGCCAGGCCGAGGAGGCCAACAACAACAATAGCAACACCGGCAAATTTTTGTACGACTTCTCGAGGGTCGTTCTTCCTCCATGTTTGATGTTTTCACGAACCAACTACTCTGGTATGATCACAACCCTACCCCCTTCATTATCCTTCAGATAGATTAAATTCGTTCGCGTTATACGCGTAGAAATTCAAACCCAAAGATCGACAAAAACCCTGTTCATAAATAGGGATTAGATTTATCCCAAACACTCTGTTTGAAGGAAGATTTTGAACAAAATAGTAATAATTTCAAAAATCTAATTTAATACTGTCCAAGACAACCTATAGGGCTTCGCACACCTTTTCATAGATTCGAGTTTCGTCGACTGTGCGTCGAGAAATCTATCTCCCAAAATGGGCAAAAAAATTGTTTTTAAAAAAATAAAATTTTTAGAAAAATCACTGATACGACATGTGCCCCGATAAACCGAGGGACTTGGTCGTAATCCATAAGCATCGAAAGGTGCGTATAGATGTTGTCGACATGTGGGAACTGACGGAACTCGATTTTGTTGCGCGTGCGCGACGAAATCAGTACGTATCCATCGAGATACCCCTGTATTGACCTTTTACAAACTTGGCCATAACTTCGTGTACGTTCGTCGTATCGAGATGAAACTTGCCCCAACAGGACCGCATCAAAATTATGGTCCTGTGTGCCAAGTTTGGTCTGATTCTGAGAAGGTCGACCGGAACGACCTTTTTTGTGGGCCCGCGACCCGATCCTACGGGCGAAATTGTACATGGCCCGCTGGAATCCAACTTTGGACACACGGTTGGGCTCGTCTCCTCAAACCGAACCCGTAGACATGTAGTTTGATGACTTTAGAGACCATAGACATTGGCACATATTTTGGTGCAACACGGGTCCAATGGCAGACATCGTTTTGACCCGAAACTATTTTGCCCCTGTTCCAGAATTGGACTTTTGGACAGGCGATTCATGACATATTTTTTATACGAAGAACGTTCTTGATGTTTGTTTCAGCATCCGGAGCTGTTTGTGGATTGTGACTTTCTATTGCTGACGATTATGACTGTTGGACTTGTTATTCTCGCACAACAGGCAATATACCTTGCCACCTTACTCTATGATTTACTTTATCTTATTTTCAGCATTTTTACCTGTTGATAGTATTATATCATTGTGCGTCCAAGTCACACTTGGGTGCAAGCGACGGTATCAGTCGTTTTACTTGTTTTGTTCATTTTCTTGCATCGACTTAGACTAGTGACCACCCATTGGTGATGAGGTATTGGTATATCTCATATGGCCTTGACACATGCTTTATCATGTGTTGTGAGTCACATGTAGTTCACGTACTCGTGTAGTCGGCCGGCCACCGATACGTATGAGGCGGGTGACGGTTAGGAGTAACTGCTAATAGAATTGCATGCTATTGGACTTGGCAGTTACTAGAGGTTCCTATGAGTCATGAATGTGACCCTACTAGGCATTGGGTGGGAAGAACAGTTCCTTAATGTATGGGCCACGTATGCACTTTCCTATTCCTGATCATGCTGGCCTCTGACATTCGAGGAATGTTATGCTTTGAGGTCCTTGGTATCCTGGTGGGACCATACCGAGTTTCCTGTAGCCAGAGTGCACATGCGTTAAAGGTTTGTTCTTAACTGTATTATCACTGTAGAACTGGTAGTGTCACGTCCCAGAACCAGAATACTGGAGAGCGGGGGGCAGACACAGCCAGCCACGTACATTGAGGTATAATCTACCCCGATATACGGTCACGGCTGTCTATAATACATGAAGGTTTATCTACAAGCCATCAGTCTCTTATGGTCATGAACAAGCCTATTGTCTCAATCTCAAGCAAGTAATAGCAGTTACAAGATATTAGATCATCAGACATACAAAGTAAGGCATCCCAAACATTATATATTCAGATGATCATGAAGCTAGTCATACAAAATGTGAAGACTAGCAAGAGTTTCAGTCATACATAATCAACCCTAGGATTTGTCAATCATGTTACAGCCCGTAGGCAGACAGTAAGTAAAGTTGCAAACGAGCTAACACTTGCTCGGCAGCTATACGCCTCAAAAGAATAATTTTACAGTAGGATGGGAGAGCCAAAATAAAACCCACTCGTTGCCAGGGTTACGCCTGGTGGTCACCATCTAGCTGGAAGGTAGGAAGATCCTCTGGAGCTGCTCCGATATCTGGCCATGCAAAACTAGCTGGGTCAGATCCCAGAAAGAGCAAGTGCCACAAATGAGGCTTCACTTAAGAACTAAAACCGGCAATTAGCACAAGAACCTAATTATATAATAAAAGACTGGAAATATGAAAAATCATGATGATATACGATAAGATAACCATAGGACTATCCAAATAACCAAGTTACAACCCTTAAACCAAACAAGGACCGGGGTTGTAACCCTTCGTCTGAACGGGACATGGTTTCCCACCATTTATCAATAAAGTAAAAGCATAAGCAATCAGGTCATGTAACAATCTTGTACAGGATCAGGACAAGACTAGACTGGGTTAGACTCCATCCAATCAATCACGGCCAAGCAATAAGTACGGCTTGATACTTTAACTAACTAGGGTTAGCACAAGCCTAGTTACTAGCAAGATGCAATGAGATTGTTCCACAGCCACAAGCCCTGCAGACCATCCAGGCAATCCGGATGCAAGTTAGGGGTTGAATTCATGTAGGTACATCGTCCAGGAAACGCATGTACCCTTAAGTAGCTTGAAGGGTACAACACTTGACAGTGTGCTGGAAATGTGCCCTACTCACCGGCAGGCTACAGATCCCATGATGGGGCGCCCAGATAACGGGATTGCCTGTAGCTGAAAAATCTCTTCATGACTATTGGATTATTCTAGTTATTAGCCTTAGTCAGTTTAAGTAGGTACCCCTGACCGTGTTACTCAGGAATCCTTGTCCTAGACATTATGCAAGACAGTACTGATTCATTTGTACAAACATAATCATCCACGGTGTCCAGGTCATTCATTCTTGTCATGTTATGCTAGTCGTCGCAATAGCATTCAATAGTTTCCATCATGCTTACTAGTCATGTCTTTTCATGTCATGCCATGTCATGTGTAACGCCCGTAGTTCGTATTACGTATTTTGGTATACGTGTACGGAATCCCGACCCGTAATTGGACTTGTCTTGCTTAGCTTGATCCTGTTTTAATCTTGCCTTGGTTTATTTTGGGTTCATCCTGGTTTGACTTGTCTTGACTGGCTAGTCTTGGGTTTTGCATTGGCATGGATTAGTTAGCATTTCCTGGTTCATGTGGTTTATCCTAGCCTTGGCCTGCATTGGGTTCGGTTGGGTTCGGCTTGGTTGGGCTCGGTTTGGGTTGATATGTAAACCCCTACCTACCACCATCCCTCATTTATTAACCCAACAACCATTCTCTCTCCTCATTGATTACTCATTTACTACTTCTTTTCTTCTTTCTTATTTCTTCTCCACCGAGCACCACCGTAGGCAAGTGCAACTTGCTTCATGGAGGAACTCAAGTTTTATTGTTCCATTGTCTCTCTCACGAGATTCTAAGACACTTTAGTACTTAGTATTTCTAGTTTTCATGGTTCATTTCATGTAGATCTAAGTTTGTTGCATTTTTGGATTTCTCGGTTTTGATCAACTAAACTGGCTTATTTTCGAAAACTAAGAGTTCTATGTAGAAGGCATTCTGATGTTACACAAGTTTGGTTTTGGAATGGTTGGATTTTCATCGAGTCTTGACCGAGATGGGGCTTTCTTGAGCTCTTGAGCTTTTACGCCTGCTTGTCTTGGCCCTGGGGAGAAGATGAAGTCTTTATGCACACGTTCTTACGTGCTAGCGTAGTATTTAGTCTTTACGCACACGTTTTCGTGCCAGCGTACCATTTACCCCCTTTACGCATACGTTTCACGTGCACACGTAGTGCCCCCCATTTTACGCCCACGTCTTAAACGTGCTAGCGTAGTGTCCCCTTTACGTACACGTATTGCGTGCCAGCGTAATCCTTTCTACGCCGAGTTCACTTGAACTCTACGCGGGGGCCTTTCTTGCTCGCTTAGAGTCGTGCTCGTATAGACTCTCCCTCGCTCACGTAGAGCCTTGTGTGCGTAGAGTTTCACTTGGGTACTCGTGCGCGTAAAGTTTTGCTTGCATAAGGTGCTTGCTATGCGTAGAGCCTTGCCCGCTTAGAGTTCCCTCTCGCGTAGAGTTCCTGCTCGCGTAGAAGCGGTCTTTCCTTGGTCTTGCTCGCGTACGGCCATTTTTACGCTCGGGGCCTTTTGGCCTAGCGTAGAGGTTCGCTAGCGTAGAGTCTTGAGCTCCCTTTTGCGTACCCGATTGTCTTTATGTCCTTGTATTTTTCATGAACTTGATAACTTGAATTGATTGACATGACTGGACTGATAATTGTACATGGCATGGTATAACAAGTGAATTGACATAACATGACATGACAAGACATGACAAGCATGCCTGATGGGAACTATTGAATGCTGTTGCGACGGCTAGTATGACATGACAAGAATGAATGGCCTGGACACCGTGGACGATTGTGTTTGTACAAATGAACCAATACTGTTTGGCATCATGTCTAGGGCAGGGACCCCTGAGTACCACGGTCAGGGGTACCTACTGAAATTGACTAAGGCTAATAACTAGAATAACCCAGTAGTCATGAAGAGATTTTTCAGCTACAGGCAATCCCGTTATCTGGGCGCGCAAGTGGACTTGTAGCCTACCGACGAGTAGGGCACATTTCCAGCACACTGTCATGTGTTCACCCTTCATGAACGGATATTCGACCTGGATAACCTGGATGGTCTGCAGGGCTTGTGGCTGTTGGAATATCTCATTGCATCTTACTAGTAACTAGGCCTGTGATAACCCTAGCTAGTTAAAGTATCAAGCTGTACTTATTGCTTGGCCGTGATTGATTGGATGGAGTCTAAATCAGTCTAGTCTTGTCCTGATCCTGTACAAAATTGTTACATGACCTGATTGCTTGTGCTTTACCTTATCGATAAATGGTGGAAACCAAGTTCCATTCAGACGGAGGTTTACAACCCCGGTCCTTGTTTGGTTTAAGGGTTGTAACCTGGCTATCTGAATAGTCCCATGGTTATCGCATCGTATATCCTCATGTTTTTTCCATATCTCTAGTTTAATATGTTATTATGTTTTATGCTAATTGCTGGTTTTAGTTCTTAAGTGAAGCCTCCTTTGTGGCACTTGCTCTTTCTGGGATCTGACCCAGCTGGTTTTGCGTGGCTAGATACCGGAGGAGCTCCAGAGGATCTACCTACCTTCCAGCCAAATGGTGACCACCAGGCGTAACCAAGGCAACGAGTGGGTTTCCCTTTTGTCCTTCCACTTTACTGTAAAAATATTCTTTTAAGGCGTTTAGCCGGCGAGCACGTGTTAGCTCGTATTGCACTTTACTTACTGTCTGCCTACGGGCTGTAACATGATTGAAGAATCCTTGGGTTGATCATGTATGACTGAAACTCTTGCTAGTCTTCACATTTTGTACGACTAGCTTCATGATCATCCAAATATGTAATGTATGGGACGCCTTACTATTGTATATTTGATGCTCTAACATCTTGTAACTGCTATTCCTTGCATGAGATTGAGACAATAGGCTTGTTCATGGCCATAAGAGACTGATGGCTTGTAGTTAAACCCTCATGTATCTAGACAGCCGTGACAGTATAGCAAGGTGGAATCCATTTCAATATACGTAGCTGGCTATGTATGCCCCTACTCTCCAGTATTCTGGTTCCGGGGCGTTATATGGTTTAAGTGGTGGCCCATGCAGGTCTTGTGAATCAAGATATGTGAGGGTTTACTGAATAGATGTCTCAACGAGCACTCGCCCTTGATCCCTGCTCGTATCCTCTGAATCCCTGAATTCTTGACCTGATCACATGCTTGTATCTTTGTTCTGTCCTGGTCCTTCCTTATTGTTCCCTGCGTCATCTTCTTCAGGGGCATTGTTCCTGGTCCTACCGATCGACATGGCGGAGCACCTCCCGTGGGCCAGCAGCAACTTGGAGATCAAGCCCAGCATTCAGGAGTAGCCTCCAGACTCATGCCTTCTGGGTGTCAAAAGCCACCTGTTCAGCCAGTCCAGCCTGAGAGCCCGATGATGGCACCTTGGTGGGTCTCATCAAGACATTGCTAGCATCTCAAGATCGTCGGGGCGATGTCCTGCACCAGGCAGTACAAGATGCTCTGAGCAGAGGCGGTCATCAAGGGAACCAGGCAGCCAACAGCTTTAAGCATTTGAACCCTCCCTTCTTCGATGGTAGTGAAGATGCTATAGCTGTAGATGCTTGGCTGCAGGATACTGAGGTTATTCTAGAAGCGGCGAAGGCGTCCGAGGACGAGAAGGTGGCGGTAGTACGCCTACAGCTATTGGATCATGCCCGCAGCTGGTGGGCGGCGCAGGCCGTTGGATTAGTGGCACCTATTGCATGGACAGTATTTTGTGAGAGATTTTAGACCAAGTACTTCGATGTTGTAGCTCGGTACGATCTACAGACGAGGTTCACCAATCTAAAGCAGATGGACAGGACGTCGACGGATATGCGACCGGGTTTTCGAGACTTAGTCGGTTTGCTCCCACCTTGGTAGCGACCGAGTTCGACAGAGCCCAGCGGTTCCAGCACGGGCTCCATCTAGAGATTTTATTGGCAGTGGAGCAGTTTGAGCATCAGACTTTCGATGCAGTATTGAGAGCAGCTAGGAGCAACGAGTATACCTCCCAGAGGATCGTGGACCGGACCGAAAATCGAAAGCGGTCTCACGGCCAGATGAACCAGACTTCAGCACCAGCCCCGGCAGCCAGGGCTTTGACCATTGGAGCTCCGAGGCGGGCGGGTTCCGTTACGTCGATTCAGCATTCGACCCCAGTATTTCCCCAGCAGTAGAAGCAGAAGCAGTCTTCCGCAATGGGTTGCACTCATTGTGGGAAGCCAGGGCACGTGGTGTCAGAATGTCGCAGAGCACAGGGATTGTGCTTGGTTTGTGGAGCACCGGACGATACGGTTGGAAACTGTCCGAACAGGAGGAGTTCCTCTTCTTCGACCTTTTCTAGTCCTTCGGTGAGAGGACTAGTACCAGTCCAGCAGCAGCAATAGTTTTCGAGGCCCTTTCCGCCTCAGTCCCAAGCCTTCCAGCAGCAAAACCCCCAGCAGTATGCACAAGCCCAAGCCCTGATTCAGAGCAGACAGAGAGGTTTTCAACAGAGGGGACCCGCACCCAGAGGACATGGTCAGGCGATGGCAATGACCGTAGAAGAAGGATTGGCGCCAGGTGAGGTAGTGGCAGGTACTATTCTCGTCAACTCCTCTCCAGCCTCAGTATTATTTGATTCTGGTGCATCGCATTCATTCATGTCTGCACGATTCGCGACACGGATAGGACTGGAGCCCGAGTCATTATCAGTAAGACTCAATATACTTACTGGTAAAGGTCTTTTGGGAGTAGATAGAGTGTTTTTCTCGTGTCAGATCATGGTTAGCGGTAGAGAGTTCTCCGCTAGATTGATAGAGTTCTTGATGGCCGATTATGATGTGGTCTTAGGGATGGATTGGTTAAGGAACCAGTATGCTAGGATAGACTGCCATGTTGGCAGGGTTGTTTTAAGCATTCCAGGCGAGCTAGAGTTTTCCTTTTCCCGAGACGAAGTTGAACCTTCTCCTCCAGTATTACGGATGGCGGTAGCAGCAGTACAGTTTTCCCGGATTGTCGAGGAGTTTCCAGATGTTTTTCCAGAGGAGCTTCCAGGAATGCCGCCAGAGCTAGAGATCGAGTTTACTATCAACTTGACTCAGGGACAGCCCCAGTGTCGGAGAGAGTCTACAGGATGGCGCCGTCAGAATTAGAGATATTGTACAAGATGATTTAAGAACTCAGGACCACAGGATTCATTCGTGCAAGTGGATCGCCTTGGGGAGCCCCGATGCTTCTTGTGAAAAAGAAGGATGGTACGTCCAGATTATGTGTAGATTATTGTACCTTGAACCAGTGACAATCAAGAACAGATACCCTCTCTCGGGAATAGATGACTTGCTTGATCAACTCAAGGGGCAGCAGTATTCTCGAAGATTGACTTGCGGTCAGGATACCATCAGATCAGAGTCAGAGAGCAGGACATCCCGAAGACAGGTTTTAGATCTAGATATGGGCATTGGGAGTTCCTTGTTATGCCATTTGGAGCAACCAATGCGCCAGCTGTATTCATGGACCTCATGAATCGCATTTTCATGCCATACTTGGATCAGTTCGTGATTGTGTTTATAGATGATATCCTGGTCTACAGCAAGAGTGAAGCGGAGCATGAGCAACATCTCAGAATTGTCCTCCAGATTCTCCGAAAGCACCAGTTGTACGCGAAGTTCAGTAAATACGAGTTCTGGCTCGATAGCATTTCGTACTTGGGTCATATTATTACCAGAGGTGGGGTAGAAGTGGATCCCCAGAAGATAGTAGCCATTGAAACATGGCCAGTACCCAGCACAGTGGTGGAAGTTTGCAACTTTCTTGGCTTGGTCGGCTACTACCGGGGATTTGTTTCAGATTTTGCTCGGATTTCAGCACCTATGATCCAGTTGACCCGCAAGGATGCGCAGTTTGCCTGGACAACAGAATGTCAGGATTCTTTTGGGAAGTTGAAGCGAGGCTTGATGACGGCTCCCGTTCTTACGCTTCCAGATGGGACCGGAGGATTTTCAGTATATTGTGATGCTTCAGGCAGAGGTTTAGGATGTATTTTGATGCAGCATGGGAAGGTAATTGCTTATGCATCACGTCAGCTTCGTGATCATGAAAAGAATTATCCAACCCACGACTTGGAACTGGCAGCAGTAGTGTTTGCACTTAAGCTTTGGAGACACTATCGGTACAAAGATAGGATGGAGATTTTCACCGACCGCAAGAGCCTGAAGTATGTGTTCACTCAGAAGGATCTTAACATGTGTCAGAGAAGGTGGCTAGAGCTACTTGTGGATTATGATGTCAACCTGCAATATCACCCAGGAAAGGCCATTGTAGTAGCAGATGCATTGAGCAGGAGAGCCGAAGTTTATTTCCTCACAGCACAACCAGAGTTATTAGCAGATCTTTAGAAGATGGATATAGAAGTGGTCCTTCCTACCAATATGGCATTGATGGCCAGTATGCAAGTTCAGTCCACTATAGTCAAGAGGATCCGGATGGTGCATGTTTGCCATTAAAATTGTTTTGATTGAAATCTTAATACAAACAGAACAGTGATACAATATAGGACTTAGATGTAGTCCTAGGAGTACACTTTTGTTTAAGCTGGGTCCTTAGTGCCAATGGAGCGAGTGGTAATGCGTTGACTCCGTTGACCGGCTGACGGCGGTTATCGGTTCTCTGAAGGTGTTGATTACTCTGGGTGCTGGAGCTTGCCGAGAGGAGGAAGACGTTGAGTGTCTAGAACTGCCTCTCCGGTGATTCTCTGTTGTGGATTCTCTGTGAGTCTTATGTTCTGAGTCTCCGTGTGTGTGTGTGAAGGGGATGATCCTTCTATTTATAGTTTTGCAGGCTGGCTGCTCATGCGCGCATGTAGGATGCGCCGGTGTGGGGACGCCACGTGGAGGTTGCTGATGGAGGCGCATGGATGCTGCGCCCTGATCGAGGGGGAGAACTCTTCATACTGCTGTCGTGAGCCGGCACGTAGCAGAGGGAAGATCTTTCCGTTGCTGAAATCTTGGACGAGTTGAGTCAAAAGACACGTGTCGTCGACTCATGGTTCGAAGATCTCGGATTTGGTGGAGAGGAGTGATCTGGTGGGCTGTGCCTTGGATTGGGCGTAGGAGGAGGCTGCGGCTCATAACCTTTAGGAGTTACAAACCATTTGGGGCGCATGGCTTTTGAGGCGCATGCAGGCGACTTTCCTTCTGTCTTTCGGGATCAGAGATCAGTCTGGGGCGCATGGCTTTTGAGGCGCATGCTGGTTTGGACGCATGGCCGTAGAGGCGCATGCGGGTGTGGACGCATGGCCGTAGAGGCGCATGCGGGTGGCCACGTGGCAGTAGCCGTCGGAATAGAGTCATGATGATGCTGACGTTGCCGACGCTTCGTTTTCTGAATAAAGCTGTCAACTGTTCAGACTTTGGGAGGCGTGCTGCCAACTCTGTCAGTTCAGCATTTAATGTTGGTGACGTTCGATGGACAGCTGAGTGGGCGCGTCGGTTGGCGTTCCACTCGGTATGGAGATGTGTGGGGGCGCACCCTCTATAATGCGCCGAGTACTGTAGGGCGCGTCTGTGTGATGCGCCTAATGCCGAAGGGCGCGTCCGTGTGATGCGCTGTCTGGCTGGCGCATCGGACATGTCTTTTAATGATGCGGCTGTCTCGCTCTTCGAGTGCTATAAATAGCCGTTTGGCTGAATTCGAGGCGTCCGGTTCATCCATTTAATGTAAATTCATTGCACGGAATTCGGAGGGCCATCCACTTGGCGCGTGGGTTTGATCTGCCCGGCCTATAAATAGTGGCATGGAGAGAAGATTTGCTTCTCATTCCCTCATGTACTTCCAATATGAACTTGAACATACGGGTGCATTCTGCTGACGAAGTGCTCCCGAGGGTGAAGATGAGACGCTGTGTTGTCTTTGATACACTTGAAGGTGACTGTTACATCCAAAAGACAGAGTCGAGGGCTTCTGAGGCAGGCAGAAGGTGCCTGTTGCATCCAAAGATAGGGATGCTCGAGCCTCGTCTCCGTTATTCCGGAAGAGCCGTAGATCGGAATGGCGGTGCATGGCTCTCTCTTCCTGCAAAGTGGGGTTTCCCCACTTTGATCGTGTCGAAAGCTGCTCCTTTAGCCGTGGTTTCGATCACGGTCTTCCTTCGGCTTTGGAGGCTCTTTCGAAGCCTCCCCTGGCCACAGCATTTGCGGTGCTCTTCTCTTCCTTAGTTCCAGCCAGAGGGTTAAATGCTTTGTGTCGAAGCATTTATCGGGCGAGCCTGGTTGGAAGAGCGGCACATAACTGGGCTCTGCTCGGCCAGGTGAGCCTGGCTGGAAGAATTTGGCTGAAGGGATGTACATAACTGAGGTGCTGAAGAGATGATGGGATGCGCCTGGATGGAGGCGCATGATATCTGCTGCGCCTCACTGGTGGCGCATAGTGATGCTGCGCCTATCTGGAGACGCATGGTGGCCGCTGCGCTTATCTGAAGGCGCATGATGGCCGCTGGCTGTAGACTTAGGCTCTTTCTTTGTAGAAATTCTCCTTTGTACAACCTTTTCTAGACATGTAATAGACTTTTATATATAAAATGAAAAGTCCTTCTTCAAATGTCTATACTTATTGACTTTGCTGTGAAGTTCTTCGTCTGAGTTCTAGCGCATGTAGTGTCTGGCGCATGGGCTTTCTGGTTGTGAAATTCCATGCTTCTACAAGACCCCCTTCAAAGTTTTCAAAATTTTTGAATAAGTTTTGGAATACTTTGAATAAGAAGCATGGAGGTCAGGGCGCATGATTTCTGGGCGCATGCCTGTTCGGGCGCATGCTCTTCTCAGTTAATGATGATGGTGCCTCGGTAACCGAAAAGATTAATGATGATCTTTTGGTCTTATTTGCTGCTATCCTTGCACAGAACCCGAGGCGACGGCTGAGATCACACGTCATCTGTTTACGCGTGCGACCATGCCCTATAAATAGGTAAGAGTCGGAGAGAGAAAGGGTTCTTCTTCTCTGTGCCTCTGCTTCTTTAGAGTTTCTTCTTCAAAACCCTAACTTCTCCTTCTTCGAGAGAATGGCTCCCAAAACTCCTCGCGGCGCTGCCGGCAAGGGGAAGGAGAAAGCGAAGGAGTCTGTCGATGAGGATGTACCTATCACTCTTGCGCCTCTTGCCGACGTTCGTCCTGAGGTGACAGGTGGGTTTCGTCTCTGCTTTGGGCCCTGTGCCCTAACTGCCGACGCGTATAGACTTTGGTCTTTGATGATACGCCGAGGTTCTGTCCTGCCGACGTGCATAGGTTTATACCTTTATCATGCACCGAGGTTTTAATGGCTGACGCGCATGGGTTTTATTACCTGAAGATGCGCCGAAGCCTTTGCTGACGCGCATGGGCTCACGCTCTGATAATGCGCCGACGCTCCAATGCCAACGCGCATGGGCTTACGCCCTGATGATGCGCCGAGACATGCTGACGCGCATGGGCCTATGCCCTGATGATGCGCCGAAGCAGATGCGTATGGGTTCATACCCTGGCAATGCGCCAGTCTGCTTGACATATTTTGTCTTTTTGCCTGACTTCCACTTTTGTTGTGCCAGTGTCGATGACGATCCCTTTGTTGAATGAGGTCCTTCTGGACGCTTCTCTTTGCCAGATGGGAGTTGATTTTGATGAGGCGGTGATCAACCCTGCAAAGGATGCTATCCTTCAGGACCAACCTCGTGAGAGGATGCTACAAATCCAGGTCCAGTTGCCGCTTTTCCTCCAGAGTATGATGGAGAGCGGTAAACTGAAGTCTGCTGATTCTGAAGGTGTGACCTTCTTAAAGCCTGCGTTTCTGTTTGGCGACCGATTAGTCTCTTCCGAGGCGAAGATATTGAAGATCAGAGAAGACTGGTTCTTCGCTGCTAAGGGCATGATGTTATACATGCGGCAGGTTGACCGCCAGTTGCCATTGACAGCCTTTTATCGTCTAGCTTCGAAGAGAAGGATGGGTTGGGAACTTACTCCTTCTCAAGGAGGTGCCTTGGGGGGCTCCCTTTCGATTGACACCACCTCGAACCAGCGAGACACCTTGACCGCTTCACGAACTGGTTCTTCGTTCAGTTACCGAGCTTTGCGTCCCGGGAGCATCTATAGTGAAGTCCCAAATGACACGTTTCCCTTCAGTGCCCCGACTTTTGCAAATCGGATGCTGACGTCGAAGGTCACGTATCCGACAGCTGGTTTTAGAGTCGAAGGTTGGTGTCACTACATCCCAAAGTGGGACGAGTTGACCTCCTGGGTGCTTTCCAGGTTCAAAGTTGAGCTTAAAGAGATAGGGCTGACTGCCGCCATTCGGACCACGCAGGCAGGCGTGGACCTCAATAAGCCGATGTTCCTTGCGCTGTTGGAGCTTTTCAACGCCCAGACTGGCAGCTTCTTTACTCCAGTGGGGGAGTTGGGATTGGCCCTTCATGAGATGTACGAAGTGTCCAAGCTTCCTTGGGGCTCGGAACCGTACGAGGAATATTTCCCATCGAATGAAGAGATCCAGGTCTTGGAAGATAAGGACCCGGAGATGATGGCCGTTTTCAAGGAGGTGACGAGCCATCATTATCTGATGCACCGGAGGGACAAGGGTAAGACCCAACCTCACGTGACTGCTTGGAGGGACTATGTTTTTAGACAGGATTTGGCGGATCCTTCGAGGATCCGGTTTGCGACTCCGCAGGGCTTGACACCCGCGGAAGTGAGTTCTGAAATAACCCGGCTGGACGAGAGGACCCCACATTCAAATGAGAGCGGCAAGAACACGTACAGCTGTTTCTGGCACTGCGGGCACCGGATGTCATCTAAGGCAGTGTTGACGGCCTACTTGATGATATGGCTCCGGGATTGCATATTTGCAGGGGGATCCGGTGCTGTTGAGAGGGTACATCGGAATCTCATTTTGCCTGCAGTGAAGTTGGCCTTTGGACGACCTCTGGCTCTCCTCCCCGCGATGGTGTGCAACCTGCTGCGCGGTTTGAGGTCTTTTGCTGATGATGTGATCCACGAGAAAGGTAATAATGACAACTTTCCTCGGGCCGAGCTGCCTTTCCATTATCTTATGGGGTGGCTGATCTTACATCATCCGAATGTGATGAGTCCTGGTCCTGAGGAGGACCATGTTGAAGGAGATGCCTTCATTCGCCGCTTCTACAAGAGGAAGTGGTCTTACACTGGCGTCCCCGTTTGTAGGAGGGTTTTGTCCTTCCTTCAGGGGTGGGAAATCGTGAAGGTTGGCCCGATCTTCAAGAATTTCGAGGCCGACCAGGATTTGGTTGATTCTGGCGAGGATGCGGTTACTTTGCCGAAATGGAGTTTTCGTTGGTTGCAGAGTATCCGGCCTTCGCATCTGGTCTACCGTAATCAGAACAGGTGTTATCTGGAACTGTACTTGCCAAGCCGATTTGCTCGTCAATTTGGCTACACTCAGCTAATGCTGCGGAATCCCAGTAGCAGTCTAGGCTTCATCGGGAGTTTGCTGGATGGAGCCCGGGGCTGGCAGTATTATAACGCTGGATGTACTAGCGTTAAGTTTACCACACCAGTTCGCAACCCTCGGTCGCCGATCTTATATCCGGCCGCCAAGCTGTATTGCACTATGAATACTATGTCTCCTGGTTATGACAGGGAGACTAGTTTCATCATTGGAACCCAGTTGGAAGCAACCACGAATATGTTGGTGGCAGCTCGGTCATATCGTCCGCCAGAATTTGCGGGGTATCGGGCTGCTGCTGTGGCACCAGTGAGAGACCCGTCTGTCGGGAAAAGATGGGCTGACACAGAAGCTGGTTCTTCTGTACCAAAAAGGTCGAGAAGGACGTCGACCCCGAAGATTACGGAAACGCCACTTGTAACGCCAACGGGCTTAGCTCCCGCTGAGGTAAGGAGTGCTTCATAATTCCAGTTTTTTTTATGTCATTGTGGCGACTTATGCTCTTCTTCTTGTAGGGATTGAAGAAGAAGTCTCGTGCTTCGAAATCGGGCACCAGTAAGCCGAAGGAGGTGGCAGGCTCTTCTGAGGAGCGCATTCCACCAACGATGATGTCTCCTGTGGAGGAGGGTCCCGAAGATGTTCCCGCGGAGGTTTTAGTATCTCCTGACTTTGAAGTCGCAACAACTTCTGGGATAGTACCATCTGCCGTGGAGGCCTTGGACGCTGAGGGTCCTACAGACTCGAGGCATCCTGATGATGAAGTGGATTGGAGTTCGTCGCCTTCTGGTGACGTCCCTCCAGCGTTGCAAGGGTCCGTTGCGGGGGCAGCAGAAGCGGTGAGGATAGAGGAGAGGGTTGATTCCCCTCCTGGTCATGATGAAGGGAGGTCGGCTGAATCATTGCCGAATCCTACCTTGGCTTCAACCATGGACATAGAGATGGCTACCGATCAGGCGGTAGCGACAGATTTTGTCCCTGTAGAGGGATTTGAGAAGAGTGAGACCCTTCTGCCGGTCTTGTCTCCTAGGGCTGGCCAGGAGATAGATGTCGATCTCCCCGTTTTGCCGGGGGAGGTAGCTGATGCTGATAGAATGTCGGGGGTAGAAGTAGCCGTTGACGTCGGTGATTTCTCCGGGCTTGAGAAGGGTAAGGGTGTGGAACCCTCTGTTGCTCCTTCTACTTGGGGTACTATCACGACGAATGCGCCGGCTCCTTCTGTTCCTTCGGCTCCTCGGGCTAGCAGTCTGGGCCCTGTTGATGAAGAGCCTATTGCTGCCGAGATTCAAACCTCTCAGATCGAGGTCAGCGGATCTTCCTCCGGTCCGCAAACTGTAGTAGCTCCCTCAACTCCTGCTATGACGCCGCAGGTGCTGGCGGAAGCCGACGGGTATGTGAAATTCCTCGTCGAGGGAGTGTACAAAATGCTAGAGAAAGGTGTATCTGCAGTGGTAGATGCCAAGGGGAGCTTTGCGGCGGCAAAAGCTTTGGCAATGCCTTGTATCGAGCTGATCCGCATTCACCAGGGCCATGACCATATGGCCGAAATTCTGGAGGTTTCGGTGATGGAGCTGGACGAGCGGCTCGCGGAACTGCAGCGCATCCAACGAAATGACCTCTTGGTCTTGATAGATGCAGAGATAGGAAAGTCGATGGCTGAGATCGAGGCTTCCCATCGAGCCGAGGTGAGCAGTTGGGAGCGTGAAGTGGCTGGGACTGAGGCTGCGGCGGAGCAGCTGTCTCAATCTATGAAGAAGACGACGGAGAAGCGGGCTGCGGTGGATGCTAACATCGCAGAGGTTGATGCTCAGATGCGCCGTCTTGAAGACCAGCGGGCCCAACTTCAACTAGAGGCTGAGCGTGTCCTGGCTGAACACGTGGCATTCAAGCAGGAGGAAACGACTCTTACTCAGCGGACCCTTGCTTTGGCTCAGCAGCGACGACAGCTTGATGAGAAGTATGAGAGTAAAACTTCCGCTGAGGCTGTCGGGTTAATGCGTCAAGAAGTCGAGCTGCGAGTCCAGGCGACTGTGGAAACTCGCACTGCCGACCTGAGACGTCGAGTCAGAGAACTCTCATCCCACCCTGGGGAGGATCGGGGATTGTAGCTTCTCTTCTTTTTTATGTGTTTTTTGCAACTCTTGCTGGGGAAATAGCGTATTTCTGTACTCCTTTTAAAAAATAAAGAAATACACTATCTCTTTGATGTGTTCATTTTTGATTTCATGAACTTGATGATTTATGTGGACCTATTATCTTTTGCGCACCTTGGTTTTTAGGTACAGATAATAAGTATAAAGGAACCAACATGTTTGCTCAGAGGTAATGTGGACATGGCAATCATTAGGTTCAAATGATAGAATCTTCCTACTCAGAGGTGTTTATGGACGTGGTAGGAATGATCCTGGGGGATACGCTGAACAACTCAGAGGTAATGTGGACGTGGAAGTTCTGCGATCAATGTACGACAACGTAGGAGTTGTTTGTACGGGATGTTTACTCAGAGGTAATGTGGACGTGGTAAACATGAAGGATAGCGTAAGCTCACGAAGTGTAAGGTTCCGCTTTGTAGGATGTAGAGAGACAACTCAGAGGTAATATGGACGTGGTTATCTTTCTACGGAAGGATGCCACGGAACAGCTGGGTTCCGGAAGCGATTGATTTTGTGAAAAGAGGTTGTTTGGGGAAATACATGTCTTGGAGGATGTCAAGAGTAGTACTTCTTTAGGAACTTGTCGTTGATGGGCATCATGAACAAGTCCCCATTGGGTTTGGCGAGCCGGTAAGCACCGTTTGAGTATACCGTCTCAATGATGAAGGGTCCTTCCCATTTGGGCTCGAACTTCCCTGGTGTCTTGTGAGTTAACACCATTGGCCTTCTGACTGCAAAAACCAGGTCGCCAACTTGGAAAGTTCTTTGCTTGACCTTCTTGTTGAAAGCCTGTGATATACGGGCTTGGTAAAGTTCGATGCGTTGTTGAGCTAGGAGACGCTTTTCGTCAAGTGCCTCCAATTCCCGCAGACGACGACGTTGATTGTCTTCTTCTGTGAGATCGTTTGTGATTGCCACGCGGAGCGAAGGTATCTGTATCTCGAGAGGCAGTACTGCTTCGCTCCCGTAGACCAGGGAGAATGGAGTGTTGCCTGTTGGGGTCCGTACCGTTGTGCGGTAGGCCCAAAGGCATTCGCCAAGCTTTTCGTCCCAGTCGCGTTTGTTGGATGACACGACTTTTTTGAGTAGCATGACGATAGTTTTGTTGAATGCCTCGGCCAATCCGTTTGCTGCCGGATTGTAGGCGGTTGAGGCCACGTTTTGAATGCGATTCTTGTCACAGAACCTGCTGAAAATGTGGCTGATAAACTGAGGACCATTGTCATGGATGATTCGCCGGGGTACCCCGAAACGGTAAATGACATGGTGTTTGATAAAGCTGACCACCCTGGAGCTTTTTACTTCTGCTAGTGGGACTGCTTCCGCCCATTTGGAGAAGTAATCGGTGATGGCCAGGATGAAGCGGTGTCCTCTCGATGAAGGAGGGGTGATTGGCCCTACAATGTCCATGCCCCAGGCTTCGAATGGCCAGGAGGCGACTGTAGGATGTAGAGGTTCAGATGGTGTATGTATGAAGTCTGCATGAAGTTGGCATGCATGGCACTTCTTAGCATATTCCACTGCGTCGGCAACCATGGTTGGCCAGTAGTAGCCCATACGTCGCAGTCGATCTTGCAACTTAGGCCCTGGTTGGTGAGCTCCGCAAGTTCCGTCATGAGCTTCTCGAAGAGCTTCGGCCGCTTCTTCGTTAGACAGGCATCGAAGGAGAAGCCCGTCGAAGGAGCGTCGGTACAGCGTTTTAGTGGCTGTATCGTAGTAGAATCGAAGAGAGCGTCTCCTGACTGAGACGGCTTCCTTCGGGTCCTCTGGAAGGATTCCGTAGACAGCGAAGTCGATGAACGGGAACCTCCAGTCTCGGACATTAACCCCAGTATTTGTCGGCATGGCGTGAGCCATTTGCAAACATAGGTTGTTTCTGGGACAAATCAAGTCTCGGCCAGTTACCGTGACATAGTGTTGAGTCCCAAGGGGCGCGGCCAATGAGGCTGCGAGGCCAGCTAGAGCGTCAGCCTCCAAGTTTTGTAGGCGGGGTACATGTTCGATGAAGAACCCAGTGAAGGTTGAAATGATGTTCAATGCAACTTCATGGTAAGGGATCAAATCTTCATGGCGAACCTCGTATTGCCCCCGAATCTGGTTTACGACGAGTTTCGAGTCGCCGTAGGCTTCCAGATGATCCACCCCCAGCTGTTGTGCTAGCTGGAGTCCCATGACGAGTGCATTGTACTCAGCAACATTGTTGGAGCACGGCTTCGAAAGGGAGTATGCGCGCTGGATGACCAGCTGATCGGGGGAGACTAAGACTACCCCCACTCCTGCGATGATTTGGCCATTGGGGCCCGTTCTTGAAGCGCCATCGAAGAACATCTGCCAAACGGGGCTTCCTTCAGTGATGTTTGATTCTTGGACTTCATCCGGGATGTCTTCATAGAGTTTTGAAGATTCTGGGATGGGGTGTGCAGCTAAAAAGTCAGCCAGAGCCTGACCCTTGACTGCCTTCTGCGGGACAAACACCATGTTGTATGGTGTTAGTAGGATCGCCCATGTAGCCAGCCGGGAGTTTAATGACCCTGGCTTCGTCATGAGAACTCTGAGCGGATTGACTCGGGAGATGACGTGAATTGTCTGGCCCGAGACGTAATGACGAGTCTTCTGAATGGCAAACACCAAAGCCAAGCACTCATTTTCAACGGGGTTGTACCGGTGTTCGGCCCCGATGAGTGTTCGACTGAGGTAGTAGATTGCTTGCTCGTAGCCTGCATCGCTGTTTTGAGCCAGCAAAGCGCCGAGGGAATGATCCATGGCACGGACGTAGAGGAGGAATGGTTTGCCGGCGACAGGTGCCACTAGGACTGGCGGGCTTGTTAAGTAAGCCTTGATGTCGTCGAAAGCCTTTTGGCACTCCTCTGTCCAGACATAAGAGACTCCCTTCTTCATGAGCTGAGTAAAGGGTTGACATTTACCGGAGAGGTTTGCTATGAACCTCCGGATGTATGCCAAACGTCCCTGTAAGCCCCGAAGTTCTCGAAGGTTCTTCGGAGGGTCCATGTTAAGGATGGCTTTAGTCTTCTCGGGATCGACATGAATGCCTTTTGCCGTGATGACAAAGCCCAAGAATTTGCCGCTAGAAACCCCCAGGAAGGATTTAGCGGGGTTCATTTTGAGTTGATGTGCCCGCATGAGATCGAAGACCGTCTTTAGGTCCTGTAGGTGATCTCTTTTGAGGCGGCTCTTGACTGCGATGTCGTCAACATAGCACTCAACTGTCTTGCGAAGATGTTGACGGAAGATGGTGCTCATAGCTCGCTGGTACGTTGCACCGGCGTTCTTCAAGCCGAAGGGCATTACTGTGTAGCAGAAAACACCTTTGGAGTCCTGAATGACGTGTGTTTTGCGTCATCGGGGAACATCTTGATTTGATTGTAGCCTGAATACCCGTCCATGAAGGACATGCGTTCAAAGCCACATGTGTTGTCGATCATTACATCGGTGATTGGGAGCGGGAATTCATCCTTCGGGCAAGCAGAGTTGAGATCCCTGAAGTTGATACAGACTCGTATCTTCCTGTTCTTCTTGGTGACAGGGACGACGTTGGCTACCCAGTCCGGGTGTTGTTCCTCACGGATGAAGCCACTGGTCAAGAGTTTGTCCACCTCCTGATCGATGGCGTTCATGATGTCCGGGCGGAAGCGTCGCTGTTGTTGTTTGATAGGTTTGGCATCTGGTAAGATGTTCAACCTATGCATCGCGATCTGTGGATCGAGACCCGGCATGTCTTCGTAGCTCCAGGCGAAGACGTCGATATACTCCTTAGCCAGTTGGACTAAAGATTCTCGGTCTTCTCCTTCCAAGCTTTTGCTGATAAAGATGGGTTTAGAAGAAGACCCATCCCCGAGGTCGATCTGCTCGACTTCGTCTTCGGTGGGAGGTTCTAGTAACTCAAAACGAGACTCCCATTGTTCTCCTAGGCGTTGAGTCCAGGGTTCCTCTTTGAAGGGTTCCGGCGGTTGGTCTTCGCCTTCATCTTTCTGAGGTTGCGCCGATGTCATGTTAGCTGACAGCACTTTCCTGAAGACTGATCCGATACTGGTATCGGAATCCCACGTCGATGCTTCTGACGAGTGGGAATGTTCTATGTCTTCTGCGTCTGAACTCCCTGGAGTTGATGGCGGCGTGACATAGCCTAACCCCCGTCGAGTCCGATTATAGTAATCCTGTGGCTTTCCATTGGGCATCGAAAGCCGGACAGGGAGATGCCGACCCTTGCCGTAGTTTAGGCCTTTATTGCTTTTCAGGTCGTAGCCCATCTTTTGGATGATGTGCTTAGCCGCATCCGTGTATCGATAGACTTGTACTCTGCCGGTATCAGGTTCGGGCTCGATCGACGGGAGGTTCCGACGACGCTCGATTTTGCCCGAGATGATGGTGCCTTCGTCTCGGCTTCGTGGAGGGACTATGAAGACTCCTTGAGACGGAACTATTTGATTATGGTAGACGGTCGTTACTTGTGTTTGCAACGACCGAAGAGCGTTGTCTAATGTATACATGGCATTCCAGTGTGGAAGACAAGAATAATTGAAAGACACTCTATTATTGATAAAGTACGAGATTTTATTCCGTGGGATTACATTGTCGAAGGAGGGTGCGTCTACATCAGCAGAGATATATTCGCCAAGCTCCTCGTCTGTAAGCACTGGGGCCGGATCAGGAGAGTCCTCCACCGCTCTGACTTTGGGGTCTGAGAGGGTTATGTGAGCCCTCTCCGGCATCTTGGATGACTGCGGCGGCTTGCCTTTAAGACGCACCTTGAGGGGTGCCTCGGTTGCGCCTTCGATGAGTGGCGCCTTCCCTTGTAATTTTACCACCAGGGGAGCCGCTGTTTGTGGTGGCTTCCCCTTGAGGCGTATCTTCAGGGGAGCTTCGCGAGCTGGCGCTTTTCCTGATAGCTTGATGCTCATTGGAGGCGCCTTCTGGGGTGGTCTCCCTTTCAGACGGATTTTCAAGGGGGCGTCAGGAGTCGCTTCGGGCTCCAAGTCCGGCTCTGTTGCCGTCTCTGCTTCATCATCGGCGTCGTTGGCTTCCTCCTCGTCAAGTGGCTTGTACAAGTCGGAATCGGTGAAGTAGGCCTCAATCCCTTTGAAGGGATCGATATCTGCAAACTCCGTCCGGATGACGCCGTTGGTGGATACATATTTCATGCATTGGTGGAGCGTGGAGGGCACCACCATGTACTCATGTAACCATGGTCGTCCGAGTAAGATGTTGTAGTTGACCTCGGCATCCACCACATAACAAGTCACCTCAGTTTTGAGGCTGCCGATGTGACACTTCAGCCGGATCTTGCCCAGTGGCTCGCTCTTGCTGGCGTTGAAGCCGCTGATGGTCGTATTGGAGGGCGCTAGCCGGTACATTGGGATCCCCAGCTTTGATAGCAGCGCCTTTGGAATGATGCTTAGGGAAGACCCCGGATCGATCTGAATCCTGCTCACCTTTACCGAACCGATGTACCCTGTGTAATACAACGGTCGGTTATGTCGGTGATGCTTGAGCAGCATGTCTTGTTGGGTGAAGGTTATGTTTGGGATAACTTCATCCGCACAATGACAGTGTGCACAAGTAGTTGGTAGGTCTTCAGGTTGCTTGACCTGACTGAGAAAGGATTCGGCATCCTTCAGAGCTTCGCAGAGAGCTTCTTGGGAGTCCTTGGAGAGACGCAGGAGCTCGAACAAAGACAAGCGTGCAGGAGTACTGGCCAGTTGTGCCAGAATGTCAAAATTGTGGGGCTTGGCTAGCCCCGAAGCATTTTCTTTCCGCAGAGGTCTGTCGAAACGGGCCTCCACTTGCTTTTGTTTATTGGCTGCTGAGGACTTGGATGAACCCTCCTCAGGGATGGTGCCAGGAGGCACCACTTCGGCGGCAGCTTCACCGGGCTGGGAGTTCTGTTGTGCACGTGTCTGCACAGGAAGCGCCTCTTCCGTTGAAGAAGAGACCGTACGGCAAGACTTGATCTTCCTGCCTTTTGCTTTGGATGTAGGGCGTACCTCCGGTTGAGTTACCTCGGAGACGAGGTCGGGGTGAACCCAGAGGACCTCTCCTCGAGATGTGGTGAGTGGGACAAGTCCACTCACATTGTCACGGGTGGGTGGCAAATTCACCACCTCCATTGTCGCCTTAGGGATGGGGACGACGCCATCTTGTGTGGTAGTCGGCGGCAAGGTGCCGAACTGAAGTGACACCACATTAGCTGACACCGTCTTCTCTTCGTAGTCGACGGAGATTACATCCGCATTGATCATGCGCTGGATGTAATTTTTGAGGACGTAGCAGTCCTTAGTCGGGTGTCCGACAAACCGATGGTAGTGACAGTACCTCGGGTTGTCCACTTTCCCGACTTCATCAGGCCGCTTCGGGTCCGAAAGCTTGATCTTGTCACCCTGCTTCAGTATCTCAAAGAGTTGCAGGGTGTCGTCATCATTGAATGAATAAACCTCCTTGGGTCTTGGTGCCAGTGGAGGCTTTTGAGTAGGCGCAGATGCGCCCTTCGAGGCATTAACAGTCAATGCCTGTTTCCCCTTTGTTTCTCGTCCGGAGTTGTTGGTTGCGGACTTTTTCCCCTTATCGTCAAAGGCGGGGAAGCTAACACCCAGAAGACGTGCATTGGCCGCCTTCTTCTCTGCAGCTTCAGCTTCAATGATTAGGGAGCTCCAGTCGGGAGGGGGAGTAGAATTAAGCCAGAGCTTTACTGCAGGCAGCATGTTCATACTGCAAGCGGAGAGAAGCGCATGTTCTGGAATGCCTGGAGGTAGCCTGAAGCAGGCCTGACGGAAGCGTTCGATGAATGCCCGAACCGTTTCCTTGTCTTTCTGGCGTATCTCAATGAGAGACGCCATCGTCATGTCCTTTCCACCGTCGTAGAAGCGGTCGAGGAAGAGGCGTGTCAGGTCGTCGAAGGACGATATGGAATTATCGGGGAGGCTGCAGTACCAGTCATACGCCACCCCTTTCAGGGCCCCAACAAAGATGTTGGTGAGGAGCGCGTCATCCTTCGGAAGATGCCATGTCTGCGACTGGAAGTACGTCAGGTACCGTCGTGGAGAGTCCTTCCCGTCATACGGCGTGAGTGTTTGTGGTTTATACTTTGGGGGATAAACCACCTTGTTCCACTCAAGGGGATAAGGCTGGGGAATGCCCATCTTCTGGCGCTCCTCCTGCCTGTTCTTGGACTCGAAGCGCTCCCGCAGATCTTTGATCATTTCGACCACGTCCTCCGTGGAGCTAGGAGTCGGGGAAGGAGGTACTACCTGGAGTGGAGCGTTTGAGGGCTCCGATGTCCGGGGTGCTTCTGTGTCTGAGGGTGTCCGCTGGAGGGGCACACTCGACTCTCCATTGGCTCCTGGGTCGGGACCATTTGAAGGTGTCCTGATCAAGGCCGACCGCATCTCAAACACTGCTTGAGTCAGTGTTTGCATTGAGGCAGAGAGGGTTTTGAGTCCTCCCTCTAGCGAGTCTATGCGCTGGACAATGTCCTGTGGCGGCGCATCAGCCTCAAGATCACCCCCGGTCATGTATACTGTCATGACACGGCCGGAAGTGGATGGATTAGTTGAGGCTTCGCTCTCAGCCTCGCTCTCATGTGGGGGAGTTACTTCTCCTGGTGTTTGGCCACCCCCAGCCACATTCTGGAGTTCGTCTTCGACAGACGCATCTGCAAGGGCCTGACTGCCCTCAGCTCTGTCTTGAAGGGCCTCTTCGTTTTCAGCACTACCCCCGGCGGTGTCCTGGAGGACATCGTCATTTTGAGGGGCTTCAGGGAGGCCATCTTCGCCTTGATGAAGATCCGCCGCAGCTGTGCTTTGGACATCTTCGTCTTCGGAAGGAGGCTCGACAAGGGTCTGGCTACCCCCAGCTTCCTCCAAGGACTTCTTCCTCGACCGAGTGCCTTCGAACACTCCAGAGGTCGTGACAGCTGCCTTGGTTTTCCTCAGCTGGCTTTTGGATGAAGACGAGGAATTGGCAGTCGTCTTTCGGACAGATGAGGAATTGGAGATCACGTTGCATGACGCAATCTTTAGTTCCTCTTCTACTGACACCTTCGTCCCAAGGCGATGTCGGAGGGGTGTCGATGATTGTAGCCGTTGGAAGATCGACTGCTTTGGCGGTACTGCCATCTTGCAACAGCAGTTGATGGTGACCACTGCACAAGTGTGCCCCGTGAGAGGCGCATCGTGCTTGTTGGTCAACTCTCCTGACCGGCGCTTGTGAGTGATCACGTTGCGCAAGTCGTTGGAGGAGAGTGCTACCCTCACACCCCTCTCAGGCGCATGGCAGGGCCAAGCGCCGGGGTGGTCGGGTGAGTGCTGCGCCCCCTGATCTAATACCAAGCAGGCATCACGATCAGTAGTGGGGGAACCACAGCATTTGAAGTGACTTGAACGGACCTCAAAAGCACAACCAGAGGAGGCGCGGGAGTTCAAGACCACTGAGTTTGCCTCTCTCGACTTGGTTGTGCACGCAGTGAATGCGCCCAAGTGAGATGAGGACTTTGAAGGTCGACTCGTTGTCGGTGCGGGAGCACTTGAGTCAACCTTGTACAGCTTGCCATCGGCAGCGTGCGTGATTGTAAGCGCGTGCCTCTGGCCGGCTGCTGGCATAGCACGTTTGTGGCGCGTGGCCCGTGCCGCCTTGGATTTCTTCGTACCAGCCCGCTGGGGCGCATAGTACTCAGCATCCAAATTCTCCTTGCCGTTACAGCGAGTGAGTCTGTCGAAGACAGAGGCTCGTTGTGGCGCATCAGAAGTAATGCGCGGGGCATTGGCTGCGCCCATGCTCCGTCGACGTATCTTCCTCGCCTGAGAGGAAGATGGCTAGGGAACGTGGTCAGCCGCACGCTTCCCCGAGAGATGCGCTGCATCAGCGGGCGCACCTTGACTGCTGAGGACGTCAGCAGGAAGGGAAGGCTGGACGGGCGCATCCCCTTCAACGGTGGTGCCCGAGGCGTCGACTTTGCGCACCCAGACTGCGCGGGTCTTCTTCGGCTTCGACAGCCGCTTCGAAGGACTCGCACTTCCTTCAGAAATGAACTCCTCGTACGCCTGTTGATTGAGGCGCACTACCAGCGTCTTGTGGGAGGAGCCCACCTTCACGTCGTCGGCCTGTGACACGACTTTCTCGGTAGAGGAGAAAGAGGTCCCCAGCAGAGTCGCCAGCTTGTTTGCCATTAAAATTGTTTTGATTGAAATCTTAATACAAACAGAACAGTGATACAATATAGGACTTAGATGTAGTCCTAGGAGTACACTTTTGTTTAAGCTGGGTCCTTAGTGCCAATGGAGCGAGTGGTAATGCGTTGACTCCGTTGACCGGCTGACGGCGGTTATCGGTTCTCTGAAGGTGTTGATTACTCTGGGTGCTGGAGCTTGCCGAGAGGAGGAAGACGTTGAGTGTCTAGAACTGCCTCTCCGGTGATTCTCTGTTGTGGATTCTCTGTGAGTCTTATGTTCTGAGTCTCCGTGTGTGTGTGTGAAGGGGATGATCCTTCTATTTATAGTTTTGCAGGCTGGCTGCTCATGCGCGCATGTAGGATGCGCCGGTGTGGGGACGCCACGTGGAGGTTGCTGATGGAGGCGCATGGATGCTGCGCCCTGATCGAGGGGGAGAACTCTTCATACTGCTGTCGTGAGCCGGCACGTAGCAGAGGGAAGATCTTTCCGTTGCTGAAATCTTGGACGAGTTGAGTCAAAAGACACGTGTCGTCGACTCATGGTTCGAAGATCTCGGATTTGGTGGAGAGGAGTGATCTGGTGGGCTGTGCCTTGGATTGGGCGCAGGAGGAGGCTGCGGCTCATAACCTTTAGGAGTTACAAACCATTTGGGGCGCATGGCTTTTGAGGCACATGCAGGTGACTTTCCTTCTGTCTTTCGGGATCAAAGATCAGTCTGGGGCGCATGGCTTTTGAGGCGCATGCTGGTTTGGACGCATGGCCGTAGAGGCGCATGCGGGTGTGGACGCATGGCCGTAGAGGCGCATGCGGGTGGCCACGTGGCAGTAGCCGTCGGAATAGAGTCATGATGATGCTGACGTTGCCGACGCTTCGTTTTCTGAATAAAGCTGTCAACTGTTCAGACTTTGGGAGGCGTGCTGCCAACTCTGTCAGTTCAGCATTTAATGTTGGTGACGTTCGATGGACAGCTGAGTGGGCGCGTCGGTTGGCGTTCCACTCGGTATGGAGATGTGTGGGGGCGCACCCTCTATAATGCGCCGAGTACTGTAGGGCGCGTCTGTGTGATGCGCCTAATGCCGAAGGGCGCGTCCGTGTGATGCGCTGTCTGGCTGGCGCATCGGACATGTCTTTTAATGATGCGGCTGTCTCGCTCTTCGAGTGCTATAAATAGCCGTTTGGCTGAATTCGAGGCGTCCGGTTCATCCATTTAATGTAAATTCATTGCACGGAATTCGGAGGGCCATCCACTTGGCGCGTGGGTTTGATCTGCCCGGCCTATAAATAGTGGCATGGAGAGAAGATTTGCTTCTCATTCCCTCACGTACTTCCAATATGAACTTGAACATACGGGTGCATTCTGCTGACGAAGTGCTCCCGAGGGTGAAGATGAGACGCTGTGTTGTCTTTGATACACTTGAAGGTGACTGTTACATCCAAAAGACGGAGTCGAGGGCTTCTGAGGCAGGCGGAAGGTGCCTGTTGCATCCAAAGATAGGGATGCTCGAGCCTCGTCTCCGTTATTCCGGAAGAGCCGTAGATCGGAATGGCGGTGCAAGGCTCTCTCTTCCTGTGAAGTGGGGTTTCCCTACTTTGATCGTGTCGAAAGCTGCTCCTTTAGCCGTGGTTTCGATCACGGTCTTCCTTCGGCTTTGGAGGCTCTTTCGAAGCCTCCCCTGGCCACAGCATTTGCGGTGCTCTTCTCTTCCTTGGTTCCAGCCAGAGGGTTAAATGCTTTGTGTCGAAGCATTTATCGGGCGAGCCTGGTTGGAAGAGCGGCACATAACTGGGCTCTGCTCGGCCAGGTGAGCCTGGCTGGAAGAATTTGGCTGAAGGGATGCACATAACTGAGGTGCTGAAGAGATGATGGGATGCGCCTGGATGGAGGCGCATGATATCTGCTGCGCCTCACTGGTGGCGCATAGTGATGCTGCGCCTATCTGGAGACGCATGGTGGCCGCTGCGCTTATCTGAAGGCACATGATGGCCGCTGGCTGTAGACTTAGGCTCTTTCTTTGTAGAAATTCTCCTTTGTACAACCTTTTCTAGACATGTAATAGACTTTTATATATAAAATGAAAAGTCCTTCTTCATATGTCTATACTTATTGACTTTGCTGTGAAGTTCTTCGTCTGAGTTCTAGCGCATGTAGTGTCTGGCGCATGGGCTTTCTGGTTGTGAAATTCCATGCTTCTACAGCGCAGTCCACAGATTCCAAGCTTCAACGACTCAGAGCAGAGTGTGTAGCAGGACGACGGCCAAAGTTATGCATTCATGAAGATGGTACACTTCGGCATGGGAGGCGTCTTTGTGTACCCAGTGGAGATATCAGACAGGAGATCATAGCAGAAGCTCACAGTTCTCAGTATTCCATTCATCCCGGCGGCACGAAGATGTACCGTGATATCCGTCATCACTTTTGGTGGAATGGCATGAAGAGGGAGATAGCCCGGTTTGTCTCTCGGTGTTTGGTTTGCCAACAAGTTAAAGCTGAGCATCAGAGACCGGCTGGACTTCTTCAGCCCTTGCCGATTCCAGAATGGAAGTGGGAGCATATCACCATGGATTTCGTGACTGAATTACCTAGGTCCCCGGCCGGTAGAGATGCTATTTGGGTTATTATAGACAGGCTTACGAAGGTGGCTCACTTTCTTCCGTTCAGAGTTGGTCAGTCGACGGCTCAGCTAGCAGAGATGTACCTCAGGCAGATTGTCAGATTTCACGGTGTTCCAGTCAGTATCACCTCGGACAGAGATTCAAGATTTACGTCGCACTTTTGGTGCAGTCTGCAAGAGAGTTTGGGAACTCACCTCCAGTTCAGCTCAGCTTATCATCCGCAGACAGATAGTCAGTCAGAGTGTACTATACGAACCTTGGAAGATATGTTGAGATCTTGTATACTCGACTTTGGTGGTTCGTGGGGGGATCACCTGCACCTGGTGGAGTTCTCGTACAACAACAGTTTCCAAGCCAGTATACAGATGGCACCGTTCGAGACACTGTATGGTAGGAAGTACAGATCCCCGCTAGCATGGGACGATATTGGAGAAAGGCAGATGCTCGATCTGGAAATGATTACTCAGACAGTTGAGTGGTCAGAAGAGTCAGAGATCATCTTCGAGTTGCACAAGATCGCCAGCACCATTGGGCCGATTCTCATCGGCGTCCCCTTGAATTTTCTATTGGCGACCATGTATTCCTGAGGATCTCGCCTACCCGTGGTGTCATTCGTTTTGGCATACGGAAAAAGCTTAGTCCTAGGCATATACGGTCGTTCGATATCCTCGAGCGAGTAGGAGACATGTTCTATCGTCTCGCTCTCCTACCGTCGTTGCGTGAGGTGCATGATGTCTTCCATGTATCCCAATTGCGACGGTATATCCCGGATCCGAGTCATGTTCTTGATCATTCGGAATTGGTTGTTGGTACCAACCTTTCGTATGAGGAGAGACCCGTATCCATATTGGACAGAAGAGAGAAGATACTCAAGAACAAGACTATTAGTTTAGTCCGTGTTGCTTGGGGTCATCACTCTTTGTGTGAGTCAACATGGGAGCATGAAGATGATATCCGATCGCGATATCCCGACCTGTTTGACTCGTGAGGTATAATATCTTCCTTATGCCTCATGCCTTCGATTCCTTGCTTGCATGATTGACTGTTTGATTGATTGCTTAGTATAGCTCGCCCTTGCCTCCCTAGCCTCTTAATTAAATTCCGAGGTCGAAATTCTTTTAAGGTGGGTAGAGTTGTAATGCTCGTAGTTCGTATTACGTATTTTGGTATACGTGTACGGAATCCCGACCCGTAATTGGACTTTTCTTGCTTAGCTTGATTCGGATTTAATCTTGCCTTGGTTTATTTTGGGTTCATCCTAGTTCGACTTGTCTTGACTGGATAGTCTTGGATTTTGCATTGGCATGGGTTAGTTAGCATTTTCTGGTTCATGTCGTTTATCCTAGCCTTGGCTCGCATTGGGTTCGGTTGGGTTCGGCTTGGTTGGGCTCGGTTTGGGTTGATATGCAAACCCCTACCTACCACAATCCCTCATTTATTAACCCAACAACCATTCTCTCTCCTCATCATTACTCATTTACCACTTCTTTTCTTCTTTCTCATTTCTTCTCCACCGAGCACCACCGTAGGCAAGAGCAACTTGCTTCATGGAGGAACTCAAGTTTTATTGTTCCATTGTCTTCCTCACGAGATTCTATGACACTTTAGTACTTAGTATTTCTAGTTTCCATGGTTCATTTCATGTAGATCTAAGTTTGTTGCATTTTCGAATTTCTCGGTTTTGATCTACTAAACTGGCTTGTTTTCGAAAACTAAGAGTTCTATGTAGAAAGCATTCTGATGTTACGCAAGTTTGGTTTTGTAATGGTTGGATTTCATCGAGTCATGACCGAGATGGGGCTTTCTTGAGCTCTAGAGCTTTTACGCCTGCTTGTCTTGGCCCTGGAGAGAAGATGAAGTCTTCACGCACACGTTCTTACGTGCTAGCGTAGTATTTAGTCTTTATGCACACGTTTTACATGCCAGCGTACCATTTACCCTCTTTACGCACACGTTTCACGTGCCCGCGTAGTGCCCCCCATTTTACGCATACGTCTTAAATGTGCCAGCGTAGTGTCCCCTTTACGCACATGCATTGCGTGCCAGCGTAATCCTTTCTACGCCGAGTTCACTTGAACTCTACGCGGGGGCCTTTTTCGCTCGCGTAGAGTCGTGCTCGGGTAGACTCTCCCTCGCTCGCGTAGAGCCTTGCGTGCGTAGAGTTTCACTTGGGTGCTCGTGCGCGTAAAGTTTCGCTTGCATAGGGTGCTTGCTATGCATAGAGGCTTACCTGCGTAGAGTTCCCTCTCGTGTAGGGCTCCCGCTTGCGTAGAAGCGATCTTTCCTTGGTCTTGCTCGCATAAGGCCATTTTTACGCTCGGGGCCTCTTGGCCTAGCGTAGAGGTTCGCTAGCGTAGAGTCTTGAGCTCTTTTTTGCGTACCCGATTGTCTTTATGTCCTTGCACTTTTCATGAACTTGATAACTTGAATTGATTGACATGACTGGACTGTTAATTGTATATGGCATGGTATAACAAGTGAATTGACATGACATGACATGACAAGTCATGACAAGCAAGCCTGATAGGAACTAATTTATGCTGTTGCGACGGCTAGCATGACATGACAAGAATGAATGGCCTGGACACCGTGGACGATTGTGTTTGTACAAATGAACCAATACTGTTTCGCATCATGTCTAGGACAGGGACCCCGGAGTACCACGGTCAGGGGTACCTACTGAAATTGACTAAGACTAATAACTAGAATAACCAAGTAGTCATGAAGAGATTTTCCAGCTACAGGCAATCCCGTTATCTGGGCGCGCAAGTGGACTTGTAGCCTGCCGACAAGTAGGGCACATTTCCAGTACACTGTCATGTGTTGCACCCTTCATGAATGGATATTCGACCTGGATAACCTGGATGGTCTCCAGGGCTTGTGGCTGTTGGAATATCTCATTGCATCTTGCTAGTAACTAGGCCTGTGATAACCCTAGCAAGTTAAAGTATCAAGCCGTACTTATTGCTTGGCCGTGATTGATTGAATGGAGTCTAACTCAGTCTAGTCTTGTCTTGATCCTGTACAAGATTGTTACATGACCTGATTGCTTGTGCTTTACCTTATCGATAAATGGTGGAAACCAAGTTCCGTTCAGATGAAGGGTTACAACCCCGGTCCTTGTTTGGTTTAAGGGTTGTAACCTGGCTATCTGAATAGTCCCATGGTTATCGCATTGTATATCCTCATGATTTTTCCATATCTCCAGTTTAATATGTTATTATGTTTTATGCTAATTGCTAGTTTTAGTTCTTAAGTGAAGCCTCCTTTATGGCACTTGCTCTTTCTGGGATCTGACCCAGCTGGTTTTGCGTGGCCAGATATCGGAGCAGCTCCAGAGGATCCACCTACCTTCCAGCCAAATGGTGACCGCCAGGCGTAACCAAGACAACGAGTGGGTTTCCCTTTTGTCCTCCCACTTTATTGTAAAAATATTCTTTTGAGACGTTTAGCTGGCGAGCACGTGTTAGCTCGTATTGCACTTTACTTACTGTCTGCCTACTGGCTGTAACATGATTGACGAATTCTAGGGTTGATCATGTATGACTGAAACTCTTGTTAGTCTTCATATTTTCTACGACTAGCTTCATGATCATCCAAATATGTAATGTATGGGACGCCTTACTATTGTATATTTGATGCTCTAACATCTTGTAACTGCTATTCCTTGCATGAGATTGAGACAATAGGCTTGTTCATGACCATAAGAGACTGATGGCTTGTAGTTAAACCCTCATGTATCTAGACAGCCGTGACCGTATAGCGAGATAGAATCCATTTCAATATACGTAGCTGGCTATGTATGCCCCCGCTCTCCAGTATTCTGGTTCTGGGACGTTACATCATGTCAGTTACTTGTCATACCATGCCATGCACAATTATCAGTCTAGTCGTGTCAATCAATTCAAGGTTATCAAGCTCATGACAAGAGGGTGTAAGCACAAAAGGCACACGGGTACGCATAGGGGCTCAAACCTCTACGCGAACGAAAGTACGCTAGGCTAAGGGGCCCCGAGCGTAAAATGGCTTTACGCGAGCAAGACCAAGGAAGGACCCCTCTACGCAAGCAACCACTCTATGCGAGCAGGCACTGCACGCGAGCGGAACTCTACGCGAGACTCTATGCACGCGAGCGCTCGAGCGAGACTCTACGCACGCGAGCGTCTGAGCGAGACACTACGCATGCGAGACTCTACGCGAGCGGGAGTAGCCCCTGCATAGAGCTCGATTGAGCTCGGCGCAGAACGGGTTACGCTGGCACGCAATGCATGTGCATAAAAAGGGAAAAACTATGCAGGCACGTGAAAATGTGTGCGTAAAGGAGGAAAATACTACGCTGGCACGTAAAACATGGGCGTAAAGGAAAGTCACTACGCGAGCACATATGAATGTGTGCGTAAAGGGCTCGTCTTCTCCCCCAAGGCCGAGACAAGCAACCATGGGACTCGAAAACTCAAGAAACCCCATCTCGGCCAAGACTTGTTGAAGTCTAGCCATTCAAAAGCCAAACTTGCGCAAAATCGAAACTCCCACCACATGGAACTCTCCATTATCGAAAACAACCTAGTTTAGAAGATCAAAACCATGAGGATCAAAAATACTAAAAATCTAGATCTACGAAAATCCATGCACCAAAATGGAAATCTTCAAGTTCTAAAGTAGTTAAGAATCATGCTAAGAAGCCATTGGAACCATCAAAATAGGTTCTCAAGTATAAGCAAGATGCACTTGCCTACTGCAGTGGTCGGTGGAGAAATAAAGAAAGAAAAAAGAAGAGTAATGAGAAATGAATGAGGAGAGAGAAAGGGTTGTTGGGTTAATAAATGGGGGATGGTGGTAGGTAGGGGTTTGCATTAACCAAACCAAACCTAACCAGACCAAACCCAACCGAACCCGATGCATGCCCCAGCCAGAATAAACCACACGAGCCATGAAATGCTAACTAACTCATGCCAATGCAAGAACCCAAGGCTGGCCAGCCAGGACGAGTCGAAATACGGGTCCGAGATACGTACACGTATACCAAAATACGTATAACAAAAATCGAGGGTGACAGGTAGGCACCCTATTGCATGCATCCCTTTATTTTCTATTATATATCACAGTTTATACGTCATGGTGTTTTCTTGTATCTTGTTACGTCCCTCTGAGGACCTGGTGATCTCTCCAGGTGTGTGCTTTATAACTTTTCGCAAGTGTTCTAGCCAAGGCCGTGATCCTCTCCATTCCTTCGAAGATAATTTCTCCTGGTTCATCTTGCCATTTTTATCGATCAATTCCTTGTATATTCTTCTCATTTAAATTAGTTGGTAGTGGATTTGTCTCCGCCCAACTACATGTACAAATGATAAATTCATAGTGATTATATTATTATTCTTTACTTCTGTGGATGAGATTTAGTTATCATGGTTTACTGTATTTTACAGGTTATGTATACATATGGGGATTCAGCATGAAAACTCCATGCGGCTCAAAAGCTCAAGAGATTCATGCGGCTCGAAACCAGAGAGCCGCATGTGGCTCATGAATTTTCGTGCGGCTCAGGAAGAGCCACGTGGCCTTATGCGGCTCGAAGAAGGCCAATACAGCTGGCCATAATTACTCCCTGTAGCAGGCCATTAAATTCCATGACACAAAGTGACAGTTCTGACGGCTCTGACATAAAGAAGAGACGCGTCATGCTCATCAAAAGACAAGAAAATCTTTGAGATAGCCGGCACGGTTCACAAAATCCAAAGAAGTTATCTATGTGGACCGCCTGTGCGACCCTCATGCGGCTTGGTTGTGGGGGCCACCCTCATGCGGCTCAGTTGTGAGGCCACCCTCATGCGGCTCGGCTGTAGGGGCCACCCTTATACGGTTCAGTTGGGGGGCTACCCTTATGCGGCTCAGTTGTGAGGCCATCCTCATGCGGCTCGGTTGTGAGGCCATCCTCATACGGCTCGGTTGTGAGGCCATCTTCATGCGGCTCAGTTGTGAGGCCACCGTCATGCGGCTCAGTTGTGAGGCCATCCTCATGCGGCTCAGTTGTGAGGCCACCCTCATGCGGCTCTGCCATAACGCACCATTCATGCGGCTCACAGCCAAATGGCGGTTGGGACATGTGGCAGAAGATTTTCTGAGACTTATCCACGCGGATTTATTGCAACCAACAGATCATAACAATGCAGATTTATTGCAACCAACACAACGGCCCAGATTAATTTCCAACAAACAGATCAAAGTTAATCTTAACCAATCCCCAACCACCCACTTTTCAAGGCACGGTTACAGATGCGGCCACACCCCACTCAGCACAAATTCCTATAAATAGCATGGGATTATTTCTTTGCACACACAGAGTGACACACAGAGACCCAGAGCAATCCGAGCAGAGAGAGAGAGCTTTTCTTCGCCGGAGCCAAGGTTGCGTTCGATCGTCCAAGGAGTAAGGCAGAGTTGATATCACTTTCCCGAGCCTCTACCGTCATCCCCCAGAATCAAAAACTAAACAATTGTACTTAGATTACTTTTCCTAGGTTTTGTTCCTAGGCACTCTTTGTACGAGCGAGTTTGTATTGTGAATTAAAGTTCAGTCCTTCCATAAAATTGTTATGTTCTTTGATAATCAATGGCAAACACGATGGCGACTCTGCTGGGGACTAACTTCTCCACTGCTGAGAAGTTGGTGACGCAATCGGACACAACCAAGCTTGGCTCCATGCAACAGATGTTGGTTGTTCGCTTCGACCAGCAAGCGTTTGAAGAGATGCTCTTCGACGGGAGCGCTAGCCCGGTCCAGAAGCGAGCCGGCACGAAGAAGGTCTGCAAGGAGTGGAGGCCCAAAACTGCTGCTCCTCTCCAAGCTCTGGAAGAAGTGTTCTCTGCTGCCCAAGATGGTGGGGAGGATGTAACACCCAATTTTCTAAAATAAGGGTAATTTTGAAATTTTGTATTTTAATTTATTTAATTATAATATTTAAATAATAATATGATTTTTGGTGATTTTTAATCATTTTAAAACTATTTAAAAATCATGACTTGTGATTTTGATGTGCAGCTAGTGAAACCGTAGAGACTGTCTGCCCTATAGCCTAGCCATGTGATTACGGTGTTTCATTTATCATTTTTAGCTTGAGGGTATTTTGTTCATTTTGGCCCTTTAAATTATTTTGTTATTTAATGCATTGGTGATTGTTAATTTTGACTTTTCATAGGTGTGACTTTGGAGACCAACCTATCTGTTGACTTTGACCATAGTGAATTGGCTAGCATGGTGGGACCCTAATCTAACTTAAGTCGACTTGGTTTTGACTTGAGTGACTTAGCTCTTGAGAAAATTAGGAAGGATTTTAATGTTGGACTTAAGGCTAAGGTAGAGTGCCCATTGCTCATGTGACTTAGCCCAAAGCCTACTAACTAGAAACCCTAACCCTAATTTTATCCTTTATGACCAGCCACTAGGTCATTCCCAACCCTATAAAGTCATCTCCTCCATGTTCTTGCCTCTTTTGTAATGTTTCAACATTTTGAAGAAAGAGGTAATGTCATTTCTTCCCCAATTCCTAGATTCTTCAATTTTAATCCTTTTTCACTCTAGTCTTTTGCATATGATCCTAATCTAGCCCTATTTTGTATTCATGGAGAGAAATCTCAGGTTCAAATCAATTTGGAGCATTTGGCCATCAAGGAGAACACCCCCCATTTGAAGCTCTTTCTTGCTATTTGCACCTATAGGTAAAACCCCATAAATAGTGTTATTATTCTGATTTCTTTGCATTTAGGGCTAGATCTAGGAGTCCCCTAGTTGTTCCCAAAATTTAGACACAATTCGTGTCCATTTGGTGTCCGTATCGGACACGTATCATAGTGTATGTGTAGATGTTTGTTAAAATGTCACATAGGACTTTATTTTTTATTTTTGAAAAACTAATTACATAGATACCTAGATCTAGGTGTGTATGTTAATCTTTGTGAAGACTGAAATAATTTTGGTGTCGATTTTGTGTCAAAATTTGTGTTGGACACGCTGCACGGGGGCTCGACTAAGTGCCCTGTTGCCCGTGTCCTATATCTCACTGGACACGCCATCTCTTGACACCAAAATTGGTGTGGACACTCCTTAGGTGACTGACAAAAGGTCCACAAAATTTCGTGGGACCTTATCGAGTGGTTAGGGAGAAAATTGACCAGCACCGATTCCCCACTGTGTGCACACGCGCAGAATTGCCTCACTGATACCCACTCACACACACGACACGACACCACGTGGACACGTTGCAGGTGGTTGGACACTTACTCCTACCCCTGGCGAACACGTGTGCACGGCCACGTGTCCCCACGTGTCCTGTGTCGTGCGTTTGATACGCGTGCACTTGTGCACGATACTGTTTGTGCACAGTTTAGTGTCTGTGTTCGTGTGGCTGTTTGGACACTTCGTGTCCAGTTTCCTGGACACGAACACTTCTCCCAGACACATGTGCACCTACTCGACACCTATGCACGTTTAATTTGTTGTTTAATTGATTTTTCACAATTCGAACTCGGGTTTCCCCATTTTTCCTGATACCAGGATTCAGTGTGCTGTTTTTCTGAGAACTGATTTTTACTTAACGGATTTTTTAATGATTAATTTACAAAGTTCAATCCTATTCTAGGTCTGAGTTAAGTTGCAGGTTAGGAATTCACGTTAGCATTGATTCATTGAGGTTTCGATTTGATTTTGTATTTCAAAAATTAGTTGAAGTAGAAACCATGTTGTTCCAGTTTTGAACTAAAGTTCAGATTTCTTATTTGTTCTATTCCAGTTTCATTACGAGCTGGCTTGAGGTTTCTAATTGTCGAGTAGCATTGATTTCAAGATTTAGTATTCGGGTATATAAATCGAATGCTAAATCCTAGATTTCATTGAGTTCTCCCTTACCTTGGTCTTGTGATTTGAAATTTTGGATGTTGTATTAGTTGATATATTGATTTGGGTCTATCGACATATTGTTTTGCTATATAGGTTCGAACTTAAATGACTGAATAACTGAGTTCCTATATGTAAATCTGAAACCTGGGTTTTATAACTAAGAAACCCATATGCACTGATTTAGGAAATCGAATTTTGATTCACATTGAACCTGGGAACTTAGTTGAGATATATCACACATTACCTTGCACCCCACCTAATGTTTTTCACTGAGACACACATGTAGACACACACACACACACAAATCACATTCACCACTGCTAACACCTTGTACCATGTTCCAGATTGCATACACAAACACACACACAGGACACAAAACCTGAGAACTGAGCTATAATTTCCCTGTTTTCTTGAATGGTTAATGCAAATTTTCAATGATAGTTCAGTTGCAATGTTAGATTCACATGTTTAATATGTAGATTCCATTGCGGGGTATGTGTGGACTATTAGAGTTCATATATGGAGATTTGTGGATTTTGTTATGCATTTGAGAGTGTGGATTGACACTTAAAACTAATGTTTGACTGAATAATTAAAATGCAGCATTCACATAGGGGTTATGTACATTTAAGCTTAACTGATCATGACTAGACCTGACATGCACATATAAACTGAACATTGGCACTGCAATTTACCTTACCTATTCCTATTTTTTCTCCTAACTGTCACCATACACATATCACTGAGACACTAATTCCTGAAATTACACATACAAGACACACACACATATATGCTACACACACACTCTCACATGACCACAAACACTGAACACACACATGCCACACCCTCACCTTTCCACACTCTCTCACACAATGACACCCACATCACACTCTATATCTCTCTATATATATTTTGATATATGGTAATGTATATATATATATATATATATATATATATATATATATATATATATATATATATATATATATATATTAATTTTTTTAATATATATATATATATATATATATATATATATATATATATATATATATATATATATATATAACATGTAATTTATGTATTGGTATATGTATGTAAGTATCTCTCTATATATACATGTAGTGATACATATATATATATATATGTATAAAAGGTGATAAATGAATGTATGAATGAATGTATGTATACAAGGTAGGCAGGAATGATATATAATATAGGTAATACAATATAGGCATGAATAATGTGGTATATAAATATATAAATAAGTTTGATGCTTGTATATGAAATATATGTGTAAATAGTAGGTTTGATAGCTTGTATAGCATTGTGATGGTATGTGAGTGCTAGCCTAGGCTTGGTTAGGCCTAGTGAGACTGGTTAGACTTGTTGGGCTAGGGCTTGACCTAGTTTGACTAGTGTGGTTGACTAGAGTTGACCAAGTGTTGACTTTAGTCTAGTTTGACCTGGACAGCATGCAGATGCTTTGTACATTTCAATTATCATCCCACGTATACATCTTGACTTGTGTTGCTCTAACTAGGAGTCAGGTACCTCATCTCGGACAGTACATTTACTTCAGCTATTCAGATACCAGGCGAGTACATTCTCTGATCATTTCATAACTTGCTTAGAATTATATTCATGCTCTAGTTTACCTTATTTGATTCTGTCACGATATTATCACGGATTGGTACTATATGGATCCCTACATTGAGATGTTATTCCCTTCGGGAGCATCAGATACATCATGTCATGTGTTTCATGTACATCATGTATTCCTCGCTCTCATGTTATTCATGTTTCTCATGTGCTTCATGCTCGTTCATGCATGCTCGTGTACTCTCATGTGCTCTCATGTTCGGTCATGTTTCTCATGTATCTCATGTATAACCTATACTTCATGTGCACTCATTTATGAGCCCTCATGTGAATTTCATGTGCACCCATTTATGGGCCTTCATGTGAATTTCATGTGCACTCATTTATGAGCCCTCATGTATACTTCATATGCACCCATTTATGGGCTTTCATGTGAAAATCATGTGCGTAACATAACTTGTCTGGATCCTTGTGTATTGATTGGGGTATGGGGGAGTATAAATAGTCATGTGAACAATTCTAAAGAAGTATAACCATGTGCGCCTCTTTAGTATATTCATGTGCAAATCCAGCCGTTCACATGTCGACTTTGTACTCTAAATCACTAGTCACTGGTAGCTCTCTACTTATAGTAGATATTTCTATTACAGTTCTCTCTTTGTTTACATCATGTATTTTCTTTCAGTTTTATGTATCGTACTCTCTTGTATGTTTATATTTTCTAACCTGTTATGATCTGCGTGAGATGTATTGTGCACGCTCCCGTCCTGACTGGACCTGTTGAGAATTTTACAGAGGATGATGAGGAACCCTGCACCCCTTACTATGGAGCTTGCGTAGATGACACTCGCGACCTGGACCCCTAGGGAGGTTCAGGCAGATGCTGAGGATGATACCCATGCTTAGTATAGATAGCTTAGTCTGTTCTTTCTTTTAATGATTAGTTGTTGTCTTGATTCAGAGTTGTATCATTATGGAGAAGTTGAGACTTGTGTTTACTTCACCTTTGTTGTACCTCAGTTGAGGATTTTCTTATCTATTCCATCGTACTTTATTCTACCTCTAGATTGTGATTGAGTTGTATCTGTGATTGGCCTCCTATTGGAGAGTATTCATATTATGTTAGTTATAGTTCATGACCTAGAACAACGTTCTACCGTCGACACTGCGGCGTAGGCTGGGCGCTGTTACGTACTCGTACCCTCACAGTGGGTGCGGGTCGTGACACATTTTTATTGGTGGCCCATGCAGGTCGAGTTTATGTAGTGGTATTCGAACTAGAGTATCACTACAGCCTGCAGTAGGATTAGGATATATTTTTGAAGGTACTCAATCACAATTAGGATTCCTTGAGAGATTCCTGGGACGACCCTTGAGAATCTTATTTGAACTTCAATTTGAAATCTTTTCCCTTGTTTTGTTCGCTCTCACTCCTTGATTATTGAATTTAATTTTGATGGATCGTTGTTGATTTTGATTTTCCTATCGAAATGAATTTTATGACCTAAGTTACGATATTTTCTGATAACATATGTTGATGGGAATAACATGGATGGTAAAACGTCTACTTGATTATGGAACCTGTAGTTTATCGTAGCCATATTAGCTGGTGTGGCGGAAACATAGAGACCTGACTTCGGATGTATGTATTTTGGTTATGAGATTTGGAATATCTCGCAGCTATACTAGTCAGCATAGCGAGAATTCCAGACGACATGATTATAGAGGTGCATGCCCCAGTTATGGAATCTATCGTTTATCGCAGCCTTGCTTACTGGCATGACGAGGACTCTGAGTAACATGATTTTGGACAGACGCATATGATTATCAGACTGTATCTTGAGAAGGTTTTTAAACATATCATCTCTATCGTACCCTTCTGTTGTTATAATTGTACTCCATCATAAAATAATTTAGGAGTAGGGATATTTTAGTTTTGTATAGCTTATTCATATGTAGTTCTGTCATAGTGTAATGACATGATGACTTGTAGAGTGTCTGTACCCTAGAGATGATAGTTAGCATTGGTATTAGAATACTAACCCATTGTAGATGATTCCCTGTTATTTATAATACCTACCAATTTTCATAGAGGATGTTAGTCTGCTCTGCAGCCTTGATGATTTATTATTATTTTTCCTTGTCCTTTCCAGTAAGGCACCCATGACCAGAGCCTGTCCTTGAGTATAGTTGTAGTTCACCTAAGACTGAGAGGTCTATATATATAGATAGATTGCAGATGGTATTGGCATATGGGATATGGGTTGGTTGGTATCTATAGGCCATTGTTGTGTAGGATTATAGACATGTTGTTTAGCCTATATTTGGTTCAGTATTCTATTTTAGTTAAGTTCTCCTTGAGATGAGTTTAGGCATGATAGATCAACCTTTATAGGCAGTGTGCAGACCCTTTACTAGATGTCCTGACCTTTGTTTATAAATTCAGTCTCCTTAGCATCATTTCCTTTTGCCTATATTGATGTTTCAGACCATTCATCCTTAGCCTAAATTCTGAGCATTTGTTCAGTTCCTTATAAGTTTAGTCTACTTTAACCCTTGATGATCAGTTATATATGTATGGATATATAGATAATATACTTAGGATATATATAATGGGTTGTTGTTCTTGAGCTTTTGTATCTATGGTATTGAGATTTGTGTGCTTAGATTATGGGTATTTAGTTATGGGTGACTTGATAAGATTGGGAAGTTAAGAGTTAGCATATTATAGAGTTTTTCCTTTTGCTAATCTCTAGTTGCCAACACCTAGAAAGCTAGCATAGGTAAAACCCTAAGAAGTTGACCAGTTGATGACCAAGTACTTGGATGTTGACAAATTGACTAGTGGTTAACCCTTGAATATGTTTGACCTAGAAGGAGTACTACCATCTTAAATTTTGAGGACGAAATTTTTCTAAGGTGGTAGACTTGTAACACCCAGTTTTCTAAAATGAGGGTAATTTTGAAATTTTGTGTTTTAATTTATTTAATTATGATATTTAAATAATAATATGATTTTTGGTGATTTTTAATCATTTTAAAACTATTTAAAAATCATGACTTGTGATTTTGATGTGCAGCTAGTGAAACCGTAGAGACTGTCTGCCCTAGAGCCTAGACATGTGATTAGGGTGTTTCATTTATCATTTTTAGCTTGAGGGTATTTTGGTCATTTTGGCCCTTTAAATTATTTTTTTATTTAATGCAATGGTGATTGTTAATTTTGACTTTTCATAGGTGTGACTTTGGAGACCAACCTATCTGTTGACTTTGACCATAGTGAATTGGCTAGCATGGTGGGATCCTAATCTAACTTAAGTCGACTTGGTTTTGACTTGAGTGACTTAGCTCTTGAGAAAATTAGGAAGGATTTTAATGTTGGACTTAAGGCTAAGGTAGAGAGCCCATTGCTCATGTGACTTAGCCCAAAGCCCACTAACTAGAAACCCTAACCCTAATTTTGTCCTTTATGACCAGCCACTAGGTTATTCCCAACCCTATAAAGTCATCTCCTCCATGTTCTTGCCTCTTTTGTAATGTTTCAACATTTTGAAGAAAGAGGTAATGTCATTTCTTCTCCAATCCCTAGATTCTTCAATTTTAATCCTTTTTCACTCTAGTCTTTTGCATATGATCCTAATCTAGCCCTATTTTGTATTCATGGAGAGAAATCTTAGGTTCAAATCAATTTGGAGCATTTAGCTATCAAGGAGAACACCCCCTATTTGAAGCTCTTTCTTGCTATTTGCACCTATAGGTAAAACCCCATAAATAGTGTTATTATTCTGATTTCTTTGCAGTTAGGGCTAGATCTAGGAGTCCCCTAGTTGTTCCCAAAATTTTGGCACAATTCGTGTCCATTTGGTGTCCGTATCGGACACGTATCATAGTGTATGTGTAGGTGTTTGTTAAAATATCACATAGGACTTTATTTTTTATTTTTGAAAAACTAATTACATAGATACCTAGATCTATGTGTGTATGTTAATCTTTGTGAAGACTGAAATTATTTTGGTGTCGATTTTGTGACAAAATTTATGTTGGACACGCTGCACGGGGGCTCGGCTAAGTGCCCTGGTGCCCGTGCCCTATATCTCACTGGACACGCCATTTCTTGACACCAAAATTGGTGTGGACACTCCTTAGGTGACTGACACAAGGCCCACAAAATTTTATGGGACCTTATCGAGTGGTTAGGGAGAAAATTGGCCCGCACCGATTCTCCACTGTGTGCACACGCGCAGAATTGCCTCACTGATACGCACTCACACACACGACACGACACCACGTGGACACGTTGCAGGCTGTTGGACACTTACTCCTACCCCTGGGGAACACGTGTGCATGGCCACGTGTCCCCACGTGGCCTGTGTCGTGCATTTGACACGCGCGCACGCGTGCACGACACTGTTTGTGCACAGTTTAGTGTCTGTGTTCGTGTGGCTGTTTGGACACTTCGTGTCCAGTTTCCTGGACACGAACACTTCTCCCAGACACATGTGCACCTACTCGACACCTATGCACATTTAATTTGATTTTTAATTGATTTTTCACAATTCGAACTCGGGTTTCCCCATTTTTCCAGATACCAGGATTCAGTATGCTGATTTTCTGAGAAATGATTTGTACTTAACGGATTTTTTAATGATTAATTGACAAAGTTCGATCATATTCTAGGTCTGAGTTAAGTTGCAGGTTAGGAATTCATGTTAGCATTGATTCATTGAGGTTTCGATTTGATTTTGGATTTCAAAAATTAGTTGAAGTAGAAACCATGTTGTTCCAGTTTTGAACTAAATTTCAGATTTCTCATTTGTTCTATTCCAGTTTCATTACGAGCTGGCTTGAGGTTTCTAATTGTTGAGTAGCATTGATTTCAAGATTTAATATTGGGGTATATAAATCGAATGCTAAATCCTAGATTTCATTGAGTTCTACCTTACCTTGGTCTTGTGATTTGAAATTTTGGATGTTGTATTAGTTGATATATTGATTTGGGTCTATTGACATATTGTTTTGCTATATAGGTTCGATCTTAAATGACTGAATAACTGAGTTCCTATATGTAAATCTGAAACCTGGGTTTTATAACTGAGACACCCATATGCACTGATTTAGGAAACCGAATTTTGATTCACATTGAACCTGGGAACTTAGTTGAGATATATAACACATTACATTGCACCCCACCTAATGTTTTTCACTGAGACACACATGTAGACACACACACAAATCACATTCACCACTGCTGACACCTTGTACCCTGTTCCAGATTGCATACACAAACACACACACAGGACACAAAACCTGAGAACTGAGCTATAATTTCCCTGTTTTCTTGAATGGTTAATGCAAATTTTCAATGATAGTTCAGTTGCAATGTTAGATTCACATGTTTAATATGTAGATTCCATTGCGGGGTATGTGTGGACTGTTAGAGTTCATATATGGAGATTTATGGATTTTGTTATGCATTTGAGAGTGTGGATTGACACTTAAAACCAATGTTTGACTGAATAATTAAAATGCAGCATTCACATAGGGGTTATGTACATTTAAGCTTAACTGATCATGACTAGACCTGACATGCACATATAAACTGAACATTGGCACTGCAATTTACCTTACCTATTCCTGTTTTTTCTCCTACCTGTCACCATACACATATCACTGAGACACACTAATTCCTGAAATTACACATACAAGACACACACATATATATGCTACACACACACTCTCACATGACCACAAACACTGAACACACACATGCCACACCCTCACCTTTCCACAATCTCTCACACAATGACACCCACATCACCCTCTATATCTCTCTATATATATTTTGATATATGGTAATGTATATATATATATATATATATATATATATATATATATATATATATATATATATATATATATATATATATATATATATATATATATATATATATATATAAATTTTTTAATATATATATATATATATATAACATGTAATTTATGTATTGGTATATGTATGTAAGTATCTCTATATATATACATGTAGTGATACATATATATATATATATATATATATGTATAAAAGGTGATAAATGAATGTATGAATGAATGTATGTATGCAAGGTAGGCAGGAATGATATGTAATATAGGTAATACAATATAGGCATGAATAATGTGGTATATAAATATATAAATAAGTTTGATGCTTGTATATGAAATATATGTGTAAATTGTAGGTTTGATAGCTTGTATAGCATTGTGATGGTATGTGAGTGCTAGCCTAGGCTTGGTTAGGCCTAGTGACACTGGTTAGACTTGTTGGACTAGGACTTGACCTAGTTTGACTAGTGTGGTTGACTAGAGTTGACCAAGTGTTGACTTTAGTCTAGTTTGACCTAGACAGCATGCAGATGCTTTGTATATTTCAATTATCATCCCACGTATACATCTTGACTTGTGTTGCTCTAACTAGGAGTCAGGTACCTCATCTCGGACAGAACATTTACTTCAGCTATTCAGATACCAGGCGAGTACATTCTCTGATCATTTCATAACTTGCTTAGAATTATATTCCTGCTCTAGTTTACCTTATTTGATTCTGTCACGATATTATCACGGATTTGTACTATATGGATCCCTACATTGAGATGTTATCCCCCTCGGGAGCATCGGATACATCATGTCGTGTGTTTCATGTACATCATGTATTCCTCGCTCTCATGTTATTCATGTTTCTCATGTGCTTCATGCTCGTTCATGCATGTTCGTGTACTCTCATGTGCTCTCATGTTCGATCATGTTTCTCATGTATCTCATGTATAACCTATACTTCATGTGCACTCATTTATGAGCCCTCATGTGAATTTCATGTGCACCCATTTATGGGCCTTCATGTGAATTTCATGTGCACTCATTTATGAGCCCTCATGTATACTTCATGTGCACCCATTTATAGGCTTTCATGTGAAAATCATGTGCATAACATAACTTGTCTGGATCCTTGTGTATTTATTGGGGTATGGGGGAGTATAAATAGTCATGTGAACAATTCCAAAGTAATATAACCATGTGCGCCTCTTTAGTATATTCATTTGCAAATCCAGCCGTTCACATGTCAACTTTGTACTCTAAATCACTAGTCACTGGTAGCTCTCTACTTATAGTAGATATTTCTATTACAGTTCTCTCTCTGTTTACATCATCTACTTTCTTTCAGTTTTACGTATCGTACTCTCTTGCATGTTTATATTTTCTAACCTGTTATGATCTGCGTGAGATGTATTGTGCTCATTCCCGTCCTGATTGGACCTGTTGAAAATTTTACAGAGGATGATGAGAAATCCGGCACCCCTTACTATGGTGCTTGCCTAGATAACACTCGCGACCTGGACCCCTGGGGAGGTTCAGGCAGCTGCTGAGGATGATACCCATGCTTAGTATAGATAGCTTAGTATGTTCTTTCTTTTCATGATTAGGTGTTGTCTTGATTCAGAGTTGTATCATTATAGAGATGTTGAGACTTGTGTTTACTTCACCTTTGTTGTACCTCAGTTGAGGATTTTCTTATCTATTCCATCGTGCTTTATTCTACCTCTATATTGTGATTGAGTTGTATCTGTGATTGGCCTCCTATTGGAGAGTATTCATATTATGTTAGTAATAGTTCATGACCTAGAACAGCAGACTCCTCTACGGCCTGAAGTGGGGCCCGCATGTGGGTCCTCTGTCACGACTCGCACCCACTGTGAGGGTACGAGTACGTAACAGCGCCCAGCCTACGCCGCAGTGTCGGTGGTAGAACGCTACAATGCTGGACTTGCAGGGGCAAAGAGGGATTCTATGCGGTCCAGGAAGAAGCCGCATAAAGGCGCCAGGCGCACGAAGACTCATGCGGCCATAAAAGCCAGCCGCATGCAGAAGGCTCATGCGGCCAAAACTTCCATCCGCATGGAGGAGGCTCATGCGGCCACGACTTCCAGCCGCATACAGAAGGTTCATGCGGCCACAAAATCCAGCCGCATGCAAACTGCTCAAGTGGCCACAAATGCCAGCCGCATGCAGACTGCTTATGCGACCACAAATGCCAGCCGCATGCAGACAGCCTATGCGGCCACCAATCCCAGCCGCAGACCATCTGCTCCATGCAGTTCGGGTTCAGTCTTCGACCGCCTCTCATGCGGTCCTGACCTCAGATGCTCCTATAAGAATGTGCCAGACTCTGTGCGGCACAATTTGGACTCTTCCTACTATGCGCCCTTGCGTGCTTGAGTGAAGAAGTCTAGGGCAGCTCGGGGTCGTCGAGCTCAGTCAGCTGTCCCAACCTCTGACTATCAGAGTGCTCCGCTTACTGTTATGCGGGCCTCTGAAGAAAAGTTGTACAGAACCGACTGTGTCCAACCCCCGACGGCAAACGGACAGAGTGGTTCCCAAGAGTCCCCGCATCAGGAAGCAAACATGATACCAACGCACTCATGTGCTCGGGACTCCCGGGCCCACAAAATGAGTGTAAAGGTTGCTCGAGATGCACTTGACTTGCGCGATATGATCCTTCACAAACGCAAGGAAAGAGAAGAAAACTTGGTGTGCAGAGAGTCCTTCCATGGACATCACTGCACTCAAGTTATTGTCAACTGCTGCTGCAACAAAATAGCAGTCCAAGAGGACCGGCAGTCCGTCTTCCAACGACTGCAACAACCAGGATCGGTCCTGCAACAAAGCTCGGAAGATGAGGCACTTCTTGTCGCCTCCTACAATTCTGCCCGAAAGATCCCTGCCGGCAAGAAGAAAATAAATGTCTCCAGTCCGACGATCTCAGTCGGCGCGGCCAGGAAACTTGCATCCAGGCGGTTGTCCACAACTACCACAGGAGGAGTTTATCATGGCACCCTCTCTAAGAAAAAATCTTCAACACTTGGAGATTCGTCATCTACATCTCTGGGGGTAGCCGAAGCTGGGGGTAGCACTCCCCGGAACGTCCACGGCAACCCGGTGTTCCAAGAAGATGAGCTAGGGGAGATAATTCCCCCAACAGATGTAACAGACCCAGACGTCCCTGGAAACATCCATGGGTCCCAAGATGAAGCAACCTCCGATGCAGGGGTAGCACTTCCTCCGAGTCCGAAACGGAGGAGAACATTCCTACATATCCCGACGACTTCTCCATTCGGGGGTATGATTCGAAGTGCACATCCTCAACAGTTCCTTCCACTGTTCCCCGTGTGAGAACAGTATTTATGACTGAGAATGACCAGGATGGTCCCAGCGACCGACAGCGCCTCGACACTCTTGAGGCCATACTTCATACCTTGGTCAAGTCCGTAGACGAGATTAAGGCAGCCCTACCGACTCTCCAAGGAAGGACGCCTGGCCAAACAAGTTTGGGTCCCGCCGTCAATGCGGACTCAAACACAACTGCACCAACCCCGGGTGACAATCCACCCGGGATGTCGGCTCCCACTGCTGCAGACGAGTCTAGGGAGGCAAGAAGAGAGGTCCAAGAGCTTCGGGCAATGTTTCACGTCCGAGAAAACTCTCAGGAATACGACAGCCGTATCCCGCTGCATGGAGAGATGTCCCCTTCCCTCCTCGGTACAAACCATTCAACATCAACCCTTACGACGGAAAGACATCTGCAAGCCGATACGTGACCTACTTTGAGGTCACGACAGATCATCTGCAGCATGATGACGCCATCCTTACACGTTTGTTCATTGGGGCATTGGAGGGAGTCGCATTCGACTGGTACCGCAACCTGCTGGACAACTGCATCCATTCCTTCGCCGGCTTCAAACATATGTTCTTGGAGAGGTTCTATGAGGTGGGACAGGATGTCACAATGTCAACCCTCACGGACGTTGTTCAAGGCGAGAAAGAGCTGACAAGGAACTAACATTGAACGGTTTCGCCAAACCGCGATGAAGCTGCCCTCCGTAACCCGGACTCTTCCTTAATTAAAATTTGCCAAAAGAGGCTGCTCCCCACAATCAGTCTGGATGGGCAAAAGTCAATTCAAGGACTGGAAAACTTTCATCATCAGCGCCACTAGCGCATAAGACAAGTTGAAGAAAGCTCGCCAACTGGGATTTCACATCTCGGAGGGAGACGACAAGGGCAAACGCCCTAATGCCAACAACAACAACGGCGGCAATTCCTCCAAGAACCGAGATAATAAGGGCAAACAGGCTATGGTGGTCGACACAGCCCCGAAGCCTGAACCAAAACAGGCAGAAAATCAATGGCCGCAGATAACCTACTCCTTCGAGGATAGTCATATCAAGCCAATCTTTGACATGCTCTAACAAGGAGACAGAATTCAGCTCCCTCTGCCAACGCGTGAACCTCGACCTGCAGAGATGGAGAGCCCCAAGTACTGTCACTATCATCCCTACGTCCACCACGCTACGCAAGACTGCTTCCAATTGAAGCGGTACATCCAAAACCTCATCGACTCGAAGGCCCTGGCTATTAATTTCGAGGAGGTAACGGTCACCGCCAATATGGTGTCGGTCCAATTTAGCAGCTTCCCGCCGACAAGGACACAAGACGGCGTAGTACCCGTCCCCCGGGCAAAAATGGAGGTCGCTAATCTTCCACCTCCCCGAGACCAGACTGCTGGACTTGTGCCCCTCACCACATCACGAGGGGAGATCATGTGGGTCCACCCGGACTTAGTATCTGAAGTAACCCAGCCAGCATCATCCTCTGCTGGCAAGAAGAAGGGCGAGAAAGTCAAGTCCTGCCGTACAATCTCGACCGACGTCGAAGAAGCGACAGCTGTCGTTATCCGGTCTGGTGCGCAAACTCAACCCGCGCCGGGCAACTCGGCTGAAGAACGTCAGCCAGCCACTGCTGATACCCCAGGACCTTCTCAGCCTCCACCGGCCGATAAGCCCAAGCCAAAGGAGACCCGCTTTGACAAGCCGCTCCGGAAAGACACGCCTCACGAGCTGGAGAAGCCCTACAATTTTAACATTTTGGCACAATTGGCCAATACACCAGCCAAATTGTCATTATATGAGCTCCTGAGACTCTCCAAAGATGTTCGCATCGCACTGAGCGAAGCACTCCAGAATGCCGATGCATATCTGGCTCAGGCCAATCTTACAGGGGAGAGCTCGCTAGTGGATCTCCAGGACAGCGCTTGCACATGTGCAATGCCCAACATTGTCTTCACTCCGCAGGATATTCTTATCAAGACCAACCTGCATGATCTCCCTCTGTATTATACTGGATACGTTGGCGACATCAAGGTGGATCGGATGCATATTGATCCCGGTTCTTCGATCAGCATTATTCCAAAGAGCTTGCTTCACCATCTGCGCATCCCTATGCATCGGCTGACTCCTACCAGCACCGCAATTAGCGGTTTCAATTTTGGGAGAAGCTATCCCATTGGAAAGATTCGCCTAAAGTGCCAAATTGGCGACCTTCAGTCGGAAGTAACCTGCTATATCATAGACGCAGACACCTCCTATAATATTCTCCTAGGGCGTCCGTGGATACATGATTACATGATCGTGCCCTCCACATTGCACCAGTGCTTCAAGTACGTAGACAAGCAACGGCTTCGTGAGGACAGAATTTACTGACATCGATCCCTTTAAAGGGGTCGAATCCTATTATTCGGATTCTTGCTTGTACGAGAAATCCTAGAGGCACCTGATCAACGAGGATGTTCAAGAGCAGACGGAGGCCATTGTGGGGCCTGAGGAACCCTTGAGAATCCATCTCCAATCCCGCAAACCAGGAAGGACTGCATCTCTGACAGCCACTCTGCATAGGGAGGCAACTGGTCTCCCGGTGCTCACTGCACAAAAGGAGCAGATGACAATCCGACTGTCAAGGTCTGGCCAAGGACCGAGACCCACTACGGAGCTGCTGACAATCAGGCTACCTATAGCCGGTCAACAACAAACAAAAGAGTCCAATCCTTCTGTTAAGCCAATGACGATTCATTTTTCTAGAATGAGTCGACAGTCGAGCACTAAGCCGGGGACTGCTAGCCAGCCAACAACTCCCCGCCCAGCATCGAGCACCAAACTGGGGGTCGCTAGTGCGCCAACGACCCCACGTTCTGCTCCACCAGTGGAGCCCCTGATGATTAAGCTGCCCAGGTCATCCTCCCAGTCTTCATTAACACAGGGGGTGACCGACGAGGAGTTAGAGCTGGCCAAGTATGTGGCTGCTCACACTAATGTCCCTTCAGCTGATGATGTAATTCCACCTGAAAAGATACCTTATTTTATCAATAAAGGGTTATCTTTGAACTACATCGAGCTTAATAAGCTTTGTACCGCGTATGCTATAGAACACGGTATAGGCACCAACCTACACACCCAGGTGACAAATGTCTACACCGCAAACCAACTTACTCCCGTGGAAGACGCTTGCTTCATAGTCGAAGGAGAGGATCATCCAATCATCTTCGGCTGGAAGAATGATCCACAGCCCTTCAGGATAGAAGAAGTTGATCTCGAACCCGACACCGAGAGACTGCCCCTTTATCTATATAGCTCCCGATCCAAGCACCTCATACAAAAATAGGGGTATGATCTGGAGACTACGTCAGGCTTAAACTATGGCACTGGTTGTAGTGCCACGTCCCGCAAAGTCAATCGGAGGAATCGAAACGTCGACGGCGTTCGGACTTAGCCTTACAACGGCTGCTCGAAGGCTCGCTCGGTCGAGGCGACTCCTCGCACAGGTGGGATAGTTTCGGTGAACTTGCCTCATATTAGCCTTCACTTAATAACTCGCTTGTTTTCAACTTGCACAAGTTAGGCTAATATAAAAGCTACGAACGCACATAGCTAAGGGAATAATCCCGACGGGTCGATAATTGCTAGAATATGGAAAAGGTCCCACGGCCGTCTTAGAAGTGTGTTCAGCGTGCTTTCAAAATGACACTCGATCCTTCGATCCCGTGGCTTGGGAGAAGGAAGTTGGCTTAAGTTGCTAAGTTGTCCCGACACTTGAAATAGCCTAAGTCATAGGCGTCGCCTGCATGAATGCTTGGTAAAGCATGCACGGTCCTGTCCCGCAAGGCTTGGCATAGCCTTCGCACGTTCCACAAGTTAAGTCGTCTTGCATGGCTGTTGGCTTAAGTCTAGGCACGAACTTGGTTGTTCATGTCGACCCCGTGCATAGCACGTTCCCTCGACGCGGAGCTCGGCGTAGCCTTTGCTCGTCGAGTCACTGCCCGAATAAGTTAGACAAGAGTTATGTTGGGTTATCGAAGCCATTTCTAGCACTGTCCCGCTCTAGCTGCGGTTGTCAAGTCGCGTAGTCCCTTGAGAACAAGGCTCGTCGTATAAAGTATATGACTTGAGCGTTAGCATCGCCTAGAGAACCAGGTCTGTCTAAGGCACGAGCTACAGTCGGTTTAGTGAAAAGCTTGCCACGAACAAAGGAAGTCCACGCAACTGGTTGTCGCCGAGATCGGTCCCGCTACTTGGGAGTCTCGCTAAGTCTTGATAAGTCCCGCACACGAGATCGGTCCCACGGCTTGGGAGTCTCGCTAAGTCTTGATAAGTTCCACACACGAGATCGGTCCCGTTACTTGGGAGTCTCGACAGATAGAAGGAAAGCATGGTCATGTTAAGGAAGGACTGGATAGATCGAGTTGAGACTTGCATGGTCATTGAACAACTTGTCGACAAGGTGTAGTCTTCTCAAATGATTGCCGGGGCGCCGGGATCATTCGCCCGGGGGAAGCGAGTGCGGCTCAAAGCAGGATATCGGATAACCGCATGGGAGTATCGGCACTTCCGGGGCTAGCTACCCATGGAAGGGCGGCCCGATACCCCCGCCGAGCCGAATCCAAGATAGCTTGACATTGCTAGTGACCACCTCATATAGATGTGTCGGCAAGAGCGGCAATCCGCGTATTTGCCTTTGGATAGCGTCAAGTACTAGCACGGTGTTGGTCAAGTCATGAGACAGTCTATCACGACGTGTATCAAGTCAGCAAGATGTAATCCCGTTAGTGTCGGCCTTGTATCGGCACGAAAGGAATGAGTTATAGCTTATGTCAGCAAGACACGTGCTTCGGCACTAAGCAAGGCTTTCGCATATCAATATTGGCATTCGCGTATTGGCATTCGCGTATTGGCTTTCGCGTATCAAGTATTGGCTTTCGCGTATCAATATTGGCATTCGCGTATTGGCTTTCGCGTATCGGCATTGTTGGCCTAAGTTTGCATAAGTTAAGTCAAGTGCTATCGCTTTAAGTCGAAAGGACCGTAATGTAAAAGTTGGCTAAGTCAGGGAGTCGTTAGGCACGACCTCATCTTGAAGCACGGACAAGTTTAGGCAAAGTCTAGAGGCACTTGGGTTTGAGTAAAGGTCTTGGCACGGCCGAGTTCGCATAAGTAGCTTCTCGGCGAAGTACCGTCTCGAATATGTTTAAGTTACGAATAGAGTATGGCACGACCCTGCCGTCCCGAGTTATAGTTCGGTCAAGTGCATAAGCGATGAGGCACTGCCTCGATCGAAACACACGTTAACATGATAGCACGACTATGTCATCGCATAACGAGTTGGTCAGGCGTCGTGGTCTTAAAACTGATCTAAGGCAAGACTAAAAGACAATCGAAAGGGACTTAAGCTGCACAAAGTAAATGAACGTGCCGGTTATGTATGAGTGGGCGAGAAGCTCACTCCACCAGTACAGTTGAGTACTGACACACACAGTTTCTATATGCACAGGTAGAAGCTCGTGGCGCGGAGCTCGCTTGGATGCGTCGAGGTAGGAGTTACTTGGCGATTCGAAGCGTGCGGCCGTGTGGAGTCAAAGACTTATACAGGACATAATGTATGGACATCGCCTTCGAAGCTTCCGCTGGCTCAAGCATTGTATCGAGAGATGAGAGAGAGAGCAGAGAGACTTGTAAAAATGAGAGAAAAGTGAGCACGAGAGACTTGTAATCATGGCCTTGCGCCTATTGTAATCTAATTGTTCAATATCAATAAAGAGCTCTTTTGAATAACTTGTGTTTGCCTTTAAATTTTTGCTGCATGTTCAATATTTCTGCTTGGGACTTCTGTGCGACGACCCCGTCGCAGCCGATGTAATCGGCCGTTATGAAACTGCCTTGCACGAGCGCAATCTAGGCTCGTACGCATCACGCCTTAGCAAGGACGATCACTCCTACGGGAGCGGGGCGTGACACTGTTCAGCGGTTACCCTTACAGTTGCCAGTCCCGGCTGGGAAACCACGGATTACTACAACAAGACCAGATGTGGGCTAGGTTATGTTACACCTGTAACGACCCCTGAAAGCTCAGATGAGGAATGTGACTGGAATTCACACTCAACCGGATCACCAACTTCTCATTCGGATGTCAACATCGGGACGTATTCAGGCAAGCTCTGTCTGTCAATATGGCATTTGCTGATGCCTACGAAGAAGACGAAGACATACCCAAACTTCTCGAGTTAGAACCTTGGGTCCAGCAACTAGATGCACAGTGGGAGAAACGCTTGAACTCCGTGAACCTCCTACTGAAGATGAGGTTATGCAAGTTGACCTCGGCGATGACTCCAAAGCCAATCTTCGTCAGCAAAAGCCTGACAGATGAAGAGCAGGAGGCGCTTTTGCAACTCGTCAGAGAGTACATTGACGTGTTCGCCTAGAGCTATGAAGACATGCCGGGGCTAAACCCGAGGTTGCACTTCATAAACTCAACATTCATCCAGACGCAAAGCCGGTCAAGCAACAGTAAAGACGTTTTCGCCCAGACATCATGAATTCTATCAAAGCTGAGGTCAACAAGCTGATAGCCAGCGGCTTTATCCGAGAGGAGCAACATCAGACTGGGTCACCAACATAGTACCAGTCCTCAAGAAGAATGGGAAGATTCGAATTTGTATCGACTTCCGAAATCTAAACGAAGCATGTCCTAAAGATGAGTTCCCTCTTCCCATCACGGACATCATGATCGACAAAAAGTGGCTTTGAGCGCATGTCATTCATGGATGGCTTCTCAGGATACAACCAAATCAAGATGTTTCCTGACGACGAAAAGCATACATCATTCCGAACACCGATTGCATGTACTGTTACACAGTCATGCCCTTCGGTTTAAAGAATGTCGGCGCCACATATCAAAGAGCCATGAGTGTCATCTGCAGAGATCACCTGCGTAAGATCGTGGAGTGTTATGTTGATGACATCGTTGTCAAAAGCCGCTCTAAGGGAGACCATCTGCAGGATCTGAGGACGGTATTCGACCTGATACGAGCGCACAACTTGAAGATGAATCCTAGCAAATCCTTCTTGGGCGTATCTAGTAGAAAATTCCTGGGTTTTATTATTACTGCCCAGGAATTCATATAGATCCGAAGAAGACGAAGGCAATCATGGAGATGGGTCCCCCGAGAAATCTCCGTGAACTCCGAGGCCACATCAGGAGATTCATCTCTAACCTCTCCGGGCGATGTCAACCATTCACCCACCTCATGAAGAAGGGCGTCTCATTCGTATGGGATGAAGAGTGCCAACGCGCGTTCGACAACATCAAAGAATATCTGTCAAATCCTCCAGTTCTGGTGGCCCCGGTTGCTGGAAAGCCATTCTTGTTTATGTACGAGCGATGGAGCATTCCCTCGGTGCTCTACTAGCACAAAACAATGACGCGGGGCATGAACAAGTTATCTATTACCTCAGCCGAGTGATGATTGGGCCTGAGCATAGATACACCGCCGGGGAGAAGGAATGTCTTGCTCTGGTGTTCGCTATCCAGAAGACGCGACACTATGTTACAGGACTGTAAAACCCCTATTTTTTAAATTATTATTTTATATTATTTATTAGACTTCAAATTTAATTTATACAATTTATGGTTTTTATTAATTATTAAAAATGACCTTAGCCATTGTTGTGTTTTGAGCACAAGGCGACCATGAATTTTGGCACGAAAGATGTAGCAGTGTGCTTTGACCAGTATATTAGCCATGTCATGGGAGGCCTAGCCATAGTTCAGTCCGAACTAGGAAAACCAGGCCGAGTTGTGAAATAACGCATTTAAAATATTTTATTTAGATATTATTTATATGTTGATTTTAGATGACCCGGTTTGTCCAAACCAGTCCGAATTGGGCCCGAACCAATTTAAGCCCATGTAAGCATGTAGTGTGACCAAATGTGGCCATGTAGGCATATTTTATGTATATCAAATATTTTCTTAATTACTTTAGAATTTTATGTGCAATTTCTAATTATTTAATTATTCGTACTATTATTGGTACTTTATTATTAAATAATATCGTGCAATATTTGTACAAATTTTTGGACCCGGATAAGGGTGTGCGGTATAAGTTCACCCATTGGAAAATTTTATTAATTTATTATTATTAAAATTTATTTGCGAAGATTTAATAAACATGACTATTCTATAGAGATATTATTATATTTAGTTGATTTATTGTGATTTGAATTTTATATATATGTAGATATGTTTAAATATATTAAATAATTGGGTAGATAATATTTAATTTGGTATTTAAATTTTTAAATAAGATTTATGGATATATGCATATATATATATATACATGGTTATAAATATATAGAAAAGATTTAAAGAAAAAGAAAAGAAAAAGGAAAAGAAAAAAAAAAGAAAAGAAAAGAAAAAGTCAAACCCACCCCTTAAAGGGGAGGGCCCCACCCCCTCCATGCTTGCTGCGTACAGCAGAAAGCCTCTAAAATTTTTGTGAGTGGCCATTGGGTTATTAGTATTAGTAATAATAGTAGTGTTAGGTTTTTACCTAATTTGTTTTATATATAACTTTCTCCATAGACCTCAAAACCCTAGACTTCCAAAACAAAAATTGTGGCAGAACATACCCTCTTCGTCTACGAGTTCGTTTCACCAGCAACGGAGTTGTGTGCGCGACGAACGAGCATCAAAAGTCAGCCCCTCGTCATCCACGCAACAGTTTTCCACTTTAAGGTATCCCACTTCCCCGATCAATTTCTCTGTCAATTCTACTCCGATTTTCGATCCGTAAATTCGTGTAGAAAGCCCATATGACCCTGTTCGAGATCCCCAGGTGGGTTTCGACATGGCCATCCAACTTGCTCGAAAAATCGAGACAAAGTTGGAGAAAAACCACTTTTCTGGATTATTAAAAACTGTTTTAAAACACCTACTTGTCGGCCACTTTTCTTTACGCACATTAAAATTTTGTGGAAACTAATTAAAGACAGTCAAAGACAACATAACTGAGATTGTAACGCACCTTCTGGATTCACTTTTCATCTAGTATGTAGAAAGTTACACGTTGTTAAAGTTTCACGAAAAATTGTAAATTCTGTTTTCAAAAAGTAGAAAAACACCCGATACGGCGTGCGCCCCGACAAACCGGGCGACGTGGTCGCGCACTATACACAACGAAAGGCGTATAGATTTTGTCGCCGTGTGGGAACTGACGGATCCCGATTTCGTTGCATGTGCGCGACGAAACCAGTGCGTATCCGTCGAGGTACCTCGTATCGACCCTTTGCAAATTAAGTCACAACTTTGTGCACACTCGTCATATCGTGATGAAACTTGTGCCATTGGGCTCGAAATATTTTTTGGTCCTGTGAGCCAAGTTTGGTCCGATTCTGAGACCGTTGATCGGGACGCTATTTTGGCGGGCCCACAATCCCACTTAACGGGTGATTTTGTGCACGGTCCACCGGAATCCAAAATGGGACATAACATTGGGTTGTCTCATCAAAACAAATCCGTAGACATGTAGTTTGACGACTTAGAGACCGTAGGTTCTGGCGCGCATTTTGGTGCAAAGCGGATCCAACGGCGGATATCGTTTTGACCCGAAATTACGATTTTGTCCATATTCAGAATTTAACTTTTGGACAGGCATTTCCTAGGCATAACTTTTTTTTCAAACTCGTTCGTGATGTTTGTTGCAGCATCCGGAGTCATCTGCGGGATTTGGCTTTTCTTGCTTCATTTATTTGTTTGTTGAGCTGCTGGATTATTCTCTTTTGCACATAACCTCAGGCAAGATACCTTGCCATTATATTGTTTATATTCAGTTTGCATTTTATTACATATTACTGTTCATTTATTTCAGTTCTTACAGTTCTTGATTTACTGTCTACTCAGTGATATTAGATGTACTTGTTATTATCCTTTGACTGCATATGGACTTAGAGTTAAGAGACTACCGTCTGTAGTGTATCGTATATACTTGACACAGTTGTACCACGTGGATGTGTGAGATGAGTAGCATGTAGAGGTTCTTGTATGTGGGCTGATCCTCTATGCGCATGCGTTAGGGCTAACTGCTAATAGAGGCATGTTAGGAGACTTAGCAGTTAGTAGGGGTATATGAGACATGGATGTGACTCTGTTAGGCATTGGGTGGGAAGAAATTCCTTAACGTATGGGCCACATATGCACTTCCCTATTGCCGGTTATCTCTGCGAGAGATACGGTCCTGGATCCTGATACTGATTTACTGCTGGCCTCTGACATTCGATGAATGTTATGCTTTGAGGTCCCTGGTATCCTGATGGGACCATACTGAGATTACTGCTACTGAGCCAGAGTGCCCATGCGTTGAAGGTTTGTTCTTACTGCATAAACACATTAGATGGTTAGGTAACCTCGTCAATGTCATATCCCCCGTTCCATTTGTAGCTTGGGACAATATCGCATCGCGGTATAGTGTACGACCCCTTGTCCTTGTTTGGTTGTAGTGGTAGTCAACTGTTTCTATGGGGTATTGGATCTTGTTACGAGTGGGACTATTTACTTTACTTGTGATTATGACATGGTATATATATTCAGTTATGTGGCATATTCTTTATGTATCTTGTTACGTCCCTCTGAGGACCTGGTTATCTCTCCAGGTGTGTGCTTCTGTGATATTGCAGGTGTTCTAGTCGAGGCCGTGATCTTCTCCATCCTTTCGAAGATGATTGCACTTGGCTAGTCTTGTTATTTCATCTATTCCTTCTTGTACCTTTTATTGGAGATAGTTGGTAGTGGACTTTGTCTCCTCCCAACGTATTGTACAAAGACTTATTACAGGTGATTGTATGATATCTTTTATTCTTCATTTGTGGATGAGATTAGATTACTCTTGGTTCACTGCATTTTACAGCTTATGTATTCATACGAGGTTTCCATATATTGGAGTATACTTCGTATGTATGCAGCTGGCATGGATACGTACCTAGTCCTAAGTATTTTGGGACTGGGACGTTACATTTTTTTGTGGTGGCCCATGCAGGTCGAGTTTGTCACATCGGTTACGTAATTGTACCGATGTGAGCCTGCAACATAGGATTAGAATCTAGGAATCTCATCCATACAGCTTGACCTCTTCCCTTGGCTTCAAATTTCGAACTCTCGTTCGACTTCCTTGAATTGCATCTTGCTTGATTCCTTTCTACCGTTGATTCTTATTTTCGTGCTTAGTGTCAACTAGAAAGATGACTACACTAGTATATGCTCATAGGTCAAACACATGGCTAGAATGGTTATATTGGCAATTGGAATACATTCAAGACTCTAATTGAGTTAAAAAAAAGGCTTTTTAGTGTGATTTAATGATTAGTAATTGGTAAAGTAGGATATTACCACGGAAAGTTTTAACCTTGAGATTTCTAAATAGTAAACACTAGAGGATTTATAGAATTTTATAGTTGGTTTAAGAAATTGATTGATTTTCAAGATTTGATATTTGTGATTTATTGGATTATAGCTATACATCCTTGAATAGATATAAAGTTAGTTGAAAAGAATTTTTGAAATTTAAATACTGCTGTAAGATTATGAGGGCGGTTGATAAAGCTTGGTTTTAAATTGGGTTGTATGGTTCCCAATTAATAAGTTCGTAAAATTTTGAATTTTAAGTTTGGAGTAAGGTTATTAAGAATTTTGGTTAAAAATATTTTGAAGGATATAATCAAATTAAGGATCTACTTTAAACTCTTGTATGAATTACGATTGATAACTCCTATTTAAATTTTGAGTTTAAGATTGGATTAATGATAGAAGAAGAAAAATATATAGATTTGATTTGTGACACAATAAAGGTTTATTCGAGATTGATTGGAAATTTTAGAAAAAAAAATTTAGATGACTGATAAGATCATTTGAATATTGAGTTTACAGTTAGATTGCTAATATTACAATCTTTGGGAAAAATTACTGAAGATGTGGTGAAAAGTTATTTTGATTGATTAAAGGAATTTACCATTTAAAAAGTTGTGATTTTGTTTGAATGACTTAGAAATAGAAGTTATGTGATGAGTGCGTTAAAATATTGAGCTGTAAATTTTAGATTATTCGTGATACGTTAAAAGTTTATCTTGAGGGTTATTGGAGAAATTTTTGGAGTTTTAAAGTTATGAAGTGATATAATTTTTTTTGATTCATGAGTTTCTTGAGTTTAAAAGTTGGAGTGGAAATGTTAAATTTTGGAAAGGTTAGTAGTAACGTGATGGAAGTTTACTTGGAAAGGGATTTGATTTGGTCCTGATTAAATTTGATGATTTGGAGTGAATACGAAATTTGTATAGTTCATTTTAAAGAAATTCATTAAGGAACTTTTGGAGGAAACTTGAATTTTCAATTTTAATATTAAGCCACTATGATAGCCCTAATAAATTGGAAGTATTCCATACTAAATGCCATGTCACCCATGACCATGATAGTAGTATATACATAAGCGTTGCTAGTCATCTACCAAACTATATTGTATCTCAATCTTACTTACTCGATTTTCCTCGAATCTCGATCTTTTATGGTAACCTTCTAACCCAGTTGCAATTTGAATAATAATTTAATTGTTCATTGACTGTATTCATTTAAGAGGCTGTCTTCTCTCTAGAACTGAGATCCTAACTTATTTTGCTGGATTTTTAAATTTTTTTGCATGCTTTAACTTGATCTCCTTTATTTTGGAGCATTACTATTCACCTCATGAACTCCCACTTTCTATTTTATAACTTTTGGCGTCCCTTACCATGACTTGGATATTTGGAGCACAACACTAGACTTTTCCTTCCAACAAATTTCATATGTAAGACCTAGACAAGCCCACCTTCATGTAGATATATCATGTCCCACCAAAACCATCTCCTTGTACTCTATTTCTTGATATGACCTTATGGTCAAAATGGCCAAACTATAATCTTTACCATGATACCGATATATTTTTCGACCACGGATAGGGATTCAACCTCGACTCAATTCTTTCGACCCAATATGTGATTTTGTTCTACTTAATTCCTTAAATGTTTAAACTTGTGCTTTATCTTGATTGCTTGACTCATTGTCCCATCACACTACTAGTTTAACTTTTGTAAGTTGGGTAGAATACCTCACGGCCCAACAAAGCCTTTGTCCTTGTAACCCATGTTGATAAGTTTGCTCAGACTATAATTTCAGAGGACCCTAACTTAGCTACTCAACCAAGCCAACTGTATAGGCCCAAACTTCGGGCGAGCCTTGATTTTAAAAAATCTTGGACTATTTAAAATTTTCTTCATCAGTACCTCCCTTGCTCATATTTTGACTATCTCATGCTGCTAATGTAGCTTCAGTTTTGCAAGCTTATTTCGTTATCAAGCTTTATCATGACATATTTTATTGGGTGCACCCACTAACATATTGTCTAATCAGAACCGGTGCATGATGGTCTGATCAACCTATTGCACTTTGGTTCGCTTATCATATATTTTCTACGTGGATGAAGACATAGTAAACTTGCCTTAGAGTCTCATCGCGACAGCCTTGGCAATTCTCTTTTGAATTATTTTTGCCGCCTATGAACCCTGCAATTCGTACTAATATATAACACCGTCTTTGAAACCTTTGTTGTTCTTGTTTTTACTTATTTTGGAAAGACAAGGCATTACATGATAGATAGATGCAAGATATCACCTTTAGTTTTCCTATCAGTTATTTCAACACAAATGTAGATAGCCACCGACCGACTCATGTGGCTGTATCCTCGCCTTTAACTACTCCTCGTTCCTTAACCCTAGAATTGTTATCGTGTCCTCCCAATTATTCTTGAGCACTCGAGAATGATTCTAATCGTTCACTTAAATCTAACTCTCAACCCAGAAGATTAGTATCCAGTTTTCTCTCAAGGAACCATATCTCCCAAACGTCTAATTATCCTCTTTGATCTACTAAATTTCTCACTATTTTTATTTGGGTTATCAAATTTGTCACCTTCATTAGCAACCCTTATTCAATTCCATAACCATGATATATTTTTGTATATATCGACTCCACAATTTTTTTATTGCACGGTGGTGTTGAACGACGTTTTATCGCCTCCTCAAAATTTTAATTGCATTTTGGTATTGACGAACTCTTCCTATCCCTCAACCCTATCTACCCTATTAATTCTAAATTTTGAGGACAAAATTCTTGTAAGTTGGGTAGGATGTAAAACCCCTATTTTTAAATTATTATTTTTATTATTTTATTAGACTTCAAATTTAATTTATACAATTTATGTTTTTATTAATTATTAAAAATGACCTTAGCCATTGTTGTGTTTTGAGCAAAGGCAACCATAAATTTTGGCACGAAAGATGTAGCAGTGTGCTTTGACCAGTATATTAGCCATGTCATGGGAGGCCTAGCCATAGTTCAGTCCGAACTAGGAAAACCAGGCCGAGTTGTGAAATAACGCATTTAAAATATTTTATTTAGATATTATTTATATATTAATTTTTAGATGACCCGGTTTGTCCAAACCAGTCCGAATTGGTCCCGGACTAATTTAAGCCTATGTAAGCATGTAGTGTGACCAAATGTGGCCATGTATGCATATTTATGTATATACAAATATTTCGAATTACTTTAGATTTTATGTGCAATTTCTAATTATTTAATTATTCATACTATTATTGGTACTTTATTATTAAATAATATCGTGCAATATTTGTACAAATTTTTGGACCCGGATAAGGGTGTGCGGTATAAGTTCACCCATTGGAAAGATTTTATTATTTCACTATTATTAAAATTTATTTTGCGAAGATTTAATAAACATGATTATTCTATAGAGATTATTATTATTTTAGTTGATTTATTGTGATTTAAATTTTATATATATGTAGATATGTTTAAATATATTAAATAATTGGGTAGATAATATTTAATTTGGTATTTAAATTTTTAAATAAGATTTTGGTTATAATATATAATATATATATATATAGTCTCTCTCATCTCTCTCTCTCTCTCTCTCTCTCTCTCTCTGGTTCTCCCTCTCTAGAGCTTAGAACAAGACAAGAAAAAAAGGAAAGACAGAAAAGAAGAAGTCAACCCCCCCCTTAGGGGCGGCCCACCCCCCTCCATGCTTGCTGCGTACAGCAGCAAGCCTCGAAATTTTTCGTGAGTGGCATTGGGTTATTATTAGTAATAATAGTAGTGTTAGGTTTTTACCTAATTTTTTTATATATAACTTTCTCCATAGACCTCAAAATCCTAGACTTCCAAAACGAAAATTGCGGCAGAACATACCCTCTTCGTCTACGAGTTCGTTTCACCAGCAACGGAGTTGTGTGCGCAACGAACGTAGCATCGAAAGTCAGCCCCTCGTCATCCACGCAACAGTTTTCCACTTTAAGGTATTCCACTTTCCCGATCAATTTCTCTGTCAATTCTACTCCGATTTTCGATCCGTAAATTCGTGTAGAAAGCCCACATGACCCTCTTCGAGATCTCCCAGGTGGGTTTCGATATGGCCATCAAACTTGCTCGAAAATTGAGACAAAGTTGGAAAAACACTTTTCTGGATTATTAAAAACTGTTTTAAAATACCTACTTGTCGGCTTTACGTACATTAAAATTTTGTAGAAACTAAAGACAACATAACTGAGATTGTAACACACCTTCTGGATTCACTTTTCATCTAGTATGTAGAAAGTTACACGTTGTTAAAGTTTCACGAAAAATTGTAAATTCTGTTTTCAAAAAGTAGAAAAACACCCGATACTTCGTGCGCCCCGACAAACAGGGCGACGTGGTCGCGCACTATACGCATCGAAAGGCGCATATAGATGTTGTCGTCGTGTGGGAACTGACGGAACCCGATTTTTTGCATGTTCACGACGAAACCAGTGCGTATCCGTCGAGGTACCCCCGTATCGACCCTTTGCAAATTAAGTCACAATTTTGTGCACACTCATCATATCGCGATGAAACTTGCGCCATTAGGCTCAAAATATTTTCTGGTCCTGTGAACCAAGTTTGGTCCGATTCTGAGACCGTTGATCGGGACACTATTTTGGCGGGCCCACAATCCCACTTAACGGACGATTTTGTGCACACAGCCCACCGAATCCAAAATGGGACATACCATTGGGTTCGTCTCATCAAAACAAATTCGTAGATATGTAGTTTGACGACTTTATAGACCGTAGGTTCTGGCGCGCATTTTGGTGCAAAGCGGGTCCAACGGCGGACATCGTTTTGACCCAAAATTACGATTTTGCCCCTGTTCCAAAATTTAATTTTGGACAGCGTTTCCAAGGCATATCTTTTATTCCAAACTCGTTTGTGATGTTTGTTGCAGCATCCGGAGTCATCTCCGGGATTTGGCTTTTCTTGCTTCATTTATTTGTTTGTTCGAGCTGTTGGATTATTCTCTTTTGCACATAACCTCAGGCAAGATACCTTGCCATTATACTGTTTATATTCAGTTTGTATTTTATTACATATCACTGTTCATTTATTTCCAGTTCTTACAGTTCTTGATTTACTGTCTGCTCAGTAATATTAGATGTACTTGTTATTATCCTTTGACTGCATATGGACTTAGAGTTAAGAGACTACCGTCTGTAGTGTATCGCATATACTTCGACACAGTTGTACCACGAGGATGTGTGAGATGAGTATCATGTAGAGGTTCTTGTGTGTGGGCTGATCCTCCATGCGCATGCGTTAGGGCTAACTGCTAATAGAGGCATGTTAGGAGATTAGCAGTTAGTAGGGGTATATGAGACATGGATGTGACTCTGTTTGGCATTGGATAGGAAGAACAGTTCCTTAACGTATGGGCCACGTATGCACTTCCCTATTGTCGATTATCTCGCGGGAGATACGGTCCTGGATCCTGATACTGATTTACTGCTGGCCTCTGACATTCGATAAATGTTATGCTTTGAGGTCCCTGGTATCCTGATGGGACCATACCTGAGATTACTGCTACTGAGCCAGAGTGCCCATGCGTTGAAGGTTTGTTCTTACTGCATAAACACATTAGATGGTTAGGTAACCCTCGTCAATTATATCCCCCGTTCCATTTGTAGCTTGGGACAATATCGCATCACGGTATAATGTACTACCCCTTGTCCTTGTTTGGTTGTAGGGGTAGTCCAACTGTTTCGATGATGGGGTATTGGATCTTGTTACGAGTGGGACTATTTACTTTACTTGTGATTATGACATGGTATATATATTCAGTTATGTGGCATATTCTTTATGTATCTTGTTACGTCCCTCTGAGGACCTGGTTATCTCTCCAGGTGTGTGCTTCTGTGATATTGCAGGTGTTCTAGTCGAGGCCGTGATCTTCTCCATCCTTTTGAAGATGATTGCACTTGGCTAGTCTGTTATTTCATCTATTCTTTCTTGTACCTTTTATTTGAGATAGTTGGTAGTGGACTTTGTCTCCGCCCAACGTTTTGTACAAAGACTTATTACAGTTGATTGTATGATATCTTTTATTCTTCATTTGTGGACGAGATTAGATTACTCTTGGTTCACTGCATTTTACAGCTTATGTATTCATACGAGGTTTCCATATATTGGAGTATACTTCGTATATATGCAGCTGGCATGGATACGTACCTAGTCCTAAGTATTTTAGGACTGGGGCGTTACAAGGACAAGCCATCCATGTCATATCAAGAGTTAACCCCCTCAGGGTCCTCATGACCAAGCCAGGTGCACTCAGCTCTCGCCTCGTTACCTGGGCGATATTATTGTCTCCCTACGACAAGATTTCGTTCCGCAAAAGGCTGTTAAAGGTCAGCCGGCGGACTTTTTAGCAGCCCATCCAAGTTCGGAGTCAACCAGAATATATGAAGAGATTCCAGACGAGGTCGCCAATTCAAACATGGCTTCCCATGATTCCGTCTGGCGAATGTTCTTCAACGGTGCTTCAAGAATCGGGCCCAAGGACAACATTGCGTTGGGGTCGGAGTGGTACTGATTTCTTCCTCTGGCTTGGTGATCAACCGGGCATATTCCCTTACAGAACCCTGCTCAAACAACGTGGCCGAGTACAACGCCTTGGTTATCGGCCTCCTACTTGCAAAAGAACTGGGGGTAGAGTACCTAGAGGCATATGGCGATTCACAGTTAATCGTCAATCAGATCCGGGGTTCATATGAAGTTCGTCATGAAGACATGATCCCCTATCATCAGGTAGCGATCGCCATCATTACGTCTCTGAAAGGGTTCTTCATAGAACATGTTCCGAGACTCCGAACATTGAAGCCGACGCCTTAGCAGGACTGGCTGCTTCTCTGGCGGTCCCGAAACATACTCACCACTTGGTGATGTAATAGGCCATGAATTGGTCTGTCCGAAGAACAACGTCCAATTTGTTGAGAGTCATTCTGCCCTGACGGTCGGCGAGACACAGGATTGGAGGCTCTCATTTATTGACTTTGCAGTCTATGGCATTTGCGGAGAACCCGAAAGAAGCCACCTCTATCAGAAGATGTTCTCTTAGATTCTTCTACGATACTGAGACAAATGCTGTATCGGTGATCTTACGATGGACTACTGCTTCGGTGTTTGTCAAATACAGAAGCCAAAGAAGCGGTACGCGAAGCTCACAATGGCGTTTGTGGGGCCCATCAACCTGGCCCGAAGCTGCAAGACCGCCTTCGCCGTATGGGTTATTATTGGCCTACGATGGTGGAAGACGCGATAGACTATGCAAGAAAGTACAAAGCCTGTCCGGTCCACGCAGATTTCATACATCAACCATCCGAATTCCTACACCCGATGGTGGCATCCTGGCCATTTGAGGCGTGGGGAATGGACATTTGGTCCAATCACTCTACCTTCGTCCAGAGGACACCGTTTCATACTGGCAATTACGGATTACTTCTCCAAGTGGGCGAAAGTTATCCCGCTTGCAGAAGTAAAGACATCAAACGTGATCAGCTTCCTCAAACATCACGTCATCTATCGCTTTGGACTGCCCCGAAGGATCATCCACGACAACGGTCCGCAGTTCGCAAGCCACGTCTTCTATCGGTTTTACGACAAACATCGGATCCAGAATGTTGCTTCAACACCGTACAATCCGACGGCGAATGGGTTGGCAGAAGCATTCAACAAAACTATAATCAAGCTGCTCAGAAGTTCTGTCTTCCAACAAACGCGACTGAATGAAAAGCTTGGTGAATGCTTATGGGCGTACCGTACTACAGTCCGGCGACCACCGGGAACACACCATTCTCTTTGGTGTATGGGAGTGAGGCAGTTCTCCCAATGCAGACTCAAATCCCCTCGCTCGGCGTCGCCCTCACCTATCGATTGATGACGGATGATAATTACCGTTTCCGGCTACAAGAGTTGGAGGCCTTAGATGAGAAGCGCCTGTTAGCTCAACAACGAATCGAGCTGTATCAAGCATGCATCTCGGAAGCTTTCAACAAGAAGGTTAAACTCATAACATTCCAAGTGGGCGATCTCGTTCTGGCAGTTCGAAGGCCGATGGTTATGACCCACAAAACCGTCGGCAACTTCCAGCCAAAGTGGGAAGGCCCATTTATCATCGAGGCCGTATTCTCCAATGGTGCTTACCGCCTCGCAAAACAAAACGGAGACTTGCTCATGATGCCCGTCAACGACAACTTCCTGAAGAAGTATTATGTCTAAACGACATCCTCCGAATCAACTGGATTGTTGAGTTATGTACCCTTAGGTACCGCTGAACTTACACTCTGGTCACTCCAAATGAATCCATATCGCATCTTCTGGGTAGTAAGTCAAGTATAATCATACCTCTGAACTTCCTTCCTAAAAGAGCACCTTCCTCATGATCTATTACCCACAGTGTGCATATAAAGGGTAACAGATCCACAAAATTTCCGAAACAACCACGTCGATGTCACCTCTGAGTTGTTTCACTTCCATCAAAAAACAAACCACCCCTTATGTAGAACTTCCACGTCCATATTACCTCTGAGTTGTTCTATGTACCCTTCATGGAGTCCACTCCTGCCACGTCCTCATTACCTCTGAGTAGGAAGACTCCATTGAAGAAACCTCATATTTACCACGTCCTCATTACCTCTGAGTAAGTATGTTAGTTTTCTCTCGACTTATTATCCGTATCCAAAACCAGGGTACGCCAAGGATATAGGCCCATAAATGTCCACAGTTGACCACAAATGTCCACAGTTGACCACAAGTGTCCGCAGTTGACCACAAATGTGTACTAAGTTTTCTAGTACATGCACCTCTTTTCTCACAAATCTCATGCCTCTGGAACCCAGCTGTTACATGGCATTCTTTCGTCCAATACCAAGAACTTCTACGTTCGCCTCACCGCGGAATCGTTCTTGGTATCTTTATCAAACTTATTATCCATGCCTAAAACCAAGATATGCCAAGGGTAATAGGTCCACAAAAAGTCCCCCAGTGGGCAAATATCGTGATACGGTACATGCACAATAGATGATGGATGTAAACATAATCATTTATTGAAAAAAACAAAAGTACTACATGTTCGGGGACCGCATCCCTATTAAAATAAAGGAAAAAAAAAAAAGTAAAAAAGGGGGCCGACACATAATTCTTGAGACGGTCCCTCAGCACGGCCGTCGACCGCTCAAACCGCCGCTTGGCCCAGCGCTCGGCCTCCTGAGTCAACCGCTTCGCATCCTCCAGATGCGCGTGAGCCTGCCAGCCATCTTCAAGCCTCTTCAGAGCACGCTCCAAGCCAGCAGAAGTTTGGGTGACCTTGTCGGCCTCCTGAACAATTAGCTCCTTATCTGTGCGGGAGGCCTCGAGCTCAGATTCCAAGAAAGCAAATTTTCTCTGGAGCTCGAGGATCTGCTCCCTCGTATCGATTATCCCGCGAGAGGCGGCCGCTTCCTGAGTAATGTAATCCTCTCCCCTGCGGCTCAGCTGATCATACTGTAGAGACAGATCGTGGAGGTCCTTCATTATAATCGGCTTGGACGCATCTCGTGCGGCCCTTACCTTCTCCATGACAGTTATGAGGAAGGCACGCTCCTGATCTATTGCTGAAGACAGATCGACTTGCGCAGTACTTGAAACTGGGCCACAAGCTGATCCGCCTCTAGCAATTTGGGCTCCAGAAGCTCAACTATCCCTGCCCCACCGGGGAGGGTTCTAAGGAGTTCAATCTGGCCACGGGCGCATTGACGGGCCAAGGCAAAAGAGGTCCCCCTCTCCACGGCAGCCTCAACCCCTCGCTTCAGGTGATGGTAGAAACTGTCAACCACATCCTTTGACGATTCATCCAGAACTTCCGAATAAGACGACGTCAAAGGAAGAGTAGCTGGCAGAGTCGAAGAAGATGCACCGGAACTTGATGCCTCTGCCACAAGGGAAACAAGTTCCGAGCGAAAGGATGCTTGAATAGCGGCCAATTCCTCTCCGTAGCCCGAAGGATCCGGAGACTCGGCAGGGCGGAAAGGTCGACCTCCGGAGCCACATGAACAGAGGAGGGTGCAGGGACCATTTCTCCCCGCTCCGGCCGTTCCGCCGCTTGCTCTCCTGAACTCGATCCAGCAGGAGGTCCCTCAATGTAAGCTGGAGAAGGAGGAGGCATATTCTCTTCCACCAGATCCCCTCTAGCGAACTCTCCCTCGATAATGTCCGTGGTTGGCAGTGAAGGAGAAGGACCTATATGTCCGGAGCAACCATCAATCAGCTTAGCCTGAAGGATGTGAAGATAGAGCAAATGAACCTCCTCACTGGTCAAAATTTGACTTAGCTTACAGGAGAGGGTTGCTGGGGCTGAGGTTCGCTCACAGCCACCGTAGCCTCTTCACCAGCAACATTCGACCCAAATGCAGCTGGTTCATCTGCCCCAGCCGCCCCGGAAGGGGATACGAGTGGGTCAGCATCAACCGGCTGAAATTCAGTAGCCTCGGGGTTGGGTCCAGTAGAGCCCACGTCGCCCTGGATTGGGACGTCAACAACTAGAGGAACCTCAGCCGTCGCCGGAGAACCCTGGCGACAAGAAGCTCGGCACTCATACCTCTAATTAAAGTAGTTAGAGCCGGGTCGATCGCAGAGACAGCAGCCGTCTCTGGAAAGTCCCCTTCTCCTACAGAGAAAAGAAAGATGATTAGGTCAAAGTTCAGGAAAAAGAAGTGCTAAAGAAGAAGATGGTTGTAATTCAATTTACCTCCGAAACGGTGTCAACATCCTCGCGTCTCTCCCTAATGAGCAGCCCGCAAGGCTTAACCGCAGCCCATTTCAGGGAGTAAGTTATGCCGCCAACAGCGGACTCACGCCTGCTTCGCTTGCGTGAAGGACCAGGCACGACAGGCGGCTGATCCGCCACCACATCTTCTGCAGAAGGAAGAGAGTTATCGGGGTCATGCTCGTCATCTTCTTCGTCCGCGTCGGCAGACTCCGAGTCCGACACAGCAGTCGTGTTCTTCTTCCTTTTTCTCGCCTTGGCCCCTTGGGACTTCTCCTCCAAGTCAGTACCAACAATGAAGCTAGTACTTGGGTCAAAGTCAACAGGTGGCTTGTTCGCCATGACATGGTACAGAGCCGCCAAGTACAAGATCTGCCCTGACTCCCCAGCATCAGGAACTGAGAAGCTGGTACGGGGGTGAACCATGTCATAATAGTGCCAGGCCCTGATGCCGTCAAGGACGCAACCTTCAAAACCCAGGCAGGAGCTGGGACTGTCCAAGAATAGCTGACTATACCCAAACTGTCGAGAGAACCGACTGGGCAAGTAGGGCTCCAAGTAGACAGAGTTGCGGTTGCGGTAGACCAGGTGTGCAGGACAGATGTTGTGCAACCAAAGGAGCATCTTGTCGGATAAGAGGTGGGGAGGCCCAGTACCATCGAGATGTACGGCCCTCACTTCCTCAGCAATAAATTGAGGAACAGATACGAAAAAAGTGTATGTGTTCACTCTCGCCAGCGCCATCCGACAGGCACGCATGGTCTCGTAATCCCAAGGCATGCGGCGATACTGGAAGATGAAAGCATCATCAGCGGTTACGCCATCTTCGGGGCCAGGCCTCATCAAAGATGGGTAGTGCATCAACAGCCACCCCATCAGATAATGATAGGGCAGCTCAATTCGTTCAAAGTCCTTTGTCAAATCATGGGCAATGACCTTGGACGAGAAAGAGCGGAGGCCACGATGTATGCTGCACACCATGGCCGGAAGAAGAGCTAGTTTGGCCCCAAAGACCAGCTTCACAGTAGGGAGGATAAAGTTACGGCTGATCCTCTCAATAGAACCAGCCCCTCCCGAGACCACGCAGTTCACCAGCCATTTCATCAGAAATCCTGCCAGGAGTGCCTTCTCTGACAGCTGCTGAGTATCCTGATAAAAATAATTAAGGGAGTCAGTTTGACTCCCAAATCTGTCGCTGGTGGTTTTCACCCTCTTGGCAGTCGACACCTGGACCTGTACTGCCTCCCCGGGTTTAAGGACTTCGGGGAGAAACCGACCTGAGGCGCTTAGCGTAAAAAGATAACTCAGCCAGGCCTTAGTATGAGGAAGATTCCCTTCCGAGCTGTTGTCCTTCTTCTTGGACATCTGTTGGCATGTACTATGGTGACATAGTAGTTCCCGGTAGACAGCTACAAAGCCCGGGAACCGTTCTTCCAACTCCTCGAATTCCTCGTTCGTAGGGGTATACACCTCAAAGACTTCATTTCCCCAAGGGAGCTTGGAGACTTCACGCATCTCGTGGAGAGAAAGCCCCATCTCCCCTCCAGGTGTAAAGAAGGTACCCGTACGACGATTGTACATTTCAAGCAGAGCCATGAACAATTTCTTGTTTATGGGCAAGCCGTAACAGGTGCCCCGAATAGCATGATAGAGGCCAATCTCGTGCGGGAGAGTCTCGTACGTCCACGCAATCCACATAGACAAGTTGGTCCACGAAGGGATGGGGTTTATCCAACTCGGTAGCGACAACCGGCCAATGGGATAGGACCCCTTCTGAGCAAGCTGGTTCTTGAAACTGTCAGCTTGGGAGAACTTGAAGTTGGGACCCTGCACATTCAAGAAATTTCCCGAGGCCAACCCCATCACGTAGCGGCTGACCGGTACCTTGCCCGCGTACACTGACCCCAAGTTGTTGTTATAGTGAATGTTGCCCACAAACATCCCAGACCGACTCGGAGTCAAGGAATCCTCCATTTTTCTGTCCATTGGCAGCATGTTGAACAACGACAACGGGAAATGACGCTCCATCTGAGGAATATGGATCGCCATTCCGTCAGAAGTAAAACTCCAACTCTCAGATATATCCAGAACTTGGGAGTTCTTCACAGTCAGGGCATCCCCGAAGAGGAACGCAGGTTTCAGGTGTTTGCCCCCTAATTGCCCCGAGTTCATGCTCGAGAAAGAAGAAGAACTAGTTTTTAATGTCTCTCAGCCTCTCCTCAGGTTCGTCTTTGGGAAGCTGGTTCACCACATACTCGACTAAATGGTCGAACCACACCCACAGCAAATTGGGCTCGACCTACCAAGGGTTCTCCCGCAGGATTGACTGACAAATTCACTGAAAAAAGACAAAAGAAACAAGTTAGAAGATGGCCAGGTAAAACCACTTAGTGTTTCTGGGCTTATGCAGCTCAGATTAGGTGGGTCCTTATGCGGCACAATTAAAAAGGGGGGCTTATGCGGCTCTATTTTTGGTGTTCATGCGGCTCTGTTTAGCGGGTGTTCATGCGGCTCAGTTTAAAAGAGCTTATGCGGCTCTGATTTGATGGGGCCTCATGCGGCCCAGTTCAAATGAGCTTATACGGCTCTGCTTAGCGGGGCCTCATGCGGCACAGTTCAAGGAAGCTTATGCGGCTCTGATTTGGTGGAGCCTTATGCGGCATAGTTCAAAGGGAGCTTATGCGGCCCTGTTTGTTGGGGCTTCATGTGGCTCAGCTCAAAGGAACTTATGCGGCTCTGTTCGGTGGGTCCTTATGCGGCCCAGTTTATAAAGTGCTTATGCGGCCACGAGACGACTCTCATGCGGCTCGGACATGAGGCATACCCCATACGGCTCGAACATGAGACGTACATGCAGCACATACAGCACAGCATTCATCACAATGAACTTGAGCAGTTCAATGAAGACGAAGATAGCACCGTGTGCCAAAGGCCCGCGCATAAAACATGCGACGTAGCCATTACGGTTAGGGTTTTGAGTCCATGCAATTTCTTCCAGCATGCTTACCGTCAATAACAGGATGAACATCGGGATGAACTGTGGGCGCCGCAGTCGACGAGGAAGCCGCTCCTTTACCCTTTGCCGCAGCACTGGAGGAAGCCTTGGGAGCCATTGGTGATCGAAGGAGAAGAAGAGATAGCAACTAGGGCAAGAAGGCTTGAACAAGGGAAGAGAGTAAAGAGTCTCTCTCTCTCTCTCTCTAAAAATCACTCATATTTATAGGCTGACAGGGGGCGTGTGAACCGATAGGCGCTTCGGGTTTCGTGCTGCCTAGAAGATAAGGCCGACCCTTGGGATTATATCCCCTCTCATGCAAAAAAGAATGCTCAGAATCATCAAGTCAAATCCAAATATCTAATGCCGACTCTTGGGATCCTACCCAAAAGACGGCTTTAAATCAAAGCAAATCAAGAGCAATTAATGAGACGCCTACGTGGCATGAAGGCCAGTATACGGCCAGAGAAGTCTATGCGGTCGGAGCAGTCTATGCGGCCGAAGCAGTCTATGCGGCCAGAGCAGTCCATGTGGCCAGAAAGTCTTTGCGGCCAGAGCAATCCATGCGGCCAGAAAATCCTATGCGGCCAGAGAAGTCTATGCGGCATGAAAAGATTACATGGACATGCTTCTTATTCAAAGTATTTCAATTTTACAAATTCAAAACTTTGAAGGGGGTCTTGTAGAAGCATGAAAAAGAATGGTAATTCATATGCGGCCCAGATTCAGCGTGAAATCTCCATGCGGCTCAAAAGCTCAAGAGATTCATGCGGCTCAGGAATTTTCGTGCGGCTCAGAAAGAGCCACGTGGCCTCATGCAGCTCAAAGAAGGCCAATACATCTAGCCATAATTACTCCCTGCAGCAGGCCATTAAATGCTATGACACAAAGTGACAGTTCTGACGGCTCTGACATAAAGAAGAGACGCGTCATACTCATCAAAAGACGAGAAAATCTCTGAGATAGCTGACGGTTCACAAAATCCAAAGAAGTTCTCTATGCGGACCGCCTGTGCGACCCTCATGCGGCTCAGTTGGGGGGGGCCACCCTCATGCGGCTCAGTTGTGAGGCCACCCTCATGCGGCTCGGCTGTGGGGGCCACCCTTATGCGGTTCAGTTGGGGGGCCACCCTTGTGCGGCTCAGTTGTGAGGCCATCCTCATGCGGCTCGGTTGTGAGGCCATCCTCATGCGGCTCGGTTGTGAGGCCATCCTCATGCGGCTCGGTTGTGAGGTCATCCTCATGCGGTTCAGTTGTGAGGCCACCCTCAGGCGGCTCAGTTGTGAGGCCATCCTCATATGGCTCAGTTGTGAGGCCACCCTCATGCGGCTCTGCCATGACGCACCATTCATACGGCTCGCAGCATAATGGCGGTTGGGACACATGGCAGAAGATTGACTGAGACTTATCCACGCAGATTTATTACAACCAACAGATCATAACAATGCAGATTTATTGCAACCAACACAACAACCCAGATTGATTTCCAACAAACAGATCAAAGTTAATCTTAACCAATCCCAACCGCCCACTTTTCAAGGCGCAGTTACAAGGATGCGGCCACACCCCACTCAGCACAAATTCCTATAAATAGCATGGGATTATTTCTTTGCACACATAGAGTGACACACAGAGACCCAGAGCAATCCGAGCAGAGAGAGAGATCTTTTCTTCGCCGGAGCCAAGGTTGCGTTCGATCGTCCAAGGAGTAAGGCAGAGTTGATATCACTTTCCAGAGCCTCTACCGTCACCCCCCAGAATCAAAAACTAAACAATTGTACTTAGATTGCTTTTCCTAGGTTTTGTTCCTAGGCTCTCTTTGTACGAGCGAGTTTGTATTGTGAATTAAAGTTCAGTCCTCCCATAAAATTGTTTTGTTCTTTATAATCAATGGCAAACAGCATGTCTACCTACTTCGTCCTAAGTATTTTAGGACTAGGGCGTTACAACAAGCCTACTTGTCGCCCTAAAGCACAGTGACTTCGTCGCTCAAAATACAGCCTTCTCGTCGCTCATACGCACAGAGACTCCGTCGTCTTCGAAGCATAGTCCACTCATCGCCTGAAAGCACAGAGGCTCCATTGTCTCCAGAAGAACGGTCTGCTCGTCGCCCCAGAACTGCAGCAGTACTTAGACCTCGACAAAGGCACAGGAAGCATGGTCCGGGTTTGCTTAAACTGACTCTCTCGAAGATAGGATTGGGATCAATCATGATTGATCTTATCAAATTGATTTAAATCTTAGACGAGGATCAATTAGAATCCAAATCTGAGATGAAATCCCAAGATTTACTCGGCTGCATCCGAACAAACAAATCGGCACACGCCACGTGTCTCCTCCTTCGGTTATTTTGATAATCACCAGAGATCTCGATTGAAGGGAATCTCAATGTCTTCCATGTGTCAGCGCCGCAGAAGCCCGCACCATGCAATGACGGCAGATTCCTTAATATCTCAAAACCCTAATGCATATCGCATATGTGCTTTCTCCCCTATAAATATAAGGAGTTTTCCTTTCTCCAGCTCCAGGCATCCTCTTGATCGGCAACCCTAGAGTTCCATCAAAGGTATTAGAAAGTCAGAGCAAGTTCAACCCATCGTCAAATCGTCAACGGAGTAAAGGATCCACTATAGTGCTCGATCTCCACCGTCACACTTTTCCAGAAACTCTTCCCCTTGTAATTAGAATATCATGTTTAGGACTTCCTTCTCTGTACACAGGTCTTCCTTTTGTACTTAGAATATCCTGTTTAGGACTTCTTTCTCTATACACAGGTCCTTTTTATGTTCAATAAGCAAAAAAGTTCGTTCAACCTTTTGTGATGCCGAACAAAATGGTGACTCTGATGGGGACTACCTTCTCCTGCAATAAGAAGGCAGTAAAGCAATATGATGACGACTTGTTGGGATCTTCCCAGAAGATGCTAGTTGTACGCTTCGACCAGCAACCTTTTGAAGATCTCATTTCTGATGAGAAGTCGAATCCTTTAAAATGGTTCAAAACCGAAGAAGACTCGACATGTATGGAGGCCCAAGGCAGCTGCGACGAGCAGCACGACGGAATGAACTGCGATATAGAACCCCCTCAATGCCGAAGCCCCGAAGAAGATTTTGGCTGCTATAGCCATATCTTCTCGTTCGATTCCCACCCTGGGAATGTATAGCAAGGAAGACGGTGTCTCTATGGCGGGCCTGACGAAGGCACAACATCGAAGGAAGTGCGCATTGGTTCAACCCCTCATGACGGGAGCATTGCCGGCGAGAAGATCCGTCTTCGACAGACGAATCGCTTTACCATCAGGCGAGCCTCAATTGGATTCTGAATACTGTATACCCACTGGGGGTAGTAGGAAGAAATCCAAGGCAGTACGTTCCTCGTACAACAACGTACTTCGCCTATGACCGACCAAAGGCCTGCGTTGGTCACATGCGCTGCCGATGGAAAGTTATACAAGACTGGTCCCCGTGCTCCGATGCCTCGACCAGTTGAACCCCGTCGCTTGAGCACCCCCGTGCGTGATGCAAGCCAGGGGTACATCCCGTAGAGAGAGACTCGCGCGAGTAGCGTTCCTGCAAGCATGATAGGAGTCTGCCTCGCCAGACCCTCTCTAATCGTACCCACATGCAGCTTCTCTGCGCGAACAATGGGGGTACCACGATGGAAGACCTAGTGATGTCCCAAACAGAAGAAGAATCGACGGTGCAGGGCAAGCCTAAATCAAGAAATCCTTGTACCCAGATTACCATCAATTGTTGTTGTCAACAGGCGGTTGTACTACCACCGAGGAGGCACTCCTTCATTCAAAGACTTCAACCGACGTCGACTGCACGTCAAAGACTCAACAGGGGGTCGGCGAGCAAGAGAGAAGATGAACTATGTGTCGCCATGTGCATCGCGGTGCAGGGTTCTAAAACTCTTAAGAAGTCATCCAAGAATCCTCCCGTATCGACCACCATGCCCAAGAAGTGGCCCGAGAGAAGTAAGGCAAAAGTACCCAGCACAGGTGTGTTCCAAGGCACACGTTCCAAATCTACATTGGGTACCACGTCAGATGGGGGGTAGCCAACCTCCCACTATGCATGACAACGCCGCGTTCCAATCTGAGGAGGAGCCATACAATACGGACGCCTCCACAGGCGCAGCTAGCCACCAGATTTGGGTAGCAACCGTAATGAGTCTGAGGAAGACAGTAACCTCCTAGTCTATCCTCAGGATGACGAGGTTCGGACATCTGAGCCAAAGAGCGAAGGATCTACCGTCCCTTCCACCCATCCACACACAAGGTCCGTATTTATGGCTGAGGGTGACGAGGCGGACAATAGCGAAGTGCGTTACCAGCTGAAACACATCGAAGCTCTCGATACGAGCCTAGATACGTTAAATGCTACAATGAAGACTACATCTTCTCTCATGCTGGAGATCAAGGGAATTTGGTACCCACTGCCTCCATACCTGCTCCTGGTCCAACAGCCAATGATGGATCCAGCAAACTGTACGTCGTCCATCAGACGGGACCATCGTCGTCTACTCCATCAACTAAAGGCTGGCAATGTCAACCGAGATACAGCAGGACATCAAGGAACTGTATGCTCGCTACGATGTCGAAGAGAAGCAAGTAGCACTCCAGAAGATGGGGATTTGGCAGCCATATCCTGCCGAGTGGGACAACGTAGTTTATCCTTCCAAGTACAATCCGTAGACGCTCATGCCCTACTAGGGAAAGGAGTCTCCCCGACAATACTTGAGGTAATTTGCCTCAGTAACAGGGCACTTGTCGAAGGATGACACCCTTCTTACGAACATCTTCATAGGAGCTCTGCAGGGAGTAGCCTATGAATGGTTCTGCAGCCTTCCGGACGATTGTATTTCATCGTTCGAGGACCTAAAGAATCTATTCGTAGATTGATTCGATAAAGGAGGGATGAATATGACAATATCAACTCTCATGGAGGTCGTCCAGAGAAAGAAGGAGCCTGTCCACGCATACATTGAGCGCTTCTGTCATGCAGCCTTAAGGCTATCGCCTGGTATGCCCGAGCCCATGCTTATGGACTCATGCCACAAGAACATGATGCCTGCGATAAAACTGTGGCACAGTACTTCTTGCACAGAGTGGACGTCGTTCATTACAGAGGCAGATGTGGCACAAAGGAAAGCCCAGGACGTGCAGCTCCTGGGATTGAACTTTTCTTCTCTCGAAGACAAGGGGAGTCGTTCGTCTAGCAACAATCCCAAGGACAGAAAAGGCAAGCAAGCCATGACCATCAACATCTCCAAAGGTTCGGTAACCATGAACCCCAAGTCTGCAGATGCGCAGAAGCCAACGGAGACTTACTCCTTCAAAGATAAGGATATGTTGGAACTCTTTAATATGCTGACGAAGAGTGGCAAGCTGTCTCTCCCAACACCAAGGTGCCCCGACGAAGTGGGGAAGGTGGACAACCCTAATTACTGCCATTATCATCAGTATGTCCACCATTCGATACGAGATTGCTATGTGTTGAAAGGACAAATTCAGCGCCTCATCGACGCCAAAGTCATATCACTGACTATAAAGAAAAGATTGTCACGGCCAACATGGTTACTCTCCAATTTGAAAGTTTTCCAACCACTAAGGCACATGACAGGGTCATCCCCATCCCGAGGGCGACAATAGAAGTAGTCAATCTTCTACCAGTGTGACAACGCTCAAGGGCTCATCCCGTTCTCCACACCACGAGGCAAGGTCATGTGGGCCCACCCCGACCCTACTTCCGACATGATGGCGCCCACAATCCCTTCTATCAAAGGGAAGAAGGTCAGGATATGTCGCATAGTCTCGGCTTCGACCGATGACACCTTGATGACCACTTGCTCGATGCAGCGACAAGAGAAGAACCAGGCCAGAGGAGGCAGTGCCTCCACCAACTACAGCCCCTGTTCATGATGCATCAGAGGCAGGCCCATCTCAGACTCCTGCCGTAGATAGGCAGAAGCAAAAGAGGTTCGCTTTGACAAGCCTCTCAGAAAAGACTCGACAATAGGGCCTATCAAACCCTACAACTTCGTCATACTAGCGCGGCTAGCCAACACCCCGGCTAGATTGTCACTTTTCGAGATCCTCTGTCTCTCCAAAATGACCCGGGATGCGCTCAACGAAGCCTTACAAAACGTCGAGTCCTTCCTCACTCAGGTACGACCACCAAAGGAAGACCCTGCGACCTGCCTACATTGTCACAAAGTGGTCGAAGTGATCCCCATTATCACATTTACCCAACAAGACATGCTGCTGAAGAACAACCGGCACAACAGGCCTCTATACTATACAGGGTATGTCGGTGCCATTAAAGTCGATCGCATCCACTTCGACCCGGGCTCCTCTCTCAGCATCATCCCAAGGAGTTTGCTCCAATCTCTAAGGATTCTGATGCATCGGCTGACTGCATCAAACACAACAATCAGCGGCTACAATACGGAAAAGAGTGAGCCTCTGGGCAAAATTTGCTTGAAGTGCCAAATCAGCGATCTCCACTCCGAAGTGACTTGCTATGTCATCGATGCTGACATAAATTACAACATGCTGTTGGGACGACCATGGATCCATGATTACATGATCGTTCCTTCCACCCTCCATCAGAGCATGAAGTACGTGGCCAGACGGGACTATCAAGGCCGAGTTCGTTGATCGACCCATTTAGGGGACTTGAAACTTACTGTACGGATGCTGATTTATACAAGTCAGTCCCTTGGGACGATGGCGGCAATGATGCTGATGACACGGCGGAGACGGCCTCAGGAAGCGCAGCGGTTGCCGAAGAACCTCTAAAGGTTCGACTGAAGGGAAGACCCCCAAGGTGTTTGGGCCTCTCGTCGTCAAGCTCCAAGGAAGAGCACCACCTTTGCCCTCAGTAATGTCAGATCATGGCCAGGAGCCTATGCGCATAAGGCTGCCTCAGAGGTCCCCAAGGTCGACCATGAAGGCGCAGAGCCTCAGACCGCGACCCCTTTGGTGATCAAACTAAAAGGGAAGCATCCTCCCCCCTCCCTCGACAGCCCTAGTCCTCACCGATGAGGAGCTAGGAGACTACATTTGTGCCAACACGGAAGCGCACACTTTTGATGATATAATCCCCCGAGATAAAATCTCTCATTTTATTAATAGAAAGTTGTCTTCGAATTACTCTTGTGCATATTGGAATGCTAGATACTTCCTAGACAACTCTCTATGTAAGCTGCAAACACAAGTGACAACCACCAACCATCCGAGCCAAGTTGTCCCTCCCGGGGTGCCTACTTCTTCGTTCCAGCAAGGAATAAAGAAGAGGAACCCATCATCTTTGGTCGAGTGGAGCATCCTCAACGACTAGCTCCCGAAGATCCAGAATCCGACAACAGCAAGATGTAGCTCTACCGCTATGTTACTCAGGCCAAACACCTCATATAGAAGATGGGTTATGACCTGAATAGCAACAAAGGGCTCAATTATGGTAAAGGTCGGTGCCTTCCCTTACGAATTCGAGTTCTAAAGGGAAAGGCCCAAAACTATTACCAGCGTACCTGTCGGGGGTTGGGTTATATTACGCCCACTTCTATATTCGAAGGCTCGGAGACAGAAGTCATGATGCACTCACACTCTTCTGACTCCTCGACTTGGGACTCTGATATCAGTACCGGCCAGGTCTTCAAAAGGATGCTGTCAGCTAATATGGCCTCTGTAAGCCCTCCAGTCGGAGACGAAGACCAGGCGCTCAAGTACTTCGAAGATGAATCTTGGGCTCAACGCATGGGGTCTCAATGGGAATGGCTCTTCGAGCAGCGCAAACCTCCCATAGAAGATGAAGTCATCCAGGTTGAATTGGGAAACGAGGCGTCCTCTAAGCCCATCTTTATCTACAAAAGTCTGACAAAAGAAGACAAGCAATCTCTGATACAGCTTATCCGAGAATACATCGACGTCTTCGCCTGAAGCTACAAGGATATGCTGGGTCTAGACCGCAGGTTGTCATGCATCGCCTCAACATATTGCCCAACGTCAAGCCCGTTAAGCAACAACAGCATCAGTTTCGCCGAACATCATGGATGCTATCGAAGAAGAGGTCGACAAACTCATCGAGAGTGGCTTCATCCGTGAAGAGCAACATCCAGATTGGGTGGCAAATGTCGTCCCAGTCTCCAAGAAGAACAGAAAGATATGAATTTGTATAGACTTCAGGGATCTCAATTCGGCTTGTCCTAAGGACGAATTTTCTCTCCCGATCACGGATGTAATGATTGACAACACTTGTGGCTTTGAGCGTGTATCCTTCATAGATGGTTTCTCCGGCTACAACCAAATCAAGATGCTCCTCAAAGACAAGAAGCATACAGCATTCCGTCGGACTCCAAAAGGGGTGTACTGTTACACGGTAATGCCCTTTAGATTGAAGAACGCGGGAGCAACATACCAGAGGGCTATAAGTATGATATTCCTCAAGCATCTCCGAAAGACGGTGGAGTGTTATGCCGATGATATTACCGTTAAGAGCAAGGACAAGTTCAACCACTTGGATGACCTACGGACGGTGTTCGATCTAATACGAACGCATCAACCGAAGATGAATCCGACCAAGTCCTTCCTAGGCGTTTCCAGCGGCAAGTTCTTGGGCTTCATCATCACAGCAAAGGAGATTCACATCGATCCAGAGAAGACTAAGGCAATTCTGGACATGGTTCCTCCAAGAAATCTTCGAGAGCATCGAGGATTGCAAGGGTGCTTGGCATATATCAGAAGATTCATAGCGAATCTTTTCGGTAAATATCAACCCTTCACCAAGTTAATGAAGAAAGGGGTCTCCTTTGTATGGACCGAAGAATGCCAACACGCGTTCGACGACATCAAAAAGTACCTCACCAGTCCACCCGTACTAGTAGCAAAGGGGATTCACATCATAGCAAAGGGCGCTTGGCGTACGGTGTTTGTCTCAAACAGAGGCGCAAGAGGCACTCCGAGAGGCGCATGATGGGACCTGCGGAGCCCATCAGCCTGGTCCTAAGCTACAAGATCGACTGTACCGCATGGGCTATTATTGGCCCACAATGATGGCAGACGCCGTAGAATTTATAAAGAAGTGTCGGGCGTGTCAGTTTTACGTTGACTTCATCCACCAACCTTCAGAATATCTACACCCCACGTTGGCCTCTTGGCCATTCGAGGCATGGGGAATGGACATCGTTGGGCCAATCAGCCCCCCTTCTCTAAAGGACACCGGTTCATCCTCGCCATCACAGACTATTTCTCAAAATGGGCAGAAGCAGTACCGTTGATAGAAATGAAAACCTCCAACATGATCAGCTTTATCAAGCACCACGTCATCTACCGCTTCGGAGTCCCTAGGAGGATTGTCCGCGACAATGGCCCCCAGTTCGTAAGCTATGCATTCCATCGGTTTTGCGACGAGTATTGGATTCAGAATAAAGCGTCAACGGCTTACAACCCTGCGAATAATGGACTAGCCGAGGCATTCAACAAAACTATCGTCAAGCTGCTCAAGAAAGTCGTCTTCTAACAAACACGACTGGAATGAGAAGTTAGGCGAATGTTTATGGGCTTACCGTACGACCGTTTGTACACCCACGGCAGCGCACCATTCTTCCTTGTCTATAGAAGCGAGGCAGTCCTCCCCTAGAGATCTAAATCCCGTTCTTAAGGGTAGCCATCACTAACCAGCTGACTGACGAAGATAACCAGCGCCGGCGGCTACAAGAGTTAGAGACGCTAGATGAAAAATTCCTGCTAGCGCAGCAAATAATCGAGCTTTATCAGGCTCATATTTCTGGTGCCTTTAATAAAAAGGTACGAGAAAGAACATTCCAAGTAGGTGACCTCGTCTTAGCAGTCCGAAGACCGATGGTGATTACTCATAAACGGCAGGGAAGTTCGAGCCCAAGTGGGAGGGACCGTTTGTTATAGAGACGGTCTACTCTAATGGCGCTTACCGGCTGGCGAACCTAATGGCGACTTCCTAATGATGCCCATCAACGGCAAGTTCCTGAAGAAGTATTACGCCTGAAGACAGAACTGGCATAGGTTCCCACATCCCCTAAGGGTGCCTATGAGTTCTAGTAAGGGGATTCCTCTCTTCTATATTTTTTTCCTTAAGTAGATGAAGCACCTCATGTCCATATTACCTCTGGATTGCTCCTCTACACCCAAAATCGCAGCTACCATGTCCATATTACCTCTGAGTAGTCGCCCTCTCCTTGATTGATCCCATGATTATCATAGCTATCTAGAAAACAGTTCATGTTCATACTACCTCTGAATTGTTGTTCTACATCCTAACAAAAATTATGCCTGCTACGTACATATTACCTCTGGTTAGGCATATCTTCCGTGATGACCCCTTGTCATGGTCATTAAGGGCCAGGAAACCTTTCACCTGGGCTCGTTAAATAACGAGACAGAAAAGTACTTATACAGAAGCATGTGGCTACTAAGACCTATTATAGACTCTTCGTAGTTACATACACAGAGGCATTTAATGCTGAAGCTTAAGCACGACGTCAGCCTGGCAATATAAGTGATGGGCATCTCGTCTACAAAGAGATACGTGTTCATGCTTCTGTTCAAAGTACCCCGAGCTTGACCCAAGTTGGGGACACCTTGAAGGGGGTCTTGTAGAAGCATGAAAAATCTTAGCTGACAATATTCTTCTACCACAGCGCAAATAATACAACTGTGCAGACAGAGTGTTAAAAAGACAAAACGGAAGATATGGAAGAAAGTTCTTTTATTATCATGTCTACAAAGGTCTAGTACAGACTCATCAAGGCTACATATAAACGACCAACCAATTCTTCTACAAAGGATCGATTACAGATTCAGCAAAGCCTAGAGGAGTCTACAAGGGGTTTAGTCTTCGTCAAAATGCAGTCCCCCTTCTTCTCGGTACGCATAACGAAAGATTGATCCTCATTGAAGCGTATTCTGACTTTGTGAGCGCAACCCTCTTAAAGCGCATCAGCTACTCAACTGAAGTGAGCAACGTCCTGAAGCAGCAATTGGCCTGAGTTTCGAGAAGGCACAAAAGGTCTCAAAAGCCCAGAATGGGCAGGCAGACCACAACCTGTGGCTCTTTGGGTTGGCCATCCACCCACAAGCTAGGTCGTCAGGACCTCGAAGACCTCTAAGGCGTCGCCCAGGTTTGAACTCCTCATGAGAAGCGTTCCAGCATGTTCCAAGGCTCATCAACAGTTCTTCTACGAAGGCATAGCCCCTTTGAATGAAGGAATCCTCAACCAAAATCTGACTTAGGCAAGGCCAACCGCCGCTCGAAGCTAAGTCTGGATCTAGCATGGTCGTGGAGGACAAGAGGAAAAACGTGGCTCTTCAGAAGAAACTCCCCTTTATATAGGGAGGGAGTGGTATAAAACACAGGTGACATGGTCGACGGTAAAAGCTTCCACATTAATGGGATGAACCTAGGACTCAGCACGATGAACCTCATTACATAAAGTTCATTCGACTAAGTTCTAGACTATCCTAGGACCCCTTGAAATTTCTTAAGTAACGGTGGCAATTAAGAGGGAGTCATTCATTATGGAGGGGTCATTCATTACTCTTTAAAAGAAGACTTCAGAGCCAATGCCTTCAATCCAAAGGTGCAGCTACATTACTGCGACAACCTCAAGCGCAGACTGGTGATATTTTCACATCACCTCAACTCCAACGGCACACACTCCTCCGACCCAGAAGCTCAACTACCATTCATCATAGACTTAGGAGATACCATTGCATCTAACACAAGTCCGCCTACTGCTCCAAAAGCACAGTAACCTGCACAAGTCTACTCGTCGCCCTAAAACACAGTGACTTCGTCGCTCGAAACATAGCCTTCTCGTCGCTCATATGCACAAAGGCTCCGTCGTCTTCGAAGCATAGTCCACTCGTCGCTTGAAAGCACAGAGGCTCCGTTGTCTCCAGAAGAACGGTCTACTCATCGCCCCAGAAGCGCAGCAGTACTTAGACCTCGCCAGAGGCGCAGGAAGTACGATCCCACCCAATCGGTTTGCTTAAACCGACTCTCTCGAAGATAGGATTGGGATCAATCATGATTGATATCTTATCAAATTGATTTAAATCTTAGACGAGGACCAATCAGAATCCAAATCTGAGATAAAATCCTAAGATTTACTCGGCTGCATCCAAACAAGCAAATCGGCACACGCCACGTGTCTCCTCCTTCGATTATTTTGATAATCACTAGAGATCTCGATTAAGGAAAATCTCAATGTCTGCCACGTACCGCAGAAGCCCGCATCGTGCAATGATGGCAGATTTCTTCGTATCTCAAAACCCTAATCCATATCGCATATGTGCTTTCTTCCCCTATAAATTGAAGAAGTTTTCCTTCAACCGAGAGGACCGAATATCAAATCTCCAGCTCCAGGCATTCTCTTGATCAGCAACCCTAGAGTTCCATCAAAGACATCAGAAAGTCAGAGCAAGTTCAACCCATCGTCAGATCGTCAACGGAGTAAAGGAGCCGTTGCAGTGCTCGATCTCTACAGTCATACTTTCCCAGAAACTCTTCCCCTTGTACTTAGAAATCCTATTTAGGACTTCCTTCTCTGTACACGGGCCCTTTTTACGTTCAATAAGCAAAAAGTTTATTCAACCTTTTACGATGTCGAACAGTCATCATCTTGATCAAGAATTTCAAAGAAAAAGGGAATCTAGATTAAAAGACAATGTCAGGAAACTTACCAATCTAGATTCGAATTGATCAATCAATTCACACAGAGCTTATGATCCCAGAATCGTCTAACTTGCCACAAAATTGATGAACCAAAGTTTAGTTCCAACACAAGAATTGATCTGATCAATTCTAGATCGATCAATAACTGAAGACAGAAAGAACAGAAGATTGATCAAGAATTCACCAATTAAGGTCGACGAATACGCCACAGTGTCATTTCTCTACTGATCAGTAGCACGACACTCCAGGACACCGTTTGCTACAACTGGAGGAGACGGAATAGCCATGGCCGGCGAGTTCATTGGCTCAATTGTAGATCTGTCCAAAAATTAGAATAAAATGGAATTAAAAAGGGGGGTCGATCGAGAAACTAATAGAGAAAAGAGAAAGATGTACTCACCAAGGTCTGACGATCACTGGTGCTACCGAAGAACACACTACGACACATCGACTCTGTTCATCGCCATGGTCACTCTCCCGATCGCCATGGCCAGAGTTCTCGAGCACAGGAAGAATGGAAGGTTGGGGAGCAATTCGACAGGGCTTCGCCTCAGTAAAGATTGGTGAAGAAGAAGAAGAAGAAGAAGAAGACGAGGGCTCTATTTATAGGCACGGAGAGGTTGTTAGGCATTTACGGCTGGACGATGAACATTGAGCTGGCTATGTCGGTGGGTGCTCGATGGTGGAGAGTCCGACTAAGTCGGTGGCAATAAAGTATCAGGAAGCCTCTGGAAGAGTCATCGTCTTGATCCCATGGCCGCGCTCTTGCTGGCCGGTCGATTAGACGAGGAAGGGGAAGAAGAACGAACGACTGGAGAGGTTGCTCGTTCAGATCTGAACAAAGAAGGAAAAGGGATCTGGAAAATGAAAAGGTGTTTAACTTATTGGGTCGGGTCATTCAATTGGTTCGGGTTTTAAAATTATGTCGGGTCGGGTTGTACTATCGGGTTTTCAGGAATACAGATCCGGAGTAAAACGGGTGATGGGCTATAGGGAAAAGGTTTGGCTTGATAACTATGGATACTATAAAAGGGTTGATAGGGTTGGACTGGTTCAATGCTGGACTAATATGAGTTGGTCTTATATGGGCTGAGAAGATTAGAAAGGCTTACAATAATTGAATGATAATCAAAAGTAATAAAGGAATAAAGTAGCTAATTAGCATAATAGGAAAACCAACTCATAAGATAATTAGATATTCTAAGAAGACGTATATGGAAATATAACCAATAACCATGGTAGATGGAAATAACCAATTCTTTTATTTAAGAAAAAGGTGGAGTTACAAATCTACCCTCTTTGAAAATTTTTGTCCTGAATTTCAGGAGAGTAGTGAGTACATCATATCTCAAAAAATGCGTATTTATCGCCATCTCATCCTCCCTCTCCCAGGTAGACTCCCCAGGAGAGTGATGCCTTCAAGCAACTCGAACCAGTAGAATCGTCTGATGGCGCAGTCTCTTCTTCCTGCGGTCAAGTATCTCTACCGGCTGCTCTGAATAAGTGAGACTGGAGCCCATCTCAAGCTCTGAGTGATCTACCATATGGCTGGAATCAGCTATGTACCTCCAAAGCTGGAAAACAAGGAATACATTATGTACTCCCTCTAGATTAGACGGCAACGCTAATCTATAAGCAACTGCCCCTACCTTGCGTAATATCTCGAAGGGTCCAATAAACCTTGGACTCAATTTCCGCCTCTGCCAAATGTGATAACTCCCCGAGTCGGTGAAAATCCGTAAAAACACAAGATCTCCAACTGTAAACTCTAGGGGTCTTCGACTGCTATCTACGCAGTTGTTCTGTCTGTCCTGAGCTATCCTCAGATGATCTCGAATCTGCCTGACCTTGTCTGCAGCCTCCATAATCATCTCTGGTCCAAGCAATGGTCGCTCTCCAACATCATTCCATGACAATAGTGTGCGACACCGATGACCATGTAATGCCTCAAAAGGAGTCAGGCCAACGCTAGCCTGATAACTATTTGTAGGCAGACTCTACTAAGTGCAGATGATCCTTCCAAGATTCTCTAAAATCCAGAGCACAAGTCCTCAACATATCCTCCAGTATCTGAACGGTCCGTTCGGACTGCCCGTCGGTCTGGGGATGGTAAGCAACGCTAAACTTGAGATGTGTCCCCAAACACTTCTGCAAGCTCCTCCAAAACTAAGAAGTAAATCTGTTATCTTGATCTGAGACTATGCTGACTGGCACCCCATGAATCCTCACAATTTGTCTCATATACAAATCTGCTAACATCTTTTTGTCAATCCCACTCTAAAAGAAATAAAGTGTGCTGACTTGGTCAATCTGTCCACTATCACCCATATGGCATCCTTTTCGCTCGGCGATCGAGGTAATCCCGAGACGAAGTCCATGGTGATATGCTCCCACTTCCACTCAGGAATGGGTAATAGCTGCAATAATCCTCCTGGTGTCTGATGCTCCGCCTTCACCTGCTGACAAACTAGGCATCTGGAGACAAATTTGGCTACATCCGTCTTCATTCCATACCACCAGACATACTCCCTGAGGTCCTTGTACATCTTCGTAGCTCCTGGATGCATCGAGTACTGAGACTGGTAGGCTTCATGCATGATATCCTCTTTCAAGCTCCCCTTAGGCACACACAACCTAGTACTGGGCCTCAGGGTACCATCATCTGCTATGACAAAGTCATCCAACAGTCATGCTCGGACTTGCTCCTTGATACAATGAAGTCAAGGAACTGGGTCTTCTTGATCTTCTCTATCAACTTGGACTAAATCTGCATGCTCATAAGCTGTCCTTCGATCCTGGAATGATAATCTCTATCTCCAAGCTCTCCAAATCCTCGCGGAGATGTCTGTCTATAGTCAGAAACATCGCTACTGGATACCTGGTAAGTGCATCTACTACCACATTAGCCTTTCCTGGATGATATTGAAGGTCAATGTTAAAGTCTTTCATCGGCTCTAACCATCTCCGCTGCCTCATATTCATCTCCTTCTGTGTGAAGACATACTTCAGACTTTATATGGTCAGTAAATATCTCTACTCTCTTCCCGTAGAGATAATGCTTCCAAAGCTTTAGTGTATAGATGACCACTACAAATTCCAGGTCATGGGTAGGATAGTTCTTCTCATGAGGTCTCAACAGTCTCGAAGCATAAGCTATCACCCTCTTGTTCTACTCTAGTACACAGCCCAAGCCTTTTCCTGAAGCATCACTATAAATGGCAACCCTCCTGATCCTAATGGCAAGGCTAAAATAGGAGCCGAAGTCAATATGTTCTTCAATTCTTCAAAAGTTGCCTGACATGCCTCTATCCATACAAATTCCTTATCCTTCCTGGTAAGCCTGGTCATGGGTTCTACAATCTTGGCAAAATTCTGCACAAACTTCATATAATACCCTGCTAGGCCCAAGAAGCTCCTGATTTTTGCAACTGAACTGAGAGTAGCCCATGACTTCACTGCCTCAATCTTCTTTGGATCTACTGCTATGCCTTCCCAAATCACTACATGCCCCAAGAACTCTAATATGTCTAGAAAGAACTCGTACTTCGACAGTTTTCCATACAATTTCTCCTTCCTCAAAGTCTCCAGCACTATCCTCAATTATTCTTCGTGCTCTTCCAGAGTCTTCGAATATATCAGGATATCATCAACGAATACCACCATGAACTTGTCCAAGTACTGGTGGAAAACCTTCATAAGGTTCATAAAGATTGGTGGGGCATTAGTAAGTCCAAATGGCATGACTAGGGACTCATACTGTCCATACAGGGTATTGAAAGCAGTCTTAGGGATATCCTGTTCCCTGACTTTCATTTGGTGATATCGGATCGAAGGTCTATCTAGAAAATACCTTGGCTCCACTCAACTGGTCAAAGATCTCATCAATCCTAGGCAAAGGATATCTATTCTTGATGGTGATATTGTTGAGGGCTCTATAGTCTATGCACATCCTGACGGTCTCATCCTTCTTGGGCACAAACAGTACCGGTGCCCCAGGGCGAAGCACTCGATCGAATGAAATCCTTCCCTTCTAACTCGTTAATCTATGCCTTAATCTCCTTTGCCTCCTTAGGATTGACTTTATAGAAATTCTGGGACACTGGTGCTGATCCAGGAACTAAATCAACACCAAACATGATATCCCATCTGGTGGCAATCCGACAAATCCTCGGAGAAAACATCTAGAAACTCTTCTATGATGGGGTACAGTAGAGGCTTCTCTTCCATAACTGATCCGAAGCTGACTCCCTATGATCTCTCTGCAACACTTCTGGTGACCTCAAATGGTAACTCTCCTGGCGGCCTAAATATAACCTTCCCTTGGTGGCAATCTATAAAAGCAAAATGCTCACTCAACCAATCCATCCCGAGGACTACATCGAATCCGAAAGTGGCATTACGAGGCACTGGGTGTCATGACCGGCTCCCGAATAATCGGACACGAGTTGGATACGCCCAGCCTTCGTCGTTAGACACGACGAAGTAAGCTATACCAACCTAGGAAAATCTAACCAAATAACATGAACTTGCACAATCACAGCATCTATAAAACGTTCCCAGAAAGATTACCATAATCCACAAATCCTTATAACATAAAGGTACTAGAGTCAACAAGAATGAAATATACTATGAACTCTAAAAACAATATCTAAAGGTAAAGCTAAACAGCCTAAACCTGAAGCCTCTAGCTAAGTCATGTCTCCATCCTGCTCAGGTAAGATCCCGGGCTCTGGCCCATAAGGTAGAACAATATCCTGCAAGTACACCTGTAACATATCCAGTCAGGAGCGGAGCAAAGTACAGTTCTAGGTAATGAACAAGAACATCATGATATGACAATGAGTACTGGAGAACATGAAATATAAAGTACAGAAAAGAACATGAATGTATAGGAATATAAGTACAGGAAAGTAAACCATGAACCTGAAGTACAAGACATGACATGTGCACAATGTTTGAAATACAACTAGCCTATGTGACCGGCTAGGGTGAGTACAGGAATATGTATAGGAGTACATGAATATCGGTACGGCTTAGGACCCGCGTGCACAGTGCGAGGCCTAAGCTATCTACATGAATTTTAGAACCGGGATTTGGTCACATAGCTAGTGTATTTCTCCTCCCCGATACAAGTACAAGAACAGGAAGTACAAGGGTACAAGATATCGTGTCACATCGTGTTATCAAGAGAAGTACAAGATATGTAAATGCACAAAACCATAGAAAGTACTTGCCTTGCTCAGGGTGATCGAAAATAATGAGGGAGATCTGTCTGTCCACCTGATTAATAATATAAATTGATTACTTTCTAAACAATATCATCTTGCCATCTACTCTCTAAACTTAGACTATTATAGAATTTTTAGTAAGAAATATTAGCTAATAGCCAACCTCACTAGTTAAAATAATATATAGTAATTAGTAAGGGAGTTGGAATTATTTATTTACTAAAACCACTAAAACATATATTAATAGCAATACTAATAAGAAATGTCTGAATTATATTTTAGAAGATCCAGCAATATCAAAATCCCATCCTGAAATGCCAAGTCAGGACTGAACACTCCTACTTTTCCATATTAATATACAACTCATAACTAGTTGTACAAACTCAGGGAGTTATACAACATCAATATTATTCAGTGAAATGAACAGAGGTTATAACCCAACTCAATGTTTTAAAATAACCCTCTACATAAACAAAGACATTACCAGGCCACACACTCAAGACCAGCTCCCTGTCGTGTACTACTATGTACTCAAACCAACTCATGATTTCCATGCACAGATGGCCATATAAAACTAAGCTTCCAATAAAAATAAAGTAATCCAAAGTCTAATAACAAAATGAAACCAAAGCAACCAGCAGCTATACATAGCCCAACTCAATCTGAACGCATAACCTAATTTACATAGAACTGATCCTTCCCACACCAAGAACTCAGGATTTAGAAGGAACTGCTAAAACAGGATTTAAGAGAGGATCATAACAATTCAATCGAAAGCCACTAAGATCCATCAGGAACCCCACAGGACATTCATACGAAATATAGAATAAAGTTCAAGAATCCTCTTCGATCAACCAATTCTCAAATCCCAACTTAAATAGAGTAAAATAGTCGTGAATTTAAGATATTAGTTCCAATCCATGTAAACAAGAAAATATTCAAATTAATACTTAGAAGATGTTTGAAATCAATATACAGTTTTATCATCAATCAATTTAAATTGCGCAAATTATTCTGAAACTCCAAGGCTCGCACAGACTCCATAGGTCCCTGTCCACGCCACCACCTACTGATGCGCACGCGAGTTAGACACGAAAACACTTGGACACGAACAGCGTCATGGACATGCACACCAATACGAACAGAGACCTTCTCCACGACCCGACCCCAACTCTGACCACAACTAAACAACCAAAGCGTAGAACAATTAAAATTATCACCCAGAGGAGAGGTGAATGAATACCTGAATTGAGGAATCGATTGCAGAAACGAGAACACAATTCAAGGATCTGGACACGAAATCTTGAATTTCCAACGATTCACTGCAACATTCATCAAACAATCGATCCAGTATAGGGAACAATTCATCATTTTGAAATTGATTCAGGAACTCAATAAAGAGTTGAGCCGATACTTACCAGTAATTAGATCTCTACTGTTGCTTGTGCTAATTGAATCAAGCAACTGCGACTCAAGTAATCCTCTACAAGGACAGGACAGACTCGATCATTCCAGGATCAATAAGAAATTGTCAAATCCCAAGAAGTATCGAACCCAGCTCACTCACCTCGTCGATGCGATCAATCGATGACGAATGCCGAGAAGATGAATCAGTCGTGAAGAAGAATTCTTGATGAAGAAATCGAACAAAAGACCTAAGCCGGATCTGGATCAACAACTCCGATCAGTCGATCTTAACAAGAATTGATTTCGAAAGAGCAATGGAAAGGATCAATCGATCGGTTGTGTTCACCTGACGAACTCGAACAAGGACCGTCGCGTCGCCAAGGGATCCGTCATCACCGTCGCCATTTTCGTCGAGGAGTGGAATGAAGGAACGTCGTCGTGCGATCAGTTGTCGCCGCGTGGAACTCGACTAGAGGCGGCTCAGTCGCCGAGGAAGAAGCCCGCGGCCATCGCTGTCGTCCTCGTGGGAAGGAACTCTTCGGCCTAGGGACTTGTGGTGGAGAAAGGAGCTCGTCACTGGAGTGCGGGCGACTTTGCCTTCAGTCGCCGGGGTGGATCCCATTCGTCGCCGCCATGGAAACAACTAGGGTTAGGGTTTGGCTTCGAGAATTTGGGGAAGAGGAAAGGAAATGAGCTCTGGTTCGGATTTTAATTGACATGAATGAAATGAAAAATGCCACACTCTCTCTCCTCCCTCTCTTATATACAAAAGAAAACATTAATGGTAAATTTCATTTAAGTCCTTCCACTCCAAAGATAATTGCAATAATTGCCCTAAATTCTGTTAGGAATTAGCTAGGTGGTTTAGGAGTTGTTAGAGAATGGGGACCACTCAAGTTAGTTATAACTAATTCCTGAATTAATCACTCAAGCTAAACTATAAAAATTCTTCCCAATTTAACTAATCATAGGAATTTAATTAAGAACCTTATTTACTCAGACTAACTCAAATCAGGAGGAAACTTTTAAAATCCCTAAACTTGAGGAAGTGGGGTTACATTGGGTCCTATACTCTCTCTCGGCTATGCTAATAGTACAATCACATACATCACTAACTGATAATACCCCCATCGGTCAGGATTCTACAACTCCTCTTAGAAATGCAGGTATGATGTGGTGTCTATGCATAAACTCAAGTGATATGAAATGGCTTGGCTCCACACAACATACATCAATAACTGATACTATACCCCCATCGGTCAGGATTCTACAGCTCTATATGCCTTGACTCCAAGCCCTTCATAATCACTCAAGCTAAACTATATGTGCACCAGCCTACATGTCAGCTGCACATATGTACGAAGAATACTCCAATATATGGAATCTTCATATATATACATAAGCTGTAATAATAGAAATTGCAGGCCAGTAAATCATAAAGCTATATCTCATCCACAGCACACACAGAAGGTATCATAAGTCCAAAATAGAATAAATGAGTCAAAAGATAGCCGGGTGGACATGTCCACACCAAACAGCTATAAAAATAATCTCAAATAGAGTAGATGTCCACTATGAGTCTCAAAGAACAACATGAATCTAGATATCAGTGGAAGATGCCTCGTCATCAAGGTAGGAAGGATCTAGTGCCGAGCCATACTCCTGCGAAAAATCGTCTATACCTGGAGAGATCACCAGGTCCTCAGAGGAACGTAACAAGATACAGGAAGAACATGCCATATGAACTGAATATAAATGCACCACAAAATAAAGATAAAGTAAAAGTGTCCAAACCATAACACGGCTCAATATTCCATCATCGAAACAGTAGGCTACCCCTACAACCAAACAAGGACAAGGAATAACTTACTATTCTGCAATGTGACATTTTTCCATGCCATGATTGGAACATGAAATTTGCTAAGGTCTCCTAACCTTTCTAGTAGGCAATTTAGAAGACATATCGATGTATGGGCAGGTGAAGGCTGACTCCCCCAGGACAAGGTAATAACTCACAACATGCACACGTCAAGTACCAATACTATCTGCCGGCATAACTCGGGGCTAGCGGCCCACCTGACCCATCAGTCCACATAGCTCGAGGCTAGTGACCACCGTGACACGACTATCGTAGTACGCAGTTACTACGACTTTTGGATTTTGGTAGCCCATATATTTAATTGTCTTCTCCCTCCCAAGGTTACTAACAGAAGGTAGTTTGCTAAGACTAGGTCCATATGCAAACAAAAAGGCAAAAAGGAAAAATAACTGAAAGCAAAATAAAGTGAACTAAAAATAGCAAGTAATGGATCCAACTGAAAATAGATATAAATGTACAGTAAATAAATAAATAAAGATGCATCTAATTATAAACAGTAAATAAGAAAGGTATCTTGCCTGAGGGCGGCACGAGAAGCAGCAAAATCCAACAATCAGTATCGTCGGCACGAAACTCAAAATCTACAAGGAGCTCCGGATGCTGAAACAAACATCAAACGTGTTCGGTATAAAAGATATGTATAGGAAATGCCTGTCCAAAAGTTAAATTCTGGAACAGGGACAAAATCGTAATTTTGGGTCAAAACGATGTCCGCCGTTGGACCCGTTTTGCACCAAAATGCATGCCAGTATCTATGGTCTCTAAAGTCATCAAACTATATGTCTACGGATTCGGTTTGAGAAGAGGAACTCAATGGTATGTCCAGTTTTGGATTCCGAGGAGCCGCGTACAAAATCGCCCGTTTGAGTGGGTCACGGGCCCGCCAAAAAGGGTTCCGTTTCGACCTTCTCAGAATCGAACCAAACTTGGCACACAGGACCAAATTTGATTCGGACCTGTTGGCGCAAGTTTGTCTCGAGTCGTCGACTGTACACGAACTTAGGGTAAAGTTTGCAAATTGGCGATACAGGAGTATCGACGGATACGGGCTGATTTCGTCGCGCACAACGACGAAACTGAGTTCCGTCAGTTCCCACTCGTCGGCAACGTCCATACGCGCCTTTCGATGCGTATAGCGCACGACCACGTTGCCCGGTTTGGGGGCGCACGCCGTATCGGGAAATTTTTTCCGAAATTTGAAGATTAAAACCCAATTTTTCCCTAAAATTATAAACTGTTTTAATTTCCGATCTAAGCAATGTAAAATAAAACTAAAAGAGAGGTTTCCATTACCTATATGATGTTATTAACTCTATTCAAATAGTTTGTCAAAACAGTCAAGGAATCGACCAAAATGGCCTTCCAACTTAGGGTTTCGAACTCATGGATTGCTCTGTTTTTGAACAGATTGTCACCAACTTTATGATGATTTCACAGGCCAGTTATTTGATTTCCCTATAACTTATTTACTGGGTCTTCTAGAGGGTTAAATAGGGTTTTCAAATTAGTTTACGAAACTAAAAACGATGAAGCGTAGGCGGAGAAATTTGGATGACAAGATGGGTACCTCGCAGTCGGGTGTCTGAACAGGGGGCCCTATTCTCGTCGGGTTGGGCTGTGCCCCGGCGGTGCAGCGGCTGTCGACTCAGTGCAGGCGATCAGGGTGGTTCGCCTGAGCGTGGGGGTCGTGCTGGGGTGGTCGTTCGGGATGGGGAGGAAACTTCGACAGTTTTTTATGAGAAAAACATTGTTGTTGCTCGGTTTTATATGTGGGCTTTAAAGATCTAATTCCCGATCAATCCCAACATGAATTTGATCGGGATTCGATCGAGATTAGATTAGTATTAATCTAGGAAAAGATTTTATGAGTTATGATGGAGATTTAAAAAAAAATTGGATTTGAACGAATCTAATAGGGAGGATTCGGTTCTGTTCCAGTACAAGGGGTCGGGGTTATGGCCTTTCCATTTCTCGCGAGAATTTGCAATTCTCGCGAGATATTGAAATGGTTTTGGCTTCTTCTTTTTCCCCGAGACCTCAGTCTCTGTTTTGTCTTGCGGAAATAATAGGGGGTGATGGTCGGTTCGGCCTGCAAGGAAGAGGAACAGTGTATAGCACTGTTCCATGACTCTCTCTTTTTTCCCTTTTTTTCTTTTTTTCCTATCCACTTCTCTGTATATGTTTATATAATAAACAAAAAATATTTGAGTTAGTAAATACATTCCTATTAAAATATTTAATGCACTTTATATTAGTACTATTCAATTATTATTAGTAAATCATTCTAGCATTTAAAATACTAAAAAATTAGAAAGCAAAGTTTAACCATATGTTATATACAAGAAAATATTCAGTATTATCATATAGTAAATGTTTTAATATCTAACCATAAAAAGACTTGGAAAAATCTCTAACCCTAATAATAATCGTATAAATAATATTTTGTAAATATTTATTAAGAGGGTTTTTATATACACATTTAGGTATAAAAAATCTATCATTAATATTATTCAACAAGAAAATAAACCAAAAATTTACAAATCATTAAAATAGTAAAAATTTAATTTAAGCCGAGACAAAAATACCCAAAAATTTGGGGGTTTACAATCGTCAAAGGATGTGGTTGACAGTTTCTACCGTCACCTGAAGCGAGGAGTCGAAGCTGCTGCGGAGGGGGGACCTCTTTTGTCTTGGCCCGTCAATGCGCGCGTGGCCAGATTGAAATCCTTAGGACCCTCCCCGGTGGAGCAGGGATAGTTAAGCTTCTAGAGCCCAAATTGCTAGAGGCCGATCAGCTTGTGGCTCAGTTTCAAGTACTGCGGCAAGCCGATCTGTCTTCAGCGATAGATCAGGAGCGGGCCTTCTCATCACTTTCCTGGAGAAGGTAAGGGCTGCATGAGATGCGTCTAAGCCGGTTATAATGAAGGACCTCGATGATCTGCCTCTCTAGTATGATCAGCTGAGCCATAGGAGCGTGGATTGCATGGCTCAGGAAGCGGCCGCCTCTCGCGGAATAATTGATACGAGGGAGCAGATCCTCGAGCTCCAGAGGAAGCTGGCTTTCTTGGAATCTGAGCTCGAGGCCTCCCGCACGGATAAAGAGCTAATTGTTCAGGAGGCTGACAAAGTCACCCGAACTACAGCCGGCTTGGAGCGTGCTTTGAAGCGGCTTGAAGATGGCTGGCAGGCGCACGCGTATCTGGAGGATGCGGAGCGGCTAACTCAGGAGGCCGAGCGCCGAGCCAGGCGACGGTTTGAGCGGTCGACAGACGTGCTGAGGGACCGTCTCAGAGAATTATGTGTAGCCGAGCCATAGTCGGCCCCCTCTTTTTTTTCTTTGTCATTTTCTTTGTTTGATAGGG